>CM032456.1:1024801-1205090 GCA_019049505.1 Pachyrhynchus sulphureomaculatus
AGACAGACAGACAGACAGACAGACAGACAGACAGACAGACAGACAGACAGACAGACAGACAGACAGACAGACAGACAGACAGACAGACAGACAGACAGACAGACAGACAGACAGACAGACAGACAGACAGACAGACAGACAGACAGACAGACAGACAGACAGACAGACAGACAGACAGACAGACAGACAGACAGACAGACAGACAGACAGACAGACAGACAGACAGACAGACAGACAGACAGACAGACAGACAGACAGACAGACAGACAGACAGACAGACAGACAGACAGACAGACAGACAGACAGACAGACAGACAGACAGACAGACAGACAGACAGACAGACAGACAGACAGACAGACAGACAGACAGACAGACAGACAGACAGACAGACAGACAGACAGACAGACAGACAGACAGACAGACAGACAGACAGACAGACAGACAGACAGACAGACAGACAGACAGACAGACAGACAGACAGACAGACAGACAGACAGACAGACAGACAGACAGACAGACAGACAGACAGACAGACAGACAGACAGACAGACAGACAGACAGACAGACAGACAGACAGACAGACAGACAGACAGACAGACAGACAGACAGACAGACAGACAGACAGACAGACAGACAGACAGACAGACAGACAGACAGACAGACAGACAGACAGACAGACAGACAGACAGACAGACAGACAGACAGACAGACAGACAGACAGACAGACAGACAGACAGACAGACAGACAGACAGACAGACAGACAGACAGACAGACAGACAGACAGACAGACAGACAGACAGACAGACAGACAGACAGACAGACAGACAGACAGACAGACAGACAGACAGACAGACAGACAGACAGACAGACAGACAGACAGACAGACAGACAGACAGACAGACAGACAGACAGACAGACAGACAGACAGACAGACAGACAGACAGACAGACAGACAGACAGACAGACAGACAGACAGACAGACAGACAGACAGACAGACAGACAGACAGACAGACAGACAGACAGACAGACAGACAGACAGACAGACAGACAGACAGACAGACAGACAGACAGACAGACAGACAGACAGACAGACAGACAGACAGACAGACAGACAGACAGACAGACAGACAGACAGACAGACAGACAGACAGACAGACAGACAGACAGACAGACAGACAGACAGACAGACAGACAGACAGACAGACAGACAGACAGACAGACAGACAGACAGACAGACAGACAGACAGACAGACAGACAGACAGACAGACAGACAGACAGACAGACAGACAGACAGACAGACAGACAGACAGACAGACAGACAGACAGACAGACAGACAGACAGACAGACAGACAGACAGACAGACAGACAGACAGACAGACAGACAGACAGACAGACAGACAGACAGACAGACAGACAGACAGACAGACAGACAGACAGACAGACAGACAGACAGACAGACAGACAGACAGACAGACAGACAGACAGACAGACAGACAGACAGACAGACAGACAGACAGACAGACAGACAGACAGACAGACAGACAGACAGACAGACAGACAGACAGACAGACAGACAGACAGACAGACAGACAGACAGACAGACAGACAGACAGACAGACAGACAGACAGACAGACAGACAGACAGACAGACAGACAGACAGACAGACAGACAGACAGACAGACAGACAGACAGACAGACAGACAGACAGACAGACAGACAGACAGACAGACAGACAGACAGACAGACAGACAGACAGACAGACAGACAGACAGACAGACAGACAGACAGACAGACAGACAGACAGACAGACAGACAGACAGACAGACAGACAGACAGACAGACAGACAGACAGACAGACAGACAGACAGACAGACAGACAGACAGACAGACAGACAGACAGACAGACAGACAGACAGACAGACAGACAGACAGACAGACAGACAGACAGACAGACAGACAGACAGACAGACAGACAGACAGACAGACAGACAGACAGACAGACAGACAGACAGACAGACAGACAGACAGACAGACAGACAGACAGACAGACAGACAGACAGACAGACAGACAGACAGACAGACAGACAGACAGACAGACAGACAGACAGACAGACAGACAGACAGACAGACAGACAGACAGACAGACAGACAGACAGACAGACAGACAGACAGACAGACAGACAGACAGACAGACAGACAGACAGACAGACAGACAGACAGACAGACAGACAGACAGACAGACAGACAGACAGACAGACAGACAGACAGACAGACAGACAGACAGACAGACAGACAGACAGACAGACAGACAGACAGACAGACAGACAGACAGACAGACAGACAGACAGACAGACAGACAGACAGACAGACAGACAGACAGACAGACAGACAGACAGACAGACAGACAGACAGACAGACAGACAGACAGACAGACAGACAGACAGACAGACAGACAGACAGACAGACAGACAGACAGACAGACAGACAGACAGACAGACAGACAGACAGACAGACAGACAGACAGACAGACAGACAGACAGACAGACAGACAGACAGACAGACAGACAGACAGACAGACAGACAGACAGACAGACAGACAGACAGACAGACAGACAGACAGACAGACAGACAGACAGACAGACAGACAGACAGACAGACAGACAGACAGACAGACAGACAGACAGACAGACAGACAGACAGACAGACAGACAGACAGACAGACAGACAGACAGACAGACAGACAGACAGACAGACAGACAGACAGACAGACAGACAGACAGACAGACAGACAGACAGACAGACAGACAGACAGACAGACAGACAGACAGACAGACAGACAGACAGACAGACAGACAGACAGACAGACAGACAGACAGACAGACAGACAGACAGACAGACAGACAGACAGACAGACAGACAGACAGACAGACAGACAGACAGACAGACAGACAGACAGACAGACAGACAGACAGACAGACAGACAGACAGACAGACAGACAGACAGACAGACAGACAGACAGACAGACAGACAGACAGACAGACAGACAGACAGACAGACAGACAGACAGACAGACAGACAGACAGACAGACAGACAGACAGACAGACAGACAGACAGACAGACAGACAGACAGACAGACAGACAGACAGACAGACAGACAGACAGACAGACAGACAGACAGACAGACAGACAGACAGACAGACAGACAGACAGACAGACAGACAGACAGACAGACAGACAGACAGACAGACAGACAGACAGACAGACAGACAGACAGACAGACAGACAGACAGACAGACAGACAGACAGACAGACAGACAGACAGACAGACAGACAGACAGACAGACAGACAGACAGACAGACAGACAGACAGACAGACAGACAGACAGACAGACAGAGACAGACAGACAGACAGACAGACAGACAGACAGACAGACAGACAGACAGACAGACAGACAGACAGACAGACAGACAGACAGACAGACAGACAGACAGACAGACAGACAGACAGACAGACAGACAGACAGACAGACAGACAGACAGACAGACAGACAGACAGACAGACAGACAGACAGACAGACAGACAGACAGACAGACAGACAGACAGACAGACAGACAGACAGACAGACAGACAGACAGACAGACAGACAGACAGACAGACAGACAGACAGACAGACAGACAGACAGACAGACAGACAGACAGACAGACAGACAGACAGACAGACAGACAGACAGACAGACAGACAGACAGACAGACAGACAGACAGACAGACAGACAGACAGACAGACAGACAGACAGACAGACAGACAGACAGACAGACAGACAGACAGACAGACAGACAGACAGACAGACAGACAGACAGACAGACAGACAGACAGACAGACAGACAGACAGACAGACAGACAGACAGACAGACAGACAGACAGACAGACAGACAGACAGACAGACAGACAGACAGACAGACAGACAGACAGACAGACAGACAGACAGACAGACAGACAGACAGACAGACAGACAGACAGACAGACAGACAGACAGACAGACAGACAGACAGACAGACAGACAGACAGACAGACAGACAGACAGACAGACAGACAGACAGACAGACAGACAGACAGACAGACAGACAGACAGACAGACAGACAGACAGACAGACAGACAGACAGACAGACAGACAGACAGACAGACAGACAGACAGACAGACAGACAGACAGACAGACAGACAGACAGACAGACAGACAGACAGACAGACAGACAGACAGACAGACAGACAGACAGACAGACAGACAGACAGACAGACAGACAGACAGACAGACAGACAGACAGACAGACAGACAGACAGACAGACAGACAGACAGACAGACAGACAGACAGACAGACAGACAGACAGACAGACAGACAGACAGACAGACAGACAGACAGACAGACAGACAGACAGACAGACAGACAGACAGACAGACAGACAGACAGACAGACAGACAGACAGACAGACAGACAGACAGACAGACAGACAGACACCGAAGTGATCTTATAAGTGTTCCGTACGGAACACTAAAAATCGTTAAGAAAGTGATAAGGACGTAAACTACTAAACATGTACTGTGTCAGCAGTGGTCCCGTTTATATTGATTTTTATTTTTTAAAGTTACTGTTAAACATCCTATAGCAGTCCTAGAACTCTGTTTTGGCTGTTATTGCTATTTATTTCATACCAGTATTAGTATTCTATTCTCTGATAATAACAACGGCACTAAATCTTATTTTACTCATGCGTTTTGATCTTGAATTAAACGTTTCGGCGGTTTCACATTAGATGACGCTGGTGTTGGCTACTGACAATTTTGTGTTAATGCCTTTTAAATCTTTCGTGCTGATACTGGGTGTTTACGATTTGCTTCTTCAGCTAGACTGACTGACGACCTCCGATATGAAGCGAAACCTGTATGTCCTGGTTTGGTAATTCATAGTAGTCCACAGTTGTGATCGTGCGTACAAGTATATAAGAGCAAAGAGTACGGTTTTTGTCAGCTAAAGTCGATATATATCTTTTCTTTTCTTTACATATATACATATAAATATATATAAATATATATATATATATATATATATATATATATATATATATATATATACATATATATATATATATATATATACATATATATATATATATATATATATATATATATATATATATATATATATATATATACATATATATATATATATATATATATATATATATATATATATATATATATATATATATATATATATATATATATTATATATATAATAATATATATGTAATTATATATATGTATATATATATATATATATATATATATATATATATATATATATATATATATATATATATATATAATTACAGGCAGAAAGTGTGCGATATATAAGATTTCTCATTATTACTAAATTTAGAATAAAAGTGAATCTATAGGTGTATTCTGCATTACTTGATACCCAAAAAATGATTTTGCGGCACTGATTGTCATTTTTCGTTTATCGAGAAATTTAAATTTGAAAGTCCATAAGTTTGTTAAAATATTGAAAACATTTATCAGAAATTTAGAATTGCATTTTACAAAAAGCGTAGTGTGTTTTTAACCAATAAAAATATGTTCGCAACGAGATTTTCACTTCCCGAGTTTGAAATACATTGGTTAGATTAGTAGAAAAAATTTATTATTTATTTGTTGATTCCAAGCCATGTTTTACTTCTTTCACATCCAGTAATTAAAAAATATTGATTTTCAGAAAATCGCACCTGTCGCACGGACAATTAGTGAATATTTTTATCCTACAACACGCAGATTGAGATTTTTGTTTTTTCAAGGATACCCTAGCGTCACAAATTTATTATAAAAAACAAGGATATACGACCCACAAAAAATAAATAAATTACAGACACTGCACAAATGAAATAAACAAAAAAACATAAACAATATATATATATATATATATATATATATATATATATATATATATATATATATATATATATATATATATATATTTACTTTGCATTTCTACCCACCTTCCAATTCTATACAGAATCCTTCGTGAAAATACTTCTTTTGAAACATTTCTTAACATATGCGAATGCTATTTATTCACTGTCTTATCTATCCTATAATTATATATATATATATATATATATATATATATATATATATATATATATATATATATATATATATATATATATATATATATATATATATATATATATATATATATATATATATATATATATACAGTAATACCCCGCTTAGCGCGACCCCGTTACGCGCGGTTTCACTATAACGCGAATTTCAAATTTCGCGCTCATGTAGTCATTAACTTCTCTATGGTCGCGGGGGGATCCCCGCTTTCTCTGAATATTCTCTTTGAAGAATTGGGAATTCCCTGTCCTTCGACTTTGTTCTATGGGGATTTCCTCGTTCGTTTCGTGTGTTCATTTGTTCCGTAATGTTAGTTCGGTCGGCTGGCAGTTTTGTTTTAATATTTATTGGAGATACATACATACATAATTTAACCCTACGTTAAAAATGCCGCCTGTAAAGAAAAAAAGAGCGTAAAAGCGTCACTTTGGAATTGAAGATGAAAGTGTTAAGAAGAATGGAAAATGGAGGCAAAGCAACAATTGTTGGGAGAGATTTTGGACTCTCAGAATCGACTGTGAGAACGATTTATAAAAATCGGGAAAAAATTAAAATCTCCAGCGAAGGTTCAACACCTATAAGTGCAACAAAACTTTCTCGTTCGAGATCATCTATCTTAGAAAGAATGGAGAAATTACTGTCAGTCTGGATCGAAGATTTGAATAAGAAGAACACACACCCTAAGTCAAGATCTCATATGCACAAAAGCAAAATCTTTGTATGAGATGCTGAAAACAAAAGAAGGAGAAGGGAGTGCCACTCCGACTTTTGCTGCCAGCAGAGGCTGGTTCCATCGGTTCAAGCAGCGTTCTAATCTTCACAATATCCACATAACAGGCGAGGCGGCCAGCGCGGACATTCAAGCTGCAGCTGAGTTTCCAGACAAGTTTCAAGACTTCGTTAGACGAGAGAAAATTCCTGCTTGTCTCATCTTCAATGTTGATGAGACCGCACTTTACTGGAAAAAAAATGCCATCTCGAACATTCATTTCTAAGGAAGAACGTCAAGCCAGTGGTTTCAAAGCTGCGAAAGATCGACTAACACTTCTGCTGGGTGGTAATGCCACTGGTGATTTCAAACTGAAACCTTTACTAGTGTACCATTCAGAAACACCCCGTGCAATGCGAGGCACAGACAAGACAAGTCTACCAGTTGTGTGGCGATCAAACAGAAAGGCGTGGGTTACACGGGAAATTTTTCAAGAATGGTATTCTAATAGTTTTTGCCCATCAGTCAAATCATACTGTGACAGAAATGGGCTTGAACCTAAAGTTATATTACTCTTAGACAATGCCCCAGGACATCCAACCTCACTTGATACGCCCAGAGACTTAAAAGTGTACGTAAAGTTCCTTCCACCAAACACTACGTCAATATTACAACCTATGGACCAGGGAGCAATAGCAAACTTCAAAGCTTATTACCATCGCCGCACTTTTAGCCAACTAATTCATGAAACTGACGGGGAAGGAAGACAGTCTATGCGAGAGTGGTGGAAGTCATACAACATTATGAAGTCTATTCACAACATAGAAGAGGCTTGGAAGGAAGTTAAAATGAGTTGTATGAATGGGGTGTGGCGTAATCTTTGGCCAGATGTAGTGGAAGCACCTAGAAGAATTGTCCAGATGCAGAGACAAGTGCTTGAAGACATTGCTGCAATGATTGAGGGGTCTGAACTTGAAGATGTCACGGTAGAAGATCTCGTAGAACTTGTAGCAACGCACGACGATCCTATTAGCAATGAAGATCTGATCGAGTTACAGAATAATCCTATCTACGATGAGGAAGAACAAGTAGAAGAGAAAGTTTTATCTTCAGGGGAAATACAAAATGCACTTTCAAAAATTTATTCAGGTTTGGACATATTGCAGAGTATAGACAATAATGATGACCGTGTCTTGACCGTGTGTCAAACAATTAAAAACAGTGTTGGGTGTTATGAACGTATTTTACAAGAACGTAAACAAAACGTTACCCAAAAGACAATAGATGTATTTTTCCGTAAAAAATAAGAGTATGTATTGCATAAAGTGTTCTTAGAATTAAAGTGATTGATTAAAATGATTTGTATTTTTTTGTATTAAATTTTGACTATGTTTAATCATAAACCTCGATATACGCGAATTTCAGTTAACGCGATTTTTTCGGAACGTATCCCTCGCGTAAAGCGGGGTATTACTGTATATATAATAACGACATGAGTAAGGGTCAGAATTTTCGTTATTAAGTTAAAAGTGATTATAGACGTTGAGTAAATAATTTTGTAAAGGTTAGATATTTCATCAAGCGATTTTTGATGTTTTAAAGGCTTACTTTTATAATGAGAGTACAACATAGACTAATCACTGTATCGAAAGTTCTCTGTAAGCGCCAAATATTTTAAGGATCTGTTTTTAACATATTGTACATAGGATTATTCAGAAAGGGTGCAAAATAAAACTGCTGAATACATAAGTATAATAAAAAGTCATTAATAAATCCTAGCATTCTGTAAGCACTACTCACAATGATATTTACGCGAACACATATGATTTCGGGTCGAAAAAAAGGTTTTTACCTTGATACTCTCTCCTTAAAAGAAATTCACCAATATTGCAGTTATTCATTATTTTATTTTGATTAAGTCTGAATCTGACTGAAAAGCACTTATATAAGTTAATAACACTATTTTCTTGAAAGTCAAAATACCTAATATAACGCCAGCAATCTAAACACACTGCTCCCTATCCACCAAGTATAACTTGAACCAGTGTAGGACAACACCGTCCACACCTCTAGCTAATCTTGTTAACAACACGTATTCATCAATTTTATAAAAAGCTACACTGGAATCGGTGTAGATGGAGTCAATCTGGATCCTGTCATTTGTACTTCCGGCTTTGTATACTAAATATACGATAAGATTAGAGGTTGTAGATCTATTTAAGGAAAACCCATGTTGATGTATTCTAATTGGACTCCGTCCTACTGAAAATAAATATTAATAAGTAGCCCTTTTGAACCCTATATACAAATAAACAGACCTGAGAAATAAGTTTAAAATCTCTCCTATAATCTGGAAGAAGACCGATGCTAAAGACTCACGAAATATTAGAAAGTCCTACATTTGGCTACGAGGAGGGCTAGGATTACAAATAGTTTTGATCAAAAAGGATAGACAAAACATTTATGTTTTGTCTATCCTTTTTAATTTAATTTGGGATTAAATTGATTATTCCTTTAGGTATTAAATAAAACAAGAAGATAGAGTTACATAATTGATCGCATTTAACGTTCAACTAACGTTAATATTGCAGATTTGGCCGCAAATAATAACTGGGAGCATTCTGATTACCTGTTTATTTATTGTTGTTTACTATAAACATTGAGTAAGCGAAAATTTGTTAATTAAACACAAACTTTAGAATAGAAAACTAATTTCTGACATCATCATACAAAATTTAACTTGAAAGTAAACTGTTTAAAATAACTAACGTAAATTAGATTCTTCTCTTGATAGATCTTCTCCGAGTTTGCCTTGAGCGTCCGCATCTTCTGTGTTCTTGTGGATTCTAGTTTAGGGAACTTTTTGTTATATGGTCATGGGCTTTTCGCAACGTGTAACCTATCCATCCTCATTTGCGTAGTAATATCTCCCGGTATATTTCCTGTTGTTGTATTAGATGCCAGAGATCTTAATTGCAAGTGATGTTAGGCCAGAATATGCGGAAAATTCGACGTAGACATTTGTTAATGAAAGTTTGTATTTTATCGGTTAAGATTTTTGTCATTTTCCAGGTTTCATAACCATATAATAACATCGACTTAATATTGCTGTTAAATATCCTCAGCTTGATATCTGTGTTAATTTGTTTTGATGTTCATATAGATCTTAGTTGGCTAAAAGCTTACTGAACTTTTTTAATTCGATTATGTGTGTCCAATGTAGTACCTCCTTCTTTGATATAATAATACTACCCAAGTATATAAACTCCTCGACGTCCTCCGTATCAGAGCCAGAGATACTGAATGGTGTCTTTATGTTGGTGTTAATTCTAATGGACTTAGTTTTGGCCACATTTATTGTAAGTCAACATGTCTTTGCTTCACGGTCTAAGTTTTCTACCATCTTTCACATGTTATTTTCCATTTGAGGTGACTCTTTCTAATAAAATATTTGAATTTTGTTGAAAGTACTACTACTATTGAATTTTCAATTACTTCAAGCTTATTAAATTGAATTTTCAAATAATTTTTAACAAACCGTGATGGAAAAAATGGAATGGTCAAGGAGATTTTTGTTGTTTACGTCCTAATGGGTTTGAGGTTCCTACTTGTCTAAAATCTTAATAGCATTTGCATTAATGATTAAAAACCTGTTAAATTAGTTTAAAAGTGCTTTACAAACGACAAGAAAATTTTAAAGTGGAATATAAAATACACACAGGCTATTGAAATTATTTTATTTCAATATTTATCAAAAATGGAATTATTTTTTTGTTAATTTTTGTTCAATCTTCCATTAGCTTTTTAAATATATGTAGGTATTTGAGTTAGCTATTAGACGTTTTTGTAGCTAGATATGTTTTTACTACATAAATTTAGGTATGTATAATATGATTGCTCTTTTAAGAATATCTTAATCATTTAGTAATAAATGCTGTGACAGCTATGTATTAGATTCATAAAGTATTATGTAAAAAAGCGTAAGCGCAAACTAAATTAAGTAATTGAAGATCCAGCTATTTTAACAAGAAATAATTTGATTTTTATCGATTTCTCTTAAGAACATCCTCCTATACTTTCCTGTATAAAGGCTTCGCCAAATGTATTGGAGGTGTTCTGGTGGCATTTAAACATCTTGGAATTTCTCTACTATATTACGTGCTTTAAATATAACTGCTTTTATTATATTTGAATATATATATGTAGGTGGGTAGTTCGAGTTGTTATATATTTTTAAATAAATCAGTCTGCTGTGAGTCTTGTGGGTGATATTATGAAGGGTATTATAATTACTTTATTTGCTCTTTGATTTGTCCGTCTAAGTACAAGTCAGACATACGCAGTTAGTGTGTACTTTTAAAATAAAATCCTCACTTAGGCTAAGTTTGTATGTATGTATATATATATATATATATATATATATATATATATATATATATATATATATATATATATATATATATATATAAGTACCGGGTGACACAGCGAACATGTAAGACCCTGTAATTTTTAAAGTTACATATTTGCATTTTTAGATACCAGAATGGGACATTATTAAGCTTTTTTATCACTTAAGAAATATTTTTGCTTCTGGTTTGACCGGAAGTGACTACAACTTTATTATTTTTAATGGAAATCAGTATATTTTTTTATCAATTTCAATTCGCTTTGAAATTCTCTTTCCAACGATGTATCACAAGGCAACTTGTGATACATCGTGTGTGATGTGATGATGTGATACATACAAAATGTCAACATTTGTTTGTCAGGTGATCGGCAAAAACTGATTTAAACTCTTAGACTTAGGCGGCCATAGGGGACATACTAGCAATTGTTTTTGTCCGTTTTATCTCACTTTGGAAATAATTTAAAACTATCCATTTATCGTACCATTTTCGCGAGTTTAAGTGGCTCCTACAAAATTTTATGTTTTACATTCACTTGCAGAATTTTCTCTTTAAATAATGATCAATATGACCGAAATTAAAATAGGAACACATATTTTTTATTTAACCTAGTTACACATTACAGGTTTTTTGCCAACATACATCTAACAGAACTATCTAACGCCAATTGGATTCATTATTATTCTCAGAAAATAAGAAACCTATTTATTAAATAAATATTTAAATACAAATAATAAAACCAAAACATCTAATAATAAGAATAACACAACAAAACCGATAATTGTTATTAATTAATATTAGAAAGATGTCATATTTTAACTAAGTAACACAATAAAAATAAATAGGTAAAACTATTTTATACTAGATATAAATTTGCTAGGTATTCATTCCAAATGTTCAAAATGCTGTCGGTTTTTAATCCTACAAAATTTTGTTTTTTCTCATCGTTTTCCAACTGAATTTCACTAATTTGATCTAGTGCTCTTCTTAAGCGCATTTCTAAATCATTTCTGTCTGTTGGTGGATTTTTGTAAACTTTTTCTTTTAGATAGTTCCATATAAAAAAATCAACAGGCGTAAGATCTGGCGATCTTGCAGGCCACTTTCTAGGTCCATTGGTACCTAACCAGTTTACACCAAATCTTTGATTCAAGTAGTATAGTACATTTCTACTATTGTGGGCTGGTTAGTTACGATTAAATAGGCACAAATTGGTAAATCTAAATTCATCCGAAAATAGAAAGTTGTAATGAAATTGGTTCTCAAGGTGGTGTCTTTGCAAAAACCAATTCAATAATCCATTCTTTTTTGGTAATCTGTTTGAAATAAATGTTGATTTATTTGATATTTTTAGGACCTGAATTTATATTTTCTTAAAATGCTTGAAGCGGTTTTACGATTTACACCAGTTTGTCCTTCAACATGTCTTATAGAAATTGTAAGATCTACCTGAACAATGGCCAATACATTGATTTCTGACTCTTCAGCACCAATAAATACATCAGCAGGTTCAATCGGTTGCCTTCTAAACTGCTGCTTTACCCTTAAAAAATAATGTCTACTTTTTCATCCGTTGAATACATTTTTTATTAACGAAAAATAATTTTTGACGTAATATATATAATAAAACGGTTTATTTTCTGAAAATAATAATAAATCCAATTGGCGTTAGATAGTTCTGTTAGATGTATGTTGGCAAAAAACCTGTAATGTTGTTTTATCTTAAAATTTTGTAGGAGCCACTTAGACTTGCGAAAATGGCACGATAAATGAATAGTCTTAAATTCTTTCCAAAGTGAGATAAAAGGAACAAAAACAATTACTAGTATATCCGCCATGGCCATTTAAGTCTAAGAGTTTAAATCAGTTTTTGCCTGTCACCTGTCAAACAAATGTCAACTTGTGATACATCGTTGGAAAGAGAATTTCAAAACGAATTGAAATTGATAAAAAAATATACAGGGTTCCGTTAAAAATTAGAAAGTTGCAGTCACTTCCGGTCAAACCGGAAGTGATTAAAAATATTTCTTTAGTGATAAAATAATAATGTATATATATATATATATATATATATATATATATATATATATATATATATATATATATATATATATATATATATATATATATATACAGTCCCTGGCCAAATTATTAGACGCACTGTATTTTTTTTAGTAATTTTATGTTTCTTAAGAGTTTTTATGCAATAATGGTATATTTAAACTACAATATTATTGATTTTTATTTAAAAGAATTGTTGTAGACTACATATTTGTATTTACTTTTAACATATGGCAACACTGTGTTGACAAAGTGATACATGAACGTAAACAAGTACAAATCTGTATCAGTCGCGATCGGAATCGAGTCAGGTACGGACGGGTTTCTGTGGCTTTATGGACTGTGATTGTTTGTTTAACAGTTTTATACTACTCAGTTATTAGTTTATTTTGTATGCAGTGTTTTAAAAAAGTGATTAGACTATTTTCATTATGGGTAGAAAAGGCGATCTTTCACCACGTAAAAAAGCTGAAGTGAAGGCCCTTGTGATTGCGAAAACATTTACAAACCGAGAAATATCACGAAGATTGGAGGTTTCTGAAGCTAGTGTACGACGCATAAAAAAGAAAATTGAGTCAGGGAACGAATTAAGCCCGAAAAGAAAGAAAAGATTCGGTAGAAAACCAATTTTCACTCCACGGTCAGAGAGATGTTTGAAGAAAATTTGTGTAGAAAACAGATTTGCTACCACAAAGGTAATAAAATCACAACTCCAGGATGCTAGCGTAAATGCTTCTGAGCGCACTGTTCGAAGAAAATCGAAAGAATTAGATTTTAAGGCCTGTCGCCCCGCCAGGAAGCCCAAGTTAACAGCTGCAATGAAAGCAAAGCGCCTGAAGTGGGCCAAACAATGGCAAGACAAAGATGTGGACTTCTGGAGATCGGTAAGATACAGCAATTTAATCAATAATTGATACATTATTATCATTTTCAGTTAAATAAAGCAAATAAACATGGAAGTTTATATATTTTTCCTATTTTTGACAGGTCTGCTTCAGTGACGAAAGCACATTCGAAATTTTGCAGAATAAAGCTCAGTATGTGCGTCGTCGTCATGGAGAAAAGTTTCATCCTGATTGTGTCGTCCCGACGGTTAAACATCTCACCAAAGTGATGATTTGGTCAGTCATTAGCGGCAAGGGCACTGGACGTCTGTACGTCGTCAAGGGAATAATGAGGCAAGATCAGTACAAAGAAGTATTACAAAATCGGTTGATTCCGCAGCTCAGAGAATGGTTTCCAAATGGGGAACCATTCACTTTCATGCAAGATGGAGCTCCCTGCCACACTGCTCGGTCTGTTAAAGCTTTTTTGGCAGAAAAAAATATCCCTCTGTTGGATTGGCTAGGGCTAGCCCTGATATGAACCCGATTGAAAATGTGTGGGAGCTGATGAAAAGAGAAGTGGCTAAAGTTGTGATTACCAACAAAACCCAGCTCCTAGAAAAGATTATTCATGTGTGGAATCATCATCCTCAAATGCAGGAGGCAGTACAATCTTGCATTGATAGCATGCCGCGCAGAATTAAAGCTTTGATAGCGGCTAAAGGTGGCTCAACTAAATATTGACTTTTACTAACATTAATTTCACTTTTCTTTAAAACTTAATAAACTTATGCTTTTCTAAATTAATGCTGTTTTATTTATGTCAAATAAATAGGTAATTGATTGGATAATATAAAAATAAAAAAACACAAATCAATTTAAAATAATAAAACGGTACAATATCACTCGGTAATTAATATTTTACATGAAATCTTGCAGTGCGTCTAATAATTTGGCCAGGGACTATATATATATATATATATATATATATATATATATATATATATATATATATATATATATATATATATACAGGATCCGATATGTAATTTCGCATTTTTTCTTAGTCAATAATGTATAATAGTTATAGCTTAGTTACCTAATAGCCAATAAATGAATCTAGCTGCCAATCTAGAATCAAGTAGTAAAAGTTTAAAACACCTACTACCTAAATATTTGTTTAGTTATAAACAAATAAATTAAAAATTACCAAACGTAATGCCCTCGTTATAATTTTCACTCATTCTACACTTTATGAAGAATATTCCAGAATTCTTTCAAAATTTTTTTTTCACAAGCTTTTATTTGACACACCATTTAGAAAAATTACTTTTCTCACTTCCGATTTTACCTCCCAAAACTAACACCTTAAGTCAAAATTTAACTTTTAAAACTACACGGCTCTGATTGAGCCATCAATTTCTATATTTATGCCAAATTCCAACTTTCTACGTCAAATACTTTCGGAGAAACTCGGGTGTGATATACCGACAGGCGAACACCGAAGTGATTCCTTAAGTGTTCTGTACGCAGCACTAATTAAATGATCTGAAAAGACATTGAGATAAAATAAACGTCACATGAAGGAAGCCCAAAGTTTTTCTTTCGTATGTTATTGGCCTTATGAACGAATTAGTCAGCTCATAGAAAATAAAAATTATTATTTTTACTATTTCATTGTACGAAATACTCCAAATTAGGCGTTCATTCACCCGAAATTATATTTTTTTTTGCTCAAATTACCCCCCGTAATTTCCAATTCCCAAAACTCAGACAAAAATTAATCATCTCTTTTTATTTCAGATCAATCCAGTAGACAATCAGATGGACGAGTCCAAAAGGTCAACTAACTCTATATTTATCATTCAATAAAATGGGTATCAATCAAACGGCACTAATCATTTGTAAGTTTAACAGTGAAGGTAGAAGATAGAACATTTTATGGGATGGATACTGGAAAAAACCTGAGTAAGTTAATTTTATTATACGAATAAAATAAATTATGGAGTATTATGTGGATTTCATGTTTATTTTAAATACATTTTATAATGTCCTATATTAGCATCAGCATCAGTTCATTTCATACAGCCATCATATTTTTGCCCATTACCATTTAAAAAAGAACTTAATAATTAATAAGTACTTAAAAGCATCGTATTGGTTATATTGCAAAATAATTTGAAAATATTTTACGTGGGAAGTGCTGATGCAACATCAACGCTATAAAAATTAAATTGTTGAAATATTTTTGAGTTGTTTTTTTATTTCTATAAAATAGAAAAGGAGAGACGAGGAAGAGAAGTTTAGTTCTGTCTCCATCCAATCAAAAAAAAAAACAGAGACAATAAAAGGAATAATTTGGAATCAATGGTCCAGTATTTGGATAAAATATTGGTAAAATTATTTAAGCTATATTTTGTTTTTAACACGTAGCACTAAAATAAGTTCTAAATTTACTTACGCTAAAAAATAGCTTAATATAGAGGCTAGAGTCGATATTTTAAATAATAGCTACGTTATGGAAATATAATAATCACATATTATTTCTGTTGCAATCGAAAATACTAAAACAATCTTATAATTTTTTAGTGTTCCGTACGGAACACTTATAAGATCACTTCGGTGTCTGTCTGTCTGTCTGTCTGTCTGTCTGTCTGTCACACCCGATTTTCTCCGAAACTATTTGACATAGAAAGGTGAAATTTGGTAATAATATAGGAATTGATGGCCTCATCAGAGCCATGTAGTTTTGAGAATTAAATTTTGACTTAAGGCGTTAGTTTTGGGGGGTGAAGTCGGAAGCGAAAAAAAAATTTTTTTGCTAGGTCATCGAGTGTGGTGTGTCAAATGAAAGTTTGTGAAAACACGAGTAAAAAATATATATATAATATTATACTTGCGCGCACTTTTCTTTGTATTATTTTTAAAAAATTCGCGAAAAATCGCTGTCCCGGGCCTTATCTCGAAAAGTACTTATCAAAAAATTTCGAAAAAATTCTGGAATATTCTCCACGGGTGTAGATTGAAGGAAAATTATCAGGAGTGCATTACCTTTAATAATGTATATGGTATATAAAAAAAACAAAAATTTCAAGGTCATCAGATTGGAAACAAACTTTGTTGAAAACTCATTTGGAGTGTGTTTTGTGAAGTCACTGATCATTTTATACCACCGTAACATAAATTTTGACTTAAGGGGTTCGTTTTGAGGGGTGAAATCGGAAATGAAAAAAAATTTTTTTTTACTAGGTCATCGAGTGTGATGTCCAATGAAAGCTTGTGAAAACACGAATAAATATATATATATATATATATATATATATATATATATATATATATATATATATATATATATATATATAAATACATATATATATATATATATATATATATACATATAAATACATATATATATATATATATATATATATATATATATATATATATATATATATATATATATATATATATACTCGTATATATATATATATATATATATATATATATATATATATATACATATATATTCGTATATAATGTAAAAAAATTTCAAGGTCATCAGATTGGAAACAAACTTTGTTGAAAACTCATTTGGAGTGTGTTTTGTGAAGTCACTGATCATTTTATACCACCGTAACATAAATTTTGACTTAAGGGGTTCGTTTTGAGGGGTGAAATCGGAAATGAAAAAAATTTTTTTTTACTAGGTCATCGAGTGTGATGTCCAATGAAAGCTTGTGAAAACACGAATAAATATATATATATATATATATATATATATATATATATATATATATATATATATAAATACATATATATATATATATATATATATATATACATATAAATACATATATATATATATATATATATATATATATATATATATATATATATATATATATATATATATATATATATATACTCGTATATATATATATATATATATATATATATATATATATATATATACATATATATTCGTATATAATGTAATACTTGCGCACACTTTTCTTCGTCTTACTTTTAAAAAATCGCTGTCCCCTACCTTATCTCGAAAAGTACTGATCAAAAAATTTTGAAAAAATTCTGGAATATTCTCCACGGGGTATAGATTGAACGAAAATTATCACGAGTGCATTACCATTAATAATTTATTTGGTATATAAAAAAAAAAAAAAAATTTCAAGGTCACCAGTTTTCAGTAAAGATTGGAAACAACCTTTGTTGAAAACTCCTTTGAGGTGTTTTTTGTGAAGTCACTGATCATTTTATACCACCCTAACAAAATATTTTATTTTAAAAACAATCAACGTACGGAACACTAATTGTGCAAGTTCAACTTGCACTTGACCGGTTTTTTATTTTTATATTTATCTGCAAAAACCCTGAAAGGGGTGAATAACATAATATATACGGAGCAACCCGCCACTCCCCCCTACGGATCTCATTAAAAACTTACATATTTGACCAATTGAAAAATATACAAAAAAGTGACATAATTTTTATACTTCTCGGCTTCAAAAATTCTGAAGTGAACGTATGTTACGATATATATGAAGCGATGCAAAACTTACTCTTACATGCTTGACCAATTAAAAATAATAAGAAAAGAATACACTTTTTATATTTTTCGGTTTCAATAATTCTAAAATGGACGTCTAGTATAATATATTCAAAGAAACTCTCCTTGCTCTCTCCTCTACCACAGTAACTCTTTACGCACAATTTTCAAAATCTTCACTTCCAAGAATCCTGAAAAGGACTTGTAACACAACATGTACGATGTGACCTATTTACCACTTTCATTTTTTAGGGTTCCGTACGGGACACTTATAAGATCACTTCGGTGACCGTCTGTCCGTCTGTCTGTCTGTCTGCCTGTCTGTCACACCCGATTTTCTCCAAAACTATTAGACATAGAAAGTTGAATTTTGGCACTAATATAGGAATTGATGGCCTCATCAGAGCCGTGTAGTTTTGAAAGTTAAATTTTCACTGAAGGGGTTAGTTTTGGGGGGTGAAATTGGAAGTGAGAAAATTTTTTTTACCAGGTCATCCAGTGTTGTTTCAAATGAAAGCGAGTTCAGAAATATATAATGTAATACTTGTGCACAATTCTCTTTGTATTATTTTTTAAAAAGTGAGAAAAATCGCTGTCTCCCCTTTATCACGAAAAGTACTGATCAAAAAATTTTGAAAAAATTCTAGAATATTCTCTACAGGGTGTAGATTGAACGAAAATTGTCACGAGTGCATTACCTTCAATAACACAGGCCAACGATGAAAAAACTTTTTTAATAATTTTACCTGATGCCTATGTTTTTTCGTGTGCAGAGTCCGAAAATAATAATAAAAAAGTCGTATCGCCCACCAATTTTTCACATTTTAATATTCAAAATGTGAAAAGTTTATTGAACGTATGATACGATATATATAAAGCGATGCAAAACTTACTCTTACATGCTTGACCAATTAAAAATAATAAAAAAAGAATACACTTTTTATATTTTTCGGTTTCAATAATTCTAAAATGGACGTCTAGTAAAATATATTCAAAGAAAACTCTCCTTGCTCTCTCCTCTACCACAGTAACTCTTTACACACAATTTTCAGAATCTTCCGTTCCAAGAACCTTGAAAAGAACTTGTAACACAACATGTACGATGTGCAGAGTCCGAAAATAATAATAAAAAAGTCGTATTACCCACCAATTTTTCACATTTTAATATTCAAAATGTGAAAAGTTTATTTTTAATCATTCGAATGTTACTACTCAGTATATATCACCACTACATCAAACACTTTATTTTTACACTCGACGCGCGTTTCGCTAACCATGTTAGCTTTATCAGGAGCGATGATTGACTAAAGCTAAACCACAAATCTACCCTATTTATACTTAGCCTAACCCTTGAATTACTCAAGCGGAACTAATGACATAGGCAAGGCCATCAGTTCCGGTTAAGTAACCAGTAGAGGGGACTATAAGGAATAGGCCCTCTGTTTTTGTTTAAACTGCTTTTACATTTTATGATTTCCATACTTCCGTATGCGTTCAACAATCTCCTATCAGATACATTTTTTATTAATCTTAGATTATCTAATGTTACAGTATGATCAGCTTCAAGAGCATGTTCGGCAATGCTAGACTTTTCTGTTCTATTGTATTTTAAGTGTGCTAAATGTTCTTTAAATCGTGTTTTAATTGACCTTTTAGTCTGCCCAACATACTTTTTGTCACAATCATTACAACTAATTTCATAAATTCCACTTTTCTCACAATTAGGAATCTTATCTTTGGGATTTCCTAAGATATTCCTCAGATTGTCTGATGACTTATAGACTAAGGTGAGGCCTACCTTATTAAATACCTTATTAAGTCCCTTGCTATATTTCGGATTATATGGTATGGAGACATACTTGGTGTTATTTTCTTCACGTGCAAAAAAGGTGGAATTTTGAATATTAAACCTAAACTTATGTCTATTTATTAGCTTATTTACTAAGTCATCGTCATAACCATTAACTCTAGTTATATTTCTAATACGATTCCTTTCTTTATTAAAGTTTACTCTATTCAGAGGGAAAGTGACCAAACGATGAACTAAAAAATGTAATGAGGCTAATTTATGTTGTTTGCAATGAAAAGAATCATTAGGAATATATCTATCTGTTACTGTGTCCTTCCTATAGATATCAAATTCTAATCTATTATTATTTTTAATAATTAAAATATCTAGAAAAGGCAATTGTCCTTTGTTCTCAACTTCGTAAGTGAATTTAATGGAATCATACCGGCTATTTAATTCAGAAACAAAATCATCAATATTTGCTTTCTTTGTATCAAAAATCGCGAAAATATCACCCACATACCTATACCATACCCTTGGGAAATATTCGAATCGGCTTCGATTTCAAACTTACTCATGAATAAATTGGCTATGAAAGGTGACAAGCAATTACCCTTAGCTGTTCCTTCTTTCTGAACATAAAATTGATTGTTATATTGGAAATAATTTTGTTCCATACAAAGTTTAGATAATGTTAAGTATTCACGAATAATTTCGTCTTCAAAGTCATTCATTTTAAGTAATTCTTCGAGATATTGTAGAGTTTGTGGAATTGGCACACTTGGGAACAAAGAACTAACATCAAAAGAAATTAAGACTTCACCTTCATTAAGAACTAGATTTTTTGTTTTATTAATGAATTCTAACGAATTCTTCACTGCGAAAGTATTTAATGGTAATTTCTCAAGTTCTTTTGATAACCATTTGGATATTAAATATGTGGGTGATCCAACCGATGAAAAAATGGGTCGCATTGCTTTTCCAGGTTTGTGAATTTTGGGTAAGCAATACAGTTTTGGTATGGTCGGATTACTCACATTTAATTTAAATTGTAGCGAATCGGAGACAAGGTTCTTATATTTTTTTAAAGAATTTTTAACCTCTGATATCATTCTCGGTAATGGATTTCTTATTACCTTTTCATAAGGGCCAGATTCGATAAGATTATCTACGCATTCAAAGTAATCTTTCTTATCCAATATAACAACCTTATTTCCTTTATCCGCTTTTAAGTAGAAGGCATCTTTCTTTTTCAATCCTTCAACTACTTTTATGTTTTTTAGTGAATTAGAATTTGAGTTGTTAACTATGTTTTTCGATATTTGATTGCGACATGCTTCCCTAACAAATGATTTACTATTTTCTGGAAGTGTACTAATGGAACTTTCAATGTGAGCAACTATTTCTGATAAATTATCTCTAGGAGGGGGTACTGCAAAGTTAAGGCCTTTGTTTAAAATGTGAATTTCATTTCGTGTAAAGGATTGAGATGAATGATTTTCTACAATATTTACGAGTTCCTGAGGACTATTTTTCTTCGGTAAGAGCTTTTTTAATTTTTTACTTAGAATAGAGAATTTCTTTTTGTAATGAATATCAATAACTAAAAAACATTTTCCTCTGGAGCTCGCTCCATACTTCATATTCAATATTGTTTAATCCTGAAGTAAGTTTTTTGAATATGCTGTATGATTCTACTTCTAACACACTGCGTTTTGTGTACAAATTCTTGATTTCTAAGTCAAGCCATTTTTGTTTAGCAAAGAATGAAACTTTTTCTGAAATATTTGATTTTGGTAAATTAACCTTAATAAAATTAGGAAAAACTTTAAATTTCTTGCAAGACTTTAAAAACCAAATATCTGCACCTACTAACCTAATCTTACTACTGTACTTACGATAAAGATTTAATTCCGTTGACCGTGAAGCCAGCTCAACTAAGTTGGGAATGTGGAATCTTTGGCACAATGATACTACTCAGTATATATCACCACTACACCAAACACTTTATTTTTGCACTCGACGCGCGTTTCGCTAACCATGTTAGCTTCATCAGGAGCGATGATTGACTAAAGCTGAACTACAAATCTACCCTATTTATACTTAGCCTAACCTTGAATTACTCAAGCGGAACTAATGACATAGGCAAGGCCATCAGTTCCGGTCAAGTAACCAGTAGAGGGGACTATAAGGAATAGGCCCTCTGTCTTTATTTAAACTACTTTTACATTTTATGATTTCCATACTTTCGTATGCTTTCAACAATCTCCTATCAGATACATTTTTTATTAATCTTAGATTATCTAATGTTACAGTATGATCAGCTTCAAGAGCATGTTCTGCAATGCTAGACTTTTCTGTTCTATTGTATTTTAAGTGTGCTAAATGCTCTTTAAATCGTGTTTTAATTGACCTTTTAGTTTGCCCAACATCGCTCCTGATGAAGCTAACATGGTTAGCGAAACGCGCGTCGAGTGCAAAAATAAAGTGTTTGGTGTAGTGGTGATATATACTGAGTAGTATCATTGTGCCAAAGATTCCACATTCCCAACTTATTCGAATGTTATTAGGTGGGCAATAAAATCAGAATTTTATAAGATTGGCAGTAACATCAAATGTTATTAGGTTGACAGTTTCGATAAATGTCACAGCTGTTTGTTTTCTTCCAGTTAATATAACCTCGCATTGCAGTGTTTAACCCATGTGCTGTAATTCACACTCAAAGTATGGCTAATAGTGGTTGTAAAAAACTCTCCCAACACTTTTTGTTATACAAGTGTGAGTTTGTAGTTAAAAAATAACAAAGAAACATTACTGACCCCCCCCCCCCTTCCCACTATGTAATAAAAAAAAATACTTTGCATATTTTGGTGTAGAAATCGGTAATCAAGCAAAATGTTGGACTCCTCACAAAGTATGTTATGTTTGTGTCGAGGATCTTAGGAAATGGTATAAGGAAGAAAAGAAAGCTTTTAGATTTGCATTATTCATGGTATGGACAAAGCAAGAAAATCATTCAAATGATTGTTATTTTTGCAGCGTTGATGTTTCTGGATATAACTCCAAAAATAAGAAAGTAATTGTCTATCCTAACTTTACTTCAGCTAATCAGACGGTAGGACATGAACAGGGACTTTCTGTCTCAGAGCCACCTCAGTCTATTGATAACGTTTTACAGTCCAGTCCCGAATTTAGTGAAAGTCGACCGGTTGATGATGAGTTTCAATTTTCTCTAGAAAATTTAAAACCACAATTGTTTACACAAGCTGAGTTAAATGATTTAGTGAGAGGTTTGGGTTTGACTAAGGAAAACGGCAGAATTGCTTGGTTCTAGGCTAAAAGAAAAACATTTATTGGAATCTGGAACATCTATTTACCATTATAGAACAAGAGATCAACAGTTTGCTCAGTTTTTCAAGCAGGAAGAGCATTTTTTCCCCTATTTTGAAATTTAATCGATGTCATATTGTGAGAGAACTATGAGCGATACAAAAAAACTGATACCAGATACGGTTACAGCATCCAAAAATACATAACACTTGAATTGGTTTAAACATTTTTTAGAAATATTTTTTTGTTAGCCTGTGTAATTTATCTGATATATAAAAAAAGGTCATCACTTTTCACTAAAGAACGGAAAAAACTTTGTTGACAAGTCATTTGGGATGTGTTTGTGAAGTCATTGATCATTTCATACTTCCGTAAAAATTTTTTTATTTTAAAAGCAATCAACGTACGGAACACTAATTGTGCAAGTCCACCTTGCGCTTGACCGGTTATTATTCAATTTTTAATTTAAAAAAACCGGTCAAGTGCAAGTTGAACTTGCACAATTAATGTTCCGTACGTTGATTGTTTTTAAAATAAAAATTTTTGTTAGGGTGGTATTAAATGATCAGTGACTTCACAAAACACACCCCAAATGAGTTTTCAACAAAGTTTGTTTCCAATCTTTACTTTTTTTTTTTTTTTTTTATATACCAAATAAATTATTAAAGGTAATGCACTCGTGATAATTTTCGTTCAATCTATACCCCGTGGAGAATATTCCAGAATTTTTTCAAAATTTTTTGATCAGTACTTTTCGAGATAAGGTAGGGGACAGCGATTTTTTTAAAAGTAATACGAAGAAAAGTGTGCGCAAGTATTACATTATGTATATATATATATATATATATATATATATATATATATATATATATATATATATATATATATATATTTTACTCGTGTTTTCACAAACTTTCATTTGACACCACACTCGATGACCTAGTAAAAAAAATTTTTTTTTCACTTCTGATTTCACCCCTCAGAACGAACCCCTTAAGTCAAAATTTATGTTACGGTGTATAAAATGATTAGTGACTTCACAAAACACACCCCAAATGAGTTTTCAACAAAGTTTGTTTCTAATCTTTACTTAAATCTGATGACCTTGAAATTTTTGTTTTTTTTATATACCATATAAATTATTAAAGGTAATGCACTCGTGATAATTTTCGTTCAATCTACACCCCGTGGAGAATATTCCAGAATTTTTTCGAAATTTTTTTTGATAAGTACTTTTCGAGATAAGGCCCGGGACAGCAATTTTTCGCGAATTTTTAAAAATAATACAAAGAAAAGTGCGCGGAAGTATAATATTTATATATATATTTTTTACTCGTGTTTTCACAAGCTTTCATTTGACACCACACTCGATGACCTAGTAAAAAAATTTTTTTTTCACTTCCGACTTCACCCCCCAAAACTAACCCCTTAAGTCAAAATTTAATTCTCAAAACTACATGGCTCTGATGAGGCCGTCAATTCCTATATTATTACCAAATTTCACCTTTCTATGTTAAAGAGTTTCGGAGAAAATCGGGTGTGACAGACAGACAGACAGACAGACACCGAAGTGATCTTATAAGTGTTCCGTACGGAACACTAAAAATGAACAAAAATTATCCACCTATACCCTTTTTACCCTTTCTCTCATACTGATATTGCCTAAAAAACTATAGGTTCCATCCCTTCTTCCAGTATTATATGTGTAAATTATTTAAAATCGATATCTCATTCCCTTCCAAAGTTATCGTGCCAACATAGCTAAAGCCAGACAGGCAGATGGAGTGGCGGAAAATGTCTTTTGTGATCTAGGGACCCTAAAATGTACAGAAATGTAAAAATCTCGAAGAGAGATTGTTTCGTAAATATAATACGCCTCATTAGTAAGGTCCTTCCTTGATTGATTGTTTTTTTCTGTTACTACTTGCTGCGCGTTTTAGTATAATTAAAAAATAGTCTTGAATTTTCGGTGATCCGTCCGTCTATCTGTCGGTCTGTTGGCACAAAACTCATGAACAAAATGAAATATGGATTTCAAATATACTACACATATAATACCGGGGGTTGGGAAGCAACCTATAATTTTTGAAACGAAAGTTTTGACGGTCTTCATTCGATAAGAAATCGTGGTTCTTGCTATTAGATCGTGTTGCATTGAAATAAAATTCTTCCGTTTCGCTTACGAGCACATGAGACATCCTCAAGGATCTTTATATTTCGAGATTAGAAGACAGGAGTAGCCGTGTAAATGAAGCGGCGAAAAATTGTTCCAATTTGTGACTTTCTAATCATAAGCACCACGAGTTCCCAACTATAATTTTTGAGCGATATTACTTCAGGAAAAGTGGGGAAAGAAAAAAAAAAAAGACTGAAAATTAAATTATGTGTCAAATTTTGGATGGTTGTAGCTTCTACTTGATGGAAATTCAATATAAATATATAATAAAAGACTGTTTTTAGTCAATTTCCACTGGTTTATTTAAATTGCGATGTCGCGTTTCGCTGTCGATGCAGCTTCTTCAGATCTACATTTTACACTGTCGAGTTAGGTTTAATGTTCACAATTTTATATAATTTCTTAATTATGATATTACACCTAATTAAATTGCATTAATAGTATTGGAAAACCCACACAGATTTGGAATTAGCAGAATAAATTCAATAATGGTGAATTGCTTAAATCTACCGGGTCGTTGAGTAAAGTCCTTAATCGATTTATTTGCATTGTCTCTAAAAGGTTTAGTTTTAAACCTTTTTGTTGGGTGTGTAAAATTCTGAAATTCTTGTTAAATGTGTGTGATTTTCTGTTTAAAGATGATTAGCATATGTTGAATTAGATTTTCTATGGATGAAACTTTTTTCGTGTTCTGTAATTCTTTGTATATAAATGTACGTCCAGTTTGTCCTATGTATGTTTTAGGACATGACCCACATGTTAATTGATAAACCCCTGGTTTATTGCCTTTATTGATTTGTGGTTTGTAGTTTTTAAGATATTTCCCTATAGTATTGTTAGCCTTGTAAGCTGTGTTGATATTTTTTTGATTTAAAAATTTCCCCAGTTTTTCCGTTGATTTGCCGAAATAGTTTAAGCATTTACAATCCCTGGCCAAATTATTAGACGCACAGTATTTTTTTAGTAATTTTTATGTTTCTTAAGAGTTTTTATGCAATAATGGTATATTTAAACTACAATATTATTGATTTTTATTTAAAAGAATTGTTTGTAGACTACATATTTGTATTTATTTTTAACATATGGTAACACTGTGTTGACAAAGTGATACATGAACGTAAATAAGTACAAACCTGTATCAGTCGCGATCGGAATCGAGTCAGGTACGGACGTGTTTCTGTGGCTTTATGGACTGTGATTGTTTGTTTAACAGTTTTATACTACTCAGTTATTAGTTTATTTTGTATGCAGTGTTTTAAAAAAGTAATTGGACTATTTTCATTATGGGTAGAAAAGGCGATCTTTCACCACGTAAAAAAAGCTGAAGTGAAGGCCCTTGTGATTGCGAAAAACATTTACAAACCGAGAAATATCACGAAGATTGGAGGTTTCTGAAGCTAGTGTACGACGCATAAAAAAGAAAATTGAGTCAGGGAAGGAATTAAGCCCGAAAAGAAAGAAAAGATGCGGTAGAAAACCAATTTTCACTCCACGGTCAGAGAGATATTTGAAGAAAATTTGTGTAGAAAAACAGATTTGCTACCACAAAGGTAATAAAATCACAACTCCAGGATGCTAGCGTAAATGCTTCTGAGCGCACTGTTCGAAGAAAATTGAAAGAATTAGATTTTAAGGCCTGTCGCCCCGCCAGGAAGCCCAAGTTAACAGCTGCAATGAAAGCAAAGCGCCTGAAGTGGGCCAAACAATGGCAAGACAAAGATGTGGACTTCTGGAGATCGGTAAGATACAGCAATTTAATCAATAATTGATACATTATTATCATTTTCAGTTAAATAAAGCAAATAAACATGGAAGTTTATATATTTTTCCTATTTTTGACAGGTCTGCTTCAGTGAGGAAAGCACATTCGAAATTTTGCAGAATAAAGCTCAGTATGTGCATCGTCGTCATGGAGAAAAGTTTCATCCTGATTGTGTCGTCCCGACGGTTAAATATCCCACGAAAGTGATGATTTGGTCAGTCATCAGCGGCAAGGGCACTGGACGTCTGTACGTCATCAAAGGAATAATGAGGCAAGATCAGTACAAAGAAGTATTACAAAATCGGTTGATTCCGCAGCTCAGAGAATGGTTTCCAAATGGGGAACCATTCACTTTCATGCAAGATGGAGCTCCCTGCCACACTGCTCGGTCTGTTAAAGCTTTTTTGGCAGAAAAAAATATCCCTCTGTTGGATTGGCCCTGATATGAACCCCATTGAAAATGTGTGGGAGCTGATGAAAAGAGAAGTGGCTAAAGATGTGATTACCAACAAAACCCAGCTCCTAAAAAAGATTATTAATGTGTGGAATCATCATCCTCAAATGCAGGAGACAGTACAATCTTGCATTGATAGCATGCCGCGCAGAATTAAAGCTTTGATAGCGGCTAAAGGTGGCTCAACTAAATATTGACTTTTACTAACATTAATTTCACTTTTCTTTAAAACTTAATAAACTTATGCTTTTCTAAATTAATGCTGTTTTATTTATGTCAAATAAATAGGTAATTGATTGGATAATATAAAAATAAAAAACAAATCAATTTAAAATAATAAAACGGTACAACATCACTCGGTCCCCATTCCTTGACTGATTGTTTTTTTCTGTTACTATCCTTGCTGCGCGTTTTAGTATAATTAAAAAACAGTCTTAAATTTTCGGTGATCCGTCCGTCTATCTGTCGGTCTGTTGGCACAAAACTCATGAACAAAATGAAATATGGATTTCAAATATACTACACATATAATACCGGGGGTTGGGAAGCAACCTATAATTTTTGAAACGAAAGTTTTTGACGGTCTTTGTTCGATAAGAAATCGTGGTTCTTGCGATTAGATCGTGTTGCATTGAAATAAAATTCTTCCGTTTCGCTTACGAGCACATGAGACATCCTCAAGGATCTTTATATTTCGAGATTAGAAGACAGGAGTAGCCGTGTAAATGAAGCGGCGAAAAATTGTTCCAATTTGTGACTTTCTAATCATAAGCACCACGAGTTCCCAACTATAATTTTTGAGCGATATTACTTCAGGAAAAGTGGGAAAAAGACTGAAAATTAAATTATGTGTCAAATTTTGGATGGTTGTAGCTTCTACTTGATGGAAATTCAATATAAATATATAATAAAAGACTGTTTTTAGTCAATTTCCACTGGTTTATTTAAATTGCGATGTCGCGTTTCGCTGTCGATGCAGCTTCTTCAGATCTACATTTTACACTGTCGAGTTAGGTTTAATGTTCACAATTTTATATAATTTCTTAATTATGATATTACACCTAATTAAATTGCATTAATAGTATTGGAAAAACCCACACAGATTTGGAATTAGCAGAATAAATTCAATAATGGTGAATTGCTTAAATCTACCGGGTCGTTGAGTAAAGTCCTTAATCGATTTATTTGCATTGTCTCTAAAAGGTTTAGTTTTAAACCTTTTTGTTGGGTGTGTAAAATTCTGAAATTCTTGTTAAATGTGTGATTTTCTGTTTAAAGATGATTAGCATATGTTGAATTAGATTTTCTATGGATGAAACTTTTTTTCGTGTTCTGTAATTCTTTGTATAAATGTACGTCCAGTTTGTCCTATGTATGTTTTAGGACATGACCCACATGTTAATTGATAAACCCCTGGTTTATTGCCTTTATTGATTTGTGGTTTGTAGTTTTTAAGATATTTCCCTATAGTATTGTTAGCCTTGTAAGCTGTGTTGATATTTTTTTTGATTTAAAAATTTTCCCCAGTTTTTCCGTTGATTTGCCGAAATAGTTTAAGCATTTACAATCCCTGGCCAAATTATTAGACGCACAGTATTTTTTTAGTAATTTTATGTTTCTTAAGAGTTTTTATGCAATAATGGTATATTTAAACTACAATATTATTGATTTTTATTTAAAAGAATTGTTGTAGACTACATATTTGTATTTATTTTTAACATATGGTAACACTGTGTTGACAAAGTGATACATGAACGTAAATAAGTACAAACCTGTATCAGTCGCGATCGGAATCGAGTCAGGTACGGACGTGTTTCTGTGGCTTTATGGACTGTGATTGTTTGTTTAACAGTTTTATACTACTCAGTTATTAGTTTATTTTGTATGCAGTGTTTTAAAAAAGTAATTGGACTATTTTCATTATGGGTAGAAAAGGCGATCTTTCACCACGTAAAAAAAAGCTGAAGTGAAGGCCCTTGTGATTGCGAAAACATTTACAAACCGAGAAATATCACGAAGATTGGAGGTTTCTGAAGCTAGTGTACGACGCATAAAAAAGAAAATTGAGTCAGGGAAGGAATTAAGCCCGAAAAGAAAGAAAAAGATGCGGTAGAAAACCAATTTTTCACTCCACGGTCAGAGAGATATTTGAAGAAAATTTGTGTAGGAAAACAGATTTGCTACCACAAAGGTAATAAAATCACAACTCCAGGATGCTAGCGTAAATGCTTCTGAGCGCACTGTTCGAAGAAAATTGAAAGAATTAGATTTTAAGGCCTGTCGCCCCGCCAGGAAGCCCAAGTTAACAGCTGCAATGAAAGCAAAGCGCCTGAAGTGGGCCAAACAATGGCAAGACAAAGATGTGGACTTCTGGAGATCGGTAAGATACAGCAATTTAATCAATAATTTGATACATTATTATCATTTTCAGTTAAATAAAGCAAATAAACATGGAAGTTTATATATTTTTCCTATTTTTGACAGGTCTGCTTCAGTGAGGAAAGCACATTCGAAATTTTGCAGAATAAAGCTCAGTATGTGCGTCGTCGTCATGGAGAAAAGTTTCATCCTGATTGTGTCGTCCCGACGGTTAAATATCCCACGAAAGTGATGATTTGGTCAGTCATCAGCGGCAAGGGCACTGGACGTCTGTACGTCATCAAAGGAATAATGAGGCAAGATCAGTACAAAGAAGTATTACAAAATCGGTTGATTCGCAGCTCAGAGAATGGTTTCCAAATGGGGAACCATTCACTTTCATGCAAGATGGAGCTCCCTGCCACACTGCTCGGTCTGTTAAAGCTTTTTTGGCAGAAAAAAAATATCCCTCTGTTGGATTGGCCCTGATATGAACCCCATTGAAAATGTGTGGGAGCTGATGAAAAGAGAAGTGGCTAAAGATGTGATTACCAACAAAACCCAGCTCCTAAAAAAGATTATTAATGTGTGGAATCATCATCCTCAAATGCAGGAGACAGTACAATCTTGCATTGATAGCATGCCGCGCAGAATTTAAAGCTTTGATAGCGGCTAAAGGTGGCTCAACTAAATATTGACTTTTACTAACATTAATTTCACTTTTCTTTAAAACTTAATAAACTTATGCTTTTCTAAATTAATGCTGTTTTATTTATGTCAAATAAATAGGTAATTGATTGGATAATATAAAAATAAAAAACAAATCAATTTAAAATAATAAAACGGTACAACATCACTCGGTAATTAATATTTTACATGAAATCTTGCAGTGCGTCTAATAATTTGGCCAGGGACTGTAAATGTGGTATTTCTGTCTTTAAAACGTGGGTATATTTCTGAGATTGCCTTGTTTCTAAGTTTTTTCCTAACGATATTATTGATTAAAGTAACCGAATAACCGTTGTTAACGGTTACTTGTTTTATGTAGTTTAATTCTTTAGTAAAATTTTCCTCTGATAAGGGAATATTAGTTAGTATATGTATAAAACTATGATAAGCTGCGAGTTTATGATGGTTAAGTTGGTGAGAACTATTGTGAATTGTATCTGTATGACAAGGTTTGTGATATATTGCAAATTCCTGTTTTTTCATGGTTTTACTGATTGTTAAGTCTAGGAAGTTGATTTTCCCTTCGACTTCTTCTTCCATTGTAAAACTGATATTTCTATGTAAAGAATTAATATACTGTAAGAAGTGAGTTAATTGTCTGTTCGTACCTGTAAAGCATACAATTATATCGTCTACGTATCGATACCAGTATAGACAATTATTACTATTATTATTATAGTTGTTAAATATCATTGTTTCAATACTGTCCATAAAAATTTCGGCAAGTAATGGACTTAATGGACTCCCCACAATTAACCCTTCCTTACTCCTTACTAATAGACAATTACCTCACTTTTTACAATATACTAATTCTTTACATAGAAATATCAGTTTTACAATGGAAGAAGAAGTCGAAGGGAAAATCAACTTCCTAGACTTAACAATCAGTAAAAACCATGAAAAAACAAGAATTTGCAATATATCACAAACCTTGTCATACAGATACCACAATTCACAATAGTTCTCATCACCCTAACCATCATAAACTCGCAGCTTATCATAGCTTTTATACATAGACTAACTAATATCCCCTTATCAGAGGAAAATTTTACTAAAGAATTAAACTACATAAAACAAGTAGCCATTAACGGTTATTCGGTTACTTTAATCAATAATATCGTAAGGAAAAAACTTAGAAACAAGGCAATCACAGAAATATGTTATACCCACGTTTTAAGGACAGAAATACCACATTTAAATGCTTAACCTATTTCGGCAAACCAACGGAAAAACTGGGGAAATTTTTAAATTAAAAAAAATATCAACATAGCTTACAAGACTACCAATACTATAGGGAAATATCTTAAAAACTACAAACCACAAATCAAATAAAGACAATAAATCAGGGGTTTATCAATTAACATGTGGGTCATGTCCTAAAACATACATAGGACAAACTGGACGTATATTTATACAGAGAATTACAGAACACGAAAAAGTTTCATCCATAGAAAATCTAATTCAACATATGCTAATCATCTTTTAACAGAAAAACACACATTTAACAAGAATTTCAAAATTTTACACACCCAACAAAAATGTTTAAAACTAAAACCTTTTAGAGACAATGCAAATAAATCGATTAAGGACTACAGGTACTTTACTCAACGATCAGGTAGATTTAAGTAATTCACCATATTGAATTCCAAATCTGTGTGGGTTTTCCAATACTATCAATGTAATTTAATTAGGTGTAATATTATAATTAAGAAATTATATAAAACTGTGAATATTAAACCTAACTTGACAGTGTAAAATGTAGATCTGAAGAAGCTGCATCGACAGCGGAAAACGCATCATCGCAATTTAAATAAACCAGTGGAAATTGACTTTCAATAGTATTATGAGAATGTTTCCTGGTTTTTCGTTGGAAAGTAATCATATTTATAGCGTCATTATTTTTAAATATTATACGGGTTAGAGGGGTGGGAGAGGGGGTAAAAGAGAGCTGCTTTGAATATATTATATTATACACCTGTTTAGGGTTCTTTAAAGTTGAGGAATTTGAAGAAAACAATACTTTTCCATTGTCTTCAAATGTATCTGCATGTTTGCGAGGCAGTACTGACTAAATCACTTCACCAATTTTAATTAATACGAGGATGGATTGAAAAGTTCGCGGCCTTACCAATAAATAATTATATGTTTATTATAGTATCCCAGTGAGTTCATACTTTCTTTGGTTGTCACAGTGAAAAAATTTTGTTTCTATAGAATTTGTGGTTTTTAGGTTAGAACGAGTTTAGTGAGACCAAGTGCAGTGTTTTTGGAAAAATGGAAAAAATTGAACACCGTGTGGTCATCAAGAACCTGTTTAAAAAAAGAATAACACACAACACTAGGGCATCTGCTCCGTCATATATTACTGTGAAAAAAGGGGTTGCAGAATTTAAACGTGGACGAGAGAGCATTAAAGATGCTCCCCGCTCCGGCCGGCCCACGACGTCTATGACTGAAGAAAACATCGGCAAAGTGTGTGATCTCATATTGAAAGACCGTAGATTAACTATCAAGAAGATTGCAGACACAATAGGCATCTCGTATGCATGAACACAAAACATCATTGCCAACGAACTCGGATTTTCTAAGGTTTCCGCTAGGTGGGTCCCCAGATTGCTTTCAGTTGAACAAAAACGAATTCGACTCACAATTTCTCGCGACTGTCTGGAGATGTTTCAGGCTGATCCGCAAGGTTTTCTTAAGTGGTTTGTGACAATGGACGAAACCTGGGTTCACACACTATACTCTAGAGTCAAAACAACAATCCAAGCATTGGAAAAAATCTGGTGAACCCACCCCAAAGAAAGCGAAAGCAATTCTATCGGCTGTAAAAGTGATGGCGTCAGTTTTTTGGGATGCTAAAGGTATTATTATGGTGGACTACGTTCCAAAAGGCGAAACAATAACGTCGACTTACTCTTGTACCCTTTTGCGTCGTTTACGTCAAGAAATTAAAGAGAAGCACCCAGGATTACTAAGAAAGAAAGTTTTGTTCCATCAGGACAACGCTCGCGTTCACACGCTTGTTGACACTATGGCTCAAATTCGTGATTGTGGTTTCGAATTGCTGCCCGCCCGGCTTATTCTCCGAATTTGGCATCTTGGGCCTTTCATCTGTTTCCAACCCTAAAAAAACACTTCGGTGACCAGAAATTTTCATCAAATGAAGAAGTCGAAGCTGCAGTTAACCAGTATTTTGAAGACCTTGAGGAATCTTTTTTCAAACAGGTATAGAAGCTTTGAAAAACAGGTGGAAGAAGTGTGTGTGTGTGAGCTAGGTGGCGATTACGTCGGATACTTGACTAGGCCGCAAACTTTTCAATCCATCCTCGTAGTTGGAAATTATAACTTAGTTCGTACTGTACGTGATAGTATGATATATCTACATGCGTAAAATGACACAATTAAAATATGTTATTTTTGAAATAGGTAATAGTTACTTTATTTTTTTACAGGAAATTTATCTTCAATGTACTACAACACCACAACCGACACACCTCAAAATGAATCCGAAAAGTTTTGGGAGAGTATCCTCTTGGTTATCAAAGCCACTATTATGGGCAGCGTCATCATTGCTTCTATATTCGGAAACCTCCTTGTTATAGTGTCCGTCATGCGTCATCGAAAACTGCGCGTCATAACGAACTATTACGTCATATCGCTAGCGTTGGCGGACATGTTGGTCGCTATGTTCGCGATGAGTTTTAACGCTAGCGTGGAAATTTTTGAACGGTGGTTGTTTAGTTATACGCTGTGTGATGTGTGGAACAGTTTGGACGTATATTTTTCTACGGTGTCTATTCTGCATTTGTGTGATATCAGTATAGATAGGTGAGTATCATTATAAAAATCTTTCCTTAAATCCGAAACGTTGTCCATCCGTCTTCATATTAACATTAATAAATGTGTTGGCGTTGGTGAAGCAAGCAAAGGCGAATCGATTCTCTCTGTATTTGCCGGACCATCCCAAGACGCGTTTCGTTGTATCGCCCAATTTCAGTACTTACTCAGATACTAACGGAAAACGATGACAAAATAAATGCTTATACTACACTCTGTCTTTGTATTTGCTGAACCTAGCCCAACTGATGAGCGGGGATACCGCGAAACGCGTCTTGGGATGGTCCGGCAAATACAAAGAACACTTTGGGAACTCCTGAAGTGCAGATCTTTCGATTCGCCTTTGGTTGTTTCACCAACACCATCTATGCCTTCAGGCGACAAGCTCGGGAAGGTGCGCTTCTGCAATTAAGTGTCAGCCTTGCTGGCCGCTTTGTTTGAAAAAACTTTAAATAAGTACCCGATAGAGTGCAGTATAGCATCTATTTTGTCATTAATAAATGTGTGTATAAAAATTTGTTGTGGATATGCCCATCTTTCAAAATTTAGATAGTTTAATAATGAAAAGCACGACTTTTTTGTTAATATATTAATCATTATTTTTTACATAATATAAATATTATTGTTACAAGTCGCTGTCGTTGTTTTCGGGGTACTTATTTACTACAGTTATTGGTGTATATGCTATTAAGCATTTAATTTTTGCTAAATATTTAGGCCCGATTTTCTCAATAGTTATAGTAAAGCCTCAATTATCACAATTTTTTTTTTTGTTAACTTAATACAAAGTTTATCAGTTAAATAATATTCACGGCTTTCAATTCGTTCGTCCAACAATGAATTTGCACGACGTTTCGCCAAAATCTCATTTGGCATTTTCAAGTGCTCTTGCTGCTGCCGCTACTCGATACTGTGATCTTGCTGCTACTGCCGCTTGAAGCTAACTGAGAAACCGAAGTGCGGTCGCCGTCTTTTATAGGTCGGCGTCTACGCAGATTGTAAGTGGGGAGGTCGGGAGTGTTCATCCGGGCATCGGTGTTTGCCGACTGGGTGCACGTATCAGTGATAATTACGGGTTCCGGCACTATGCTAACTATTGCCTTCTCGATATTTTCGGTATTCCTTGGTTTAGCTAGTAGACCCTTCCATATAGATATTCAGTGCATTATCCCGCTTATTGAGTTGTCCATTCTTTTCGATTTCCAAGGCTTCTCTGACTCTGCGTATTTCATAATGTGAAATCAAAGCTTTTTGTTTAGATCCAGTATCATGATGGTGCTGAAAAAGAGCTGAAGTTATTTTTGATGCTTATTTTATATTCTTGGATCCGCGTTTAGATTCTGTTTGTTTGCCCTATGTACAATTTGCGGCAGTCTCCTGCCAAATGAGATTTTCGCGAAACGTCGTGCAAATTCATTGTTAGACGAACGGATTCAAATCTCGCATTTTCATGTACGTATATATATATACATATATATATATATATATATATATATATATATATATATATATATATATATATATACGAGTATATTTATATATATATATATATATATATATATATATATATATATATATATATATATATATATATACGAGTATATTTATATATATATATATATATATATATATATATATATATATATATATATATACGAGTATATATATATATATATATATATATATATATATATATATATATATATATATATATATATAGTGTGATCTACGGAAGATGGCCTATAAGATAGTTGTGGAGAACCACTAAATATATCGTTTTTTGGTCGTATAACATATGTTAACGAACATCTTCTAAGTATTCTCATCCATACAATGTTGCCACTTTCACTGGAAAGTAGCAGTAACTTTAATATTGTGAGTAACTTTTTTTTTGTACTATCCCATACCTATCTCTTACAGTTTTTTATTTTTAATTCAGAAAACATTGGCTATTTTTAAAAACCTATGCTTCCAAAAACTCAGTTTCAGGTTAAGGTTAGTTAAGGCACAAAGGTTCATTCTATAACCAAATCCTATTTAGAACATACAGGATGGTTCAGAAACGACTTTGTGTTGGTTGGTTACAAACAACGCCAGAACTCCCGTTTTAGTGTTCCGTACGGAACACTTATAAGATCACTTCGGTGTCTGTCCGTCTGTCTGTTCGTCTATCACACCCGATTTTCTCCGAAACTATTTGTCATAGAAAGTTGAAATTTGGTAATAATATAGGAATTGATGGCCTCATCAGAGCCATGTAGTTTTGAAAGTTAAATTTTGACTTAAGGGGTTAGTTTTGGGGGGTCAAATCGGAAGTGAAAAAAAAAATTTTACTAGGTAATCGAGTGGGGTGTCAAATGAAAGATTGTGAAAACACGAGTAAAAAATATATATATATATATATATATATATATATATATATATATATAAAAAGTAATACTTGCGCGCACTTCTCTTTGTATTATTTTTAAAAAATCGCGAAAAATCGCTGTCCACCCGCCTTATCTCGAAAAGTACTTATCAAAAAATTTTGAAAAAATTCTGGAATATTTCCGACGGGGTGTAGATTGAACGAAAATTATCACGAGTGCATTACCTTTAATAATATATCTGGTATATAAAAAAAAACAAAAATTTCAAGGTCATCAGATTTCAGTAAAGATTGGAAACAAACTTTGTTGAAAACTGATTTGGGGTGTGTTTTGTGAAGTCACTGATCATTTTATACCTTTGTAACAAAAATTTTTATTTGAAAAGCAATCAACGTACGGAACACTATTTGCGCAAGTTCAACTTGCACTTGACCGGTTATTTAAATATATATTATTTTCGTTTAAACGACCTGCTGAGATTTGCTATTTTTCGTATATAATGTTCTTATACGTAACCTGAATATTTTCTGAATAATAATCGTTTATTTAAATATTGTTTTATATTTTCCCTCTGGAATTATCATCACATAGGTTTGATGTTTTGTCGTTATTTATTAGTTGATAATAGTAATAATAACAACAAAACTAATTAAATCTAATAACAACTAAATATTGCTTGAGAATATTGCTAAGCATATTCTCTGTTGTGGCACTTCTCAGCTGTCTACTCAAAGACTTGATTCACCCCGATTTTCTAACCCTTCTCCAGTGTTTACCGGGGTTTTGTTAATAACGTTGTTCAGTGTACGTAAACGATAAAAAACCAGGGCACTAAGCATCTGGACTATTAATCTTCAAAAATTCTGCATGGCTTAGCATTTACTTTAGCCGTGCAATGTGTCAGAGGAGATTATCTGTAGAATACTTAACTAATGTGGATATTATTTCCAAATATTTTCTGTATGTTAACTTTTCGTCGTATATTAGATAAAGTATTTGGTTGTCCATTATTAAACTAGATATATTAAAACTAAACATTTTTTGAAAATATAAAGATTTTTGCTAGCCCAAAAATGATTATTTTGTAGATTGAAAATTTCTTCACGAGAAAATTTCAACTCGTCGGTCTAAAATATTTTTCTCAAAAAATCTGAAACTTCTTGAATTTGAACTAATAAATTTTCACAAAATTCTACCCTCTATGGACAATCTTCAGGTTTCGGAGTACGAACTGTGGTAAATTTGTCGGTGTACATATTAGACTTATTCAATATTCTCAGAAGAGAGGTGTAACTTATACCCGTTTCTTCTTCTGCACTTCTTAATAATGATTGCGTAAAGGTATAAAATTATGCTAAAACATTTGTTTCATGATCCTGATAGAAGTTACACGCTTAGGTAAACTTCTGGATGATTTCAAAGAAAAACCGAAATTTATGAAATTTTTCTGAATGAATAAAATCAAGCCAGACAGACATTTCTTCGAATTTTCCGGAAGTATAGCTGATATTTTTATCACATTTTCCATTTAATATAAATAAATTCATAAGAACTATTCGAATAATTATTTCCTTTCTTCTTACTAGATATTTTATTTTACACTTTATACTTAACAGTGAAAAAACATAACGCCAATTAAAACTAGTAAATAACGACAAAACCTTATACTCATTTGCTGATAATTTCAGAGGCTACTTAACTAGAGTCTGTTTTAAAAGAATATTTGATACGTTTATGAAATAACTGATTATAATTCAAAAAATATTTAAGTTAGGTATGTGAATATTATGTATGCCAAAAAAGCTAATTTCAGCAGTTTTTGAAAAGAAAATAATATACAGGAAATCCTATTTAAAAAGATTTCGGCAATTTTTGTAACGAATCAGCCCAAATTTGTTTCTGAACCACCTTTTATACACTAAATACAATTTAGTTTTCGGATGTAAACCTTTGGAGTTTAACTAATTTCAACGAGGAGTTAAGTTCCTGGAAGTTCTGAAAGCACAGGTATCTTAATATTTAATTAGGCAATGTTTTCTGACTAAAATGAAAAGTAATTAACATCCCGAAAGTAAACATGTTATACAAAGAAAAATCATTGACAGTGAGATAGGAAATTCAAAAATTTCCGATAAAAGTGACAATATTTTATTGCTGAAAATATTTTACAGAAAACCTATTCACTAACATATATGACCAAAACTTCAAGCGTTTTGCACATTTGAACGAGTTTCCTAAACAAATTTAATAACAAGAAAATATTCTAAAAATTGTTCCCTTTTAAAATAGTCACTTCTTGACACCAAATATTAATTACACCCAAGTTTTATATTTTAATATTTGATTCCTAATAAGTAAAAAATTTTAACACATTTAATTTACTAAAATTTTATTTACATGATTATAAAATTGACCTAACTAGCCTAATAAATAAATTGGGGTAGGTCGAAAGCTTTCTTATGATCGGCGTGCCGCAAACGGCCCGCAAAGGTATCAAAAAATTTTTTTTGAGCACCGGCTGAGTGTGGCTTTTTATTTGAGGCTTGGGTAAATCGTATTATTTTTGTTATTGGTGATGTCTTTTTTTTTTTATTCCTTCTTTTGTTTATCGATGTCTTTACTTTTTTAAGGACTTGATGTAATTTCCACAGTTTTTTTGTACTATTCGGCATAAAAATTTTATAATTTCTTTTTTAAAGCTTTAGCTTTAAATCCCGAAGTAGACAATTCACTATTTAAATGTGGTAATCTATTCGGAGACATCCGGTCGCTGAGTAATTTGCTTGTTTTCATTATTGATAATAATAGAAGCGTCTTGTAAGATCGATGTGCTTTCATTACTTGAGTTTCTTTGAGAGAGAGAATATTTATATTTTCAGCTCTTTTAAACAAATGTTCGGGAAAGACGTTTTGTCCACGGGCTAAACTCCAGCCGCTTTAAATCCGTTCACAATGGTGCCAATGACAGCAGCTCTTTGGTAAGCTTCTATAAATAAACTTGCAAATTGATATTGCGTTACTTGACGACCTGGATTTGTCCTCAATTAGTTTTCTGTTGCTTAAATATTATAATTGCTCATAGGTTTGAAAATAAGACGTCCAGTGGTTGAAGCCGTGAGTAGTAAGACCTAACAGTTGTAACATTATTATATCCCATTAGCCTTTGCTATGTCCAACGCTTCCAGCATTGCATTTCCATCAAGTAGAAGTGACACTTTATTTACAAGGGTTTGCTTTACCATGCTTATAAAATGTTTCATTTATTTTACAAATCATTTTGAGTTAACACAGCCAGTGTCTGAAATGGTGTCTTAGAAGGTGTGCCATTCGCCTATTCAGGATTTTTGTCTCATTCTTTTGGATATAAGCATTGGTGGCACAAACTGTACAACTACACTGGCACATCACAAGCCTCTTTCTTCTTTCTGCCTTTTTAATCTTAAAACTTTTTGTAATTTTTCTGAATGGTGGAAAATTCAGTTTCATCAACGTTAAATATTTTTGTAGACGTTAATATATTTTAATCTACGATTCTTTCAAGTTAAGGTTCAATTTCACCTAATTTTCTCTCTCAGAGCATTTTTTTGGCTTCATTGTAAATGGCCTCCTTTCATGGGTGGGTTAATTTCGTAATTGATTTGGTTAAAAGCAGTTTTGCCCCTTTTATAATTTGAAATAAATGGATTGAAGGTGCTTCTGCTTGACCCAATTATTCACCCGTTTCAATATACGCACTGAATTTCTTAACACCATATATATATATATTATATATATATATATATATATATATATATATATATATATATATAAGAAAAGAGGAAGGACAGTAACAGGGCACTGGCAACAAACAATCCTAAGTTTAACTGCTGGGAAACGCCCTTATAAGGAGAAGAGATGAGCAATCAAAGATCTAAAGGCTCTAGTATCTGCTTTTTATTTTTATTATCGAGCTTTCGCTGCCTAATCGTAGCTTCTTCTGGATTCTAAAAATGCAAACCAGGTACAGAAAATAAACTAAAACGTTCGTTTTTTAAAACGTGATTAAATGAATTGTACGACTGAATGTGAAATTACTTACAAAAATTTAGCAGTTAGTTCATCTCTGGTGAAGACAATGAAATTTGCATTTTTGTTGGCCAGGTAGTATGCATGATTACACAAAACATGATTAAAAGACACTTAGAGAGTTACAGAAATATTGAAAATAAAACTTTGTCAATAAACATTAGTTAATACACTTTTTAAAGACAGAAACACAACTGCAAGAAAACCATGATGTTGAAATGGTACTCCCATTTTAAAATTTTTTGACGTCGAGTTTAGTAACTATTTAGTGATATTTGAATCCGAACCGGATATTGTTGGTAGTCTATGTCGTCATCAGGTCGACAAAAAAAAAAACATTAAAGTTAGGGATGTGGTAAAATTTTTTTGGGTAGATGCTAATTTTAGATAAAATTATTTATTATTAATGATATCTATTTTTTAGTTTTAATTTTATAAAAAAAGGGGGACTTAAATTTGATGAATGTTACTCTTCGACGAGTTATTTATTATTAATTATATTAATTCTTTAATTTTATAATCAAGAGATTCATAGGCTAATTTAAAAATTTAAAAATTTGAAATCGAAAAATTAATACTGGACGTTATTTATTATTAGTCATATTTAATTTTTTATTATGTAATTTTAACAAATAGCAAAAATGACAGAAAGAGATCAGAAACGTCAACTTTACTAGAAAAACTATTTTTTTCATAAAGATCGTTCTTTTTTTTATTGGTTTGGTATAGTTTTGTGTTAGCAAATAAGTATACATGGAGCTCAATCCTTCTATGTCTTTTTTGTGGGTTGAGATTATTTTTACAGGTTTTTATGTAACACATTTCCAAGAAACTTCTTCTGAAATAATTAGTCTCAACATCCAGAATGAAGCTGTTGTTATATTGTACTCTGTGATCTGTATTATTTACGTGTAAGCTCAAGCTAGTTGTGTTAGGTTTGTGTTTACTATCACTTTTGTGTAACGCTAATCTCTTCGAGAGCTTTTGTGAAGTTTGTCCAACGTAGACCAAACCACATTGACAGGGAATGCCATAGATTATATTAGATCTTTGTAAAGTATCGGTTTTATCTTTTAAATTGATATAAAAACAATTCATTCTTTTTATGTTGTAGTTGGCAATTTTAATGTTTGTATTTTTAAAAAGAGAAGACAAGGACTGGGAAAGGCCTTCAATGTATTGTAACTTTCCTTAATATCGACATTAGTGGTGACAGTTGGATTAATTGGAAGGAGGGGTCTTTGAAAATTCTTTCTAATTAGAGCTTTAGGATATTAATTGTCCAACAAAATGTCTTCCAACAGTTTTACATTTTTTTCTTTAAATGAGGGGTGGCAAATCTTATCTATTCTGTTCTTTAGTCCTCTGATGATGTTCAGTTTCTGTTTCATAGGGTGATAAGAATGGAAGGGATATATCTACCAGAACTTGATTTTTTCCTATACCAGTCCAGTTTGACTGTATTATTTTCTGAGCGTACAACCCTAGTATCCAGAAACGGAACAGCACAGTCAGTCTCCTCCTCAACAGTAAATACTAACTTATGATTGAAAGAATTGTAAATGTTAAGAGTGTTCTGTACACTCCCAGCAGGTAAAGCGACTAACAAGTCATCAACATATTGAAACAGAAGGGGAAATTCAAATTCAACCCTAGAAATAACAAAATAAAGAAGTTTATTCATAACAATTTCGGCCAGGATTGGTGAAATAGCACTTCCCATTGGGACGCCAATTTTTTGTCTGTAGAATGTACTATTGAAGGAGAAAAATGTATTTTCATATAAAAAAGTAATGATTAGTAGGAACTGTTCTTTAGGAATATTACATATTTCTTCTATTGATGTGAAATGTTCATTTAATATTGATATAATAAGGTCTAGAGAAATGTTAGTAAATAGTGAAACTACATCGAAAGAAGCAAGTACAAAACCCTCTGGCAAAGCCATTAACCTTCTCTGCAAATTTGAAGGTATTTTTAATTCTGAATTTATTAAAAGTTGAAAAAGCTGTTTCTAAAATAGAGGCTATATATTTGGCATTTATGAAAAAATTAGTTTCTAGTAAAGTTGACGTTTCTGATCTCTTTCTGTCATTTTTGCTATTTGTTACCAGTTACTTTTCTATATTTTCTTGTTAAAATTACATAATAAAAAATTAAATATGACTAATAATAATAACGTCCAGTATTAATTTTTCGATTTCAAATTTTTAAGTTTTTAAATTAGCCTATGAATCTCTTGATTATAAAATTAAAGAATTAATATAATTAATAATAAATAACTCGTCGAAGAGTAACATTCATCAAATTTAAGTCCCCCTTTTTTTATAAAATTAAAACTAAAAAATAGATATCATTAATAATAAATAATTTATCTAAAATTAGCATCTACCTAAAAAAATTTTACCACATCCCTAACTTTAATGTTTTTTTTTGTCGACCTGATGACGACATAGACTACCAACAATATCCGGTTCGGACTCAAATATCACTAAATAGTTACTAAACTCGACGTCAAAAAATTTTAAAATGGAGTACCATTTCAACATCATGGTTTTCTTGCAGTTGTGTTTCTGTCTTTAAAAAGTGTTTTAACTAATGTTTATTGACAAAGTTTTATTTTCAATATTTTGTGTAACTCTCTAAGTGTCTTTTAATCATGTTTTGTGTAATCATGCATACTACCTGGCCAACAAAAATGCAAATTTCATTGTCTTCACCAGATGAACTAACTGCTAAATTTTTGTAAGTAATTTCACATTCAGTCGTACAATTCATTTAATCACGTTTTAAAAAACGAACGTTTTAGTTTATTTTCTGTACCTGGTTTGCATTTTTAGAATCCAGAAGAAGCTACCATTAGACAGCGAAAGCTCGATAATAAAAATAAAAAGCAGATACTAGAGCCTTTAGATCTTTGATTGCTCATCTCTTCTCCTTCCCAGCAGTTAAACTTAGGATTGTATATATATATATATATATATATATATATATACATACATACATATATATATATATATATATATATATATATATATATATATATATACAAATATATATTTTTTGATTTCAGATACTACGCCATATGTAAACCCCTTAAATACTCCCTACATATGACAAAGAAGGTAGTTGCCCTAATGCTTGTCAACACATGGGTAAGCCCCGCATTTCTGAGCTTCCTGCCCATCTTTATGGGATGGTACACCACGAACGAAAATCAAGAATTCAGGAGACAACACCCTGAAGAGTGCCGATTTGTGGTGAACAAACCGTATGCTGTGATAAGTAGCAGTATAAGTTTTTGGATACCAGGATCTATAATGATTTATATGTATCTACAGATTTTTAAAGAGGCTAACAGGTAAGTGTTAATACTGCGTATCCTATCCAAATAACAAAAGTTTAAGCCAAAAACGTTTTTGTTTGTCTAAAAACAGAAAAATATTGCATTGTTATTTCAAAACTCCTCGTGAGATAAAAATCAATATAATGTACAGATTCCTTGAGTTTAAGAGCCCTGAAGGGTACACAAAACTTAATATATTTGAAGCAACCCTATTTCAGTTCCTTCTAAACTTTATATCCCTTTCATTGTTTCAGACAAGAAAAGGAAATGTTCAATCGCCATGGCGCAGCTCTTCTCCTTCACGCCAACAACACCAATGGTGACATGCTCTCTAATTCTGGTGGATCTTCCAAAACTCTTACGCATCACGAAATCAATCAGCAAGACTTGCATCATACTCCCACTCGAGAACGAAGCATAAGCAGGATGAAGAGAGAACATAAGGCTGCAAGAACATTGGGAATTATTATGGGTAAGTTACAGACTGTTTATAAAAAAACCAAAATTACTATTGAGACAGTATCAATATTTCCTCACACTGATTTCCACTGTTAAAACAGAAAGATGAAAATGGCAGGTCAGGTTATAACGCAAATAAAAACTTATCTAACTAAGATTAATTAGTACAATTTAGAAGCGAATAATTATAAATTTTAAATCTTTCTTGTGAAGATGGTATAATTTTAGAAATAAATTACTCAGTTTAGTTCTAATTTGCCCTGGAAACCTACGGAATGTATTTAAATATAATAATTTCTCCGAATAATTTTGCATTTAGGAAGAGAAGTACAAATTTATTTTTGTTTCCAGGTATCTTCATCCTGTGTTGGTTACCTTTCTTCCTCTGGTACGACAGTGTTTCCCTTTGCACTACCTGTGAATGCCCCCATCTCGTAGTCGCCATGCTCTTCTGGATTGGTTACTTTAACTCGACTCTCAACCCTCTGATCTACGCTTATTTCAATAAAGACTTCAGGGAAGCGTTCAAGAACACCCTTCAGTGCGCATTTTGTTCACTATGTCGCAGGCCTCCATCAGATCTAAATTACATCGACCAAAGGAGGCCCAGTATGAGGTATGAGGACAGGACTCGTAGTGTATACTCTGAGACGTACCTTAAGCATAATGTCGATAGGAGAAGTTCTGAGTTTGGATCGACTCTTTGAGTAGACCTTACTAGTAGCAGGTTAACGACGACAAGTTTCTGATTAGAGACTTGGGTGTAAGGTTTGGTGGTTAATTATAAATTAGTTTAATTTTATTTTTATTTATTTATTTTTATATAATTATCAAAGTTGAAGAAACTCCACTCCTCGATAAATAACGTTTCTTTTTCCGCTACGTTGAGGATTAAGAATCTTTGGCACAATGACACTGCACGACGAGACCTATAAATTAACGTAGCCCGCCTTTTCACGGTCTGCGCCACTAATTGATTTTTAGTGATTATTTTTATCTCATTTAATAACGTATCTGCTCAATCAAATTCTCTATCGTTCTAATATTGTCTTTATCGAATATAGATGGAAGTAAACACAAATTTTTAGAAGAAATAAAACAACGCTCCGATAATGGTAATCATTTAACTAGCGTTGTAATCGTATTTTTTATTGCTACTTCCACTAAACCCGTTTGAAAAGGTTGTTATGTTGGCTTTCTATTTGCATTAGAGACAAGAAGGCGCTGAAGCCTGAAAATTTTGGAATTTTATTTTCTTGATACTAAGTTATATATTAGTTTTAAGATAAATGGTTTTTATGTTTACTTAATTGTTGACTGTACATAAAGTTGTATTTTACACTAGTTATTATAATTACAACCAATTAGGTGGTATGAAAGTATCGTCTTTTACAAGTGGTAATTTTCGGATTTCTTTTCGATATTTCAATTATTTTCGTTGATGTCAAAATCATTTGGTCTTAATTTGTGTACCAAAAGATTTGACAGTATCTACATCAGAGGTGCTCAAACTTGAACTGCTGGCGATCTACCTCAATATTGTCAGACTACGATCGATCGACTCTGAGAGGCTGCAAGTAAGTGTGACGCAGGATTGTCGTCTAGGTAAGGTATATCGTGGCATAGAGTTTTCCGCACAATATGCATTTTTTTAGTCAAGGTAAGTGTAGGTCTGCTGTAAAATGTCAATGAAAAAACTCATAATTATTCAAAATTGCGAGTTTATTGGTTCTTACAAAACAAACGAGTTCTAGTGTCTAAACTTAACTAAAAAGTGACTTTGGATGTTGAAGCGTGGCACTGCATGTCCTCAGCATACTTTTCATAAGATGGTACGTAATTACCGAGTGCTAATCGCAAGCATGATGACATATGTTCGTCGGTTAGTCGATTGCGATATTTTGACTTAATTATCTTCATTTCAGAAAATGCAGACTCGCACAAGTAAGTTGACCCAAACATTGCCGTCAGTTGAAGGGCGATTTGCCTTAGATTCGGATATTTATCTTCAGAATAGAACACCAGAATTTTGTATCAGATGCTGTGGCTTTGAGATGTATATCTGATATAATCTGCATTAACTCATTTTCAACAGAACATGAGTCCATGTTAAACTGACTTGCTATTTCAGTAGCTAATTCCTCAAGGTTTTTACACGAAAAAAGATAACTCGTAAATGATGCGATATTTGCCAATTTACTGAAATCATAAAAACGTATTTCGAATTGGCCCAAAATATTTGATATTCTGCCTCATAAATATCATAATTCAACTGAGGAATTCTTGCTTTCAAAGACAGAAAATTTTTCAGATCCTTTCTTTTCATCTTTGATTGTGCTAGCCGATACTTGTTGGAAATTCATAATAAAATTATATAAAAACAACACTATGTTTTAATTTCCAATATATTTAAAGTCACTTGACAATTTCTTTCAGTTGATCTATCATAAATTGCAATTTACTTTTGAATGCTTTTGTTGCGCTAATCATCTCAATAATAGTTTTTCCTTTACCATGAAGCTCCAAATCAATGGTGTTTAAATGCATTGTGATGTCTGTCAAAAATGCCAAATCAATCAGCCATTTTCCGTTTTTCAGCATCTGAGTGTCATCGCCTCTTTCGTCCAGAAAAAGCTGTTATTTCGGGCAATAATTCTTGAAACCTTTCTAGGAATTTTCCGCGTCTCAACCACCTGACGTCCATGTGAAGAACTAAATCAGTGTGTTCAGCTGACTCACTATCTCCCAACTGCAATTTAAAGAGCCGTCGTTGCAAGCTACGTGCACGGATAGAATTCACAATTTTTATTGCAATGCCCATAAGCTCCTCCATGTTTAGAACTTTTGAACACAAAACTTGTTGATGTATAATGCAATGGAAGGAGAAAAATGAAGGGAAATCATCATTAGCTCGACACAATGCCACAGAACCGTTTTCGTTTCCAGTCATTGCTGGTGCTCTATCGGTTGTAATGCACACTAGTTTATATATTGGTAGCTTGTAGTTTGTTACAAAATTGAAGAAATCGTCATATATATCTTCGCCACGGGTCTTTCCTTTCAAAGGAATCATGGTCAAAAACTCTTTCTTAGCCGACATGTCATTGAATACCATTCGAATAAAAAATACACAGCTGGGCAGTTTCTGTCATATCGGAGGATTCGTCGAACTGTAAAGAAAAGTATGTACATTCCATGATATCATGTTTTAGTTTATCTGCCATGTCCTGACTCATGACTTCAACATGCCTTGTGACAGTCGGACGAGATAACTGAAGTTCTCCAATAGCAGACATAATCTCTGTTTTATTTTTAAAATCTCCAAATAAAGTCTCACCCGCTTCAATAAATGCTTCTTTCACAACCAATCCATCATCAAATGGTTTCTTGTGTTTCACCAATATATGAGATATTTTAAATGACGCGATCGTTGCAGCTTTGGCTGGTCTTGTGAACATGGTTTGTTCTTTTTTCAAACAAGTTATCAAATCACGTACTTTTCGTTTACTTAATTTACTCTGTGACGGAAAAATCCTTTTCATAGTTTTTATGAACCGTTTTATGATGCCTCTCTAAGTTCCCACGCTTAGGTATTGCAACTGACGCACGGCAAATGAGACAAATGCACTTATTCTTTACCATACAAAAGAAAAATTCTTCCTCCCAATCGTTGTTAAAATAATAAGTTTTACTTTTCTTCGCCGCACTCATTTTGGACTATTTATTAATAAACTTTGTATCGATGTATCGCCTTCAAGTTACAACTCAGACTGACTCCTATTCCTGCAGGCGCAACATTTATATCAGCGCGAACGAAGTCTCGAGTGTTCCCGTCAAACACGCCGCCCGAAGTTTCTAGAAAAATCGGCGGGAATCAAAAACGCGGCTTTTCTTTGACAAGTACCGCGCGTTCCTTTGATAAAGCCGCCTTTTGCCGCTAGCAGGGGGTTATTACGATAAAAGAAAGTGATGAGGGGGTTCTTCTGGCCTAATTGTGGATCGAATAAATTTTAGTAGTTTATTCATTACATTTTGTTTTAGTTACCTAAAACAAAATCTGTGAATAGTTCTATATCGGAATTTTTTTCTCGAGATCGACTCAAAAAGCACTCGCGATCGACTTGTCGATCGCGATCGACCGTTTGAGCACCCCTGATCTACATTATACAATAATATCGATAACATATTTTGAATTAAAATGTAGGAGCGTGACCTGATGGTTTTGAAATTTTGTTGTTGTCTAGAAATTAGAGAATTTACAAGAATTTCGAATAACAATGCATCAGTCACCAATTTTATTATTTTATAAATACAGAAGTTCATTTAACTAACTCTTTGATTTGATTCATATAAATAAGAATAATGACGAAAGGGTAAACTTACAACTTTTTTGCGTTACAGAGTTTTTTTTTCATATAATTATGTCTTAAACGATGAAAGAATCTCATACTAAAAACTACTATGACTATAGTAGATTTGCACTTTTCGTTTTTTTTATGAGCATTGCAGGAAATCCCCAAATCTTGACAGAGGTTGTGCGTGCGCGGAAGTAGCTATTCACTTTGGCCTTAAATATCTGCATTGTCTTCTCAAAGTTCTCGGCAGATCAATCCAAGGAGTTGAACTTCTCATATAAATTAGTTCTTGAAATAGGTGATAGAAGGAGTGCCAAATTAAACCCCATACGAATATTAGTGTGATCAGTGGCTTAATATTTAAGTCAATAACGACAGCGACGGAGTGGCTATAAATTTTGTCTCCTTATTTGTAGGTTTTGTTAGTTAGGAGAACAAGAGCTGCTGTTATTAGAAATGTATTCAAAATAAGTTTATTTGGGATTGACCATAAATTGCACGTAACATTAATTCTTAACATTACTGTGTTGAATAGATTTTTAAGATGAATTTTTGTATACTATGATTTTAAAACTCTACAATCATTCGAAAATAAAACTAAACTAAAAATAAATTTTCAACCAAACCTTCAAAAATCTGCTACTAGTTCTTTATAAAAATTGCCAAAGTTAACAAATGATGGTGCTGTATTTTGTAAGATTTTAATTTTTATGCCTTATTCTTCAAGTTTATTGAAATTTTTAAATAAGTATTTCAAGTAGATTGTACAACAGATTACTGCTATGAGACAGGGTTCTAAAACTTGCTTTAGATCATTAAACTTAGGGTTAATAATTTCATCAAAACGTGCATATGAATTTTTTTGAATTTACAAAAATTTTCAGTATTTCAGCGTAAAATCTTTTTTGTAAAAGAAAGTTAGGTACAGAATATTTACGTAGCAACTAAAACTTTCCTGAGACATTTAACAAACATTAAAATAAGGAAGTTTTTTTTCTAATAACATATTGGGATATATATGTATAATTTATTTGCTTTTTTAGGTCGACCCAATAAATAATGATTATAGTTTTGTAACATTTTTCAACTTATACTGTATTATATATATATATATATATATATATATATATATATATATATATATATATATATATACAATACTTAAAAATTTTCTTGAACCATCAATTTATATTTGTTTTCAATTCTTGGGCTTTGGGTTCGTTTTATGAATATTTGGTATTTAAATGAAACTTAAATTGACGTTTCGCCCTTTGGTTTAGAGCATTTTCATTTTTTTCTTTATTTCTACAAATTATACAAAATATAAAAATATAAAAATAATTTACATTTAGGTACACTAGTACAATACAAATTATTTAACACACACAACCATAAACTATTTACATAAATTCTTAGTTCTATCTTTAAAAATTAAAATCACATGGGACCTACTTTGAATCTCACATATTTTATTTACTACTGACAAGTCGTAGTGGCATTCTTATCGAATGTAGATTTTATTTTGTATTATTGATCCGTAATTTTTTTTGTTTTTTGAATATTAAGCAGGTAGTCTTTTTGTTAATATATTAAGGATGAGTATACACTTTAAAATACTACCTTATTAAATTTGTATAAATATGGCTAATTCCTTTTATATCACTTTTATCATTGACTGTAAATTTCTCATTTTTTTTAATTTCGATCATTTCTTTTATTGCAAGTTTTCCAATATTAATGTCCCTGTTTAAAATCTTTGTTTCATTAAAGTTGAAGTCATGTCCAAGTTCCGTTGTTTGTTTATAAAGTGCCGTTGTTGCATTTTTTGTATACTTTTATCCGTTGAGTCTGTTTTTTAATAATTGGGTCGTCATACCAATATAATGCATTGGGCAATCTGCACAAGGTACCGAATAAACTACGTTGGATTGGTTCATGGTTGGTACCTGGCTTTTCAAGTTTGTAAATAGTGAGCTTAGTTTGTTCTGCGTTTTGTGACAAACAGTTATGTCATATTTTTTTAGAGTGCCCCCTAGTTTTTCTGATAAATCGCGTGTATAAGGTAGTGGGAGAAATTTGTTCTGATTTTGTTCCTTGGTTTCCTCTTTTTTGATTTTTTTATTATAGAATTTGTATGTTCTTGTTTTTATTGTTTGGTTGATGTCTTTTTCTCTAAATCCATTTTGTATTAACACTGATTTCATTTGATTCAGTGCTTTCGGTCTTAAATTTGGTGAGGTCAGCGCTATTGCCCGGTCTGTTAAACCGACAATAACACTTACCTTTTGTGCCTTTGTGTGATTAGAGTAAAAATTCAAATACCAAATGAACCAATCCAACGTAGTTTATTCGGTACCTTGTGCAGATTGCCCAATGCATTATATTGGTATGACGACCCAATTATTAAAAAACAGACTCAACGGACAGAAGTATACAAAAAATGCAACAACGGCACTTCATAAACACACAACGGAACTTGGACATGACTTCAACTTTAATGAAACAAAGATTTTAAACAGGGACATTAATATTGGAAAACTTGCAATAAAAGAAATGATCGAAATTAAAAAAAATGAGAAATTTACAGTCAATGATAAAAGTGATATAAAAGGAATTAGCCATATTTATACAAATTTAATAAGGTAGTATTTTAAAGTGTATACTCATCCTTAATATATTAACAAAAAGACTACCTGCTTAATATTCAAAAAACAAAAAAAAAAAAAAAAAATTACGGATCAATAATACAAAATAAAATCTACATTCGATAAGAATGCCACTACGACTTGTCAGTAGTAAATAAAATATGTGAGATTCAAGGTAGGTCCCATATGATTTTAATTTTTAAAGATAGAACTAAGAATTTATGTAAATAGTTTATGGTTGTGTGTGTTAAATAATTTGTATTGTACTAGTGTACCTAAATGTAAATTATTTTTATATTTTTATATTTTGTATAATTTGTAGAAATAAAGAAAAAAATGAAAATGCTCTAAACCAAAGGGCGAAACGTCAATTTAAGTTTCATTTAAATACCAAATATTCATAAAACGAACCCAAAGCCCAAGAATTGAAAACAAATATATATATATATATATATATATATATATATATATATATATATATATATATATATATATATATATATATATATATATATATGTATATATGTATATATATATATATATATATATATATATATATATACATATATATATATATATATATATATATATATATATATATATATATATATATATATATATATATATATATATATATATATATATATATATATATATATATATATATATATATATATATATATATATATATATATATATATATATATTATATATACATATTTATATATATATATATATATATATATATATATATATATAATATATATATATATATATATATATATATATATATATATATATATATATATATATATATTATGGGTCTAGCACACGTGTTGCAGAGAAGTCCCTAAAGCACTCCAGGAGCGGCATGTGCGATAAAAGCGATTCACGTTGTTCTTGAATCGCTGTAAATTGTACTTGGTGAGAAACACAGCGCTAGACAAATTATTCCAAAGAGATGATGTTCTCCATATAAAAGACTGCTTGAAAAGCGTTGTACCTAGAGTAACAAGCTGAACCTCATACGGATGTGAAGCACCAGCGCGACGTGGATTTCTAACATGCACCGCTTTGGGATGAATTAAGCGGGCTACATCCTTCGAACACTTTCCATAAAAATACTTGTAGAACAGACTCAAGTCGCCAACCGTTCTTCGATGTTCCAGCGAATCAAGGCCGCCGGTCAATACCGGGTCTCCAATCAGACGGACAGCTCTTCTCTGAACAGAATCCAACAAATGCAGTGTACGTTTGGGAGCGGAGCCCCAAACATGGGAGCAGTATTCCATAGTTGGTCGAATTTGAGCTTTGTAAAGAATTAGCAGTTGTTGTGGGGTGTAAAGCTTTCTGATTCGAAATAGTATTCCCAACTTTTGAGAAGCTCTCCTTGTTATGCCTGCAATATATATATATATATATATATATATATATATATATATATATATATATATATATATATATAGATATATATATGGGACGTTTCATGTCAACAGGGACTCCTGTGTGACCAGAAATGAAAGAGATGCCCATATATGCGTAATGGCTCGAAATTCTTGTTAAAGTGTCTACTTTCGAATGCTACATGGCCTTTTAAAAAAAACTCAATACGATGGACGCAATATGGCGGCTCAACTCGTAATGTTAAAACAAAAAAATGTATTTTTATATCAAAAACGAATAACGTCAAAAAAAAAATAGAAGTTCATACTTGGGGGCTTCCGAGGGTACTGAATTAATTTCTGAGGTTAGTTTTTGCTTTTGCATCCTCACAAGGGATGAAAACAGGGGTTGGAAGTGAATTATTCTCATAATTTGTAAAGATTTAGTTCTGCAGATTGAGGAATGGAAATTTAGGGTTTTTTATGCTTCTAATTATATTCTTATGGGTAATTTTCAAATTCATACCCATTATAGAGATGAAATATAGGGGGTTAGGAATGAAATATTGATATAATTATGTTTAATTGTGTCTGGAATTAAAAATTTTTTATCAGGAATCTTCGAGGACGCGTATTAGATTATGTAACGTAAAGTTCCTGTTTTATAAGTTATAGTATGTCAGATTAAGGTAGCTTAAGTTGTCTTTCTGTGGTGTGGGCTAGGTCATTCTCGGCTATGTTAAGTTGCCTTTTTGTGGTGTCGGCTAAGGAATGTTAAGTTAGTATAGTTAACTATACCTTTCTTCAACATTTATAACTTTGATAGAGGATTGTTGACATAGATGATTATTAACCGCACTGATGTTACTTATTTTATGAATTAGTTTTACTACCGATTGTGAATGGGATTTTAGTTGATTTAACCCATTATCGCCCAATCGGCCATTCTTGGACTTTGAGTTCTTACTTCCAAAACTTTGGACTGATGCCTATTTTGATTCTGTTGTCAGTTTTATAGCTGTGCACCCTTGGAGAGATGAAAATAAGGGTTTTGTCTGAAAACAAGGATAGGGGTAGGGTCGAAATTTTGACATCATCAAGAATTTTTGTGTTCAAATTTAAAAAATTTTTATCAAAAGTTTTTAAGGATGTCAATTTTGACTTTGATATTCCTTGCAAGGATGAAAATAAGGGCTTTTACCTCTATAAAAATGCAGATTTATAAAGCTAATGTCAGAGTCAAAATTGACATCCTTAACAACTCCAGCAGAGAACAAGTTCTTAATTCCAAATAGAAAAATTTCTAATTATGTAAAAATTTCGCTCCTCTCTACCATTATTTTTGGCCTCAACCTTTATTTTCACCTCTGTGAGGGTGGAAAAGTATGAAACTGACATCAGAGTCAATATAAGCGTCCTCGGAGACCCCTGATAACAACTTTTTAATTCCAGACACAATAAAACATAATTATGTCAATATTTCACCCCCTATTCTTCACTTTTATAAAGGGTACGAATTTGAAAACTACCGTTAAAAATATAATTAGAGCATAAAAACTTTAAATTTCCATTCTCTAATGTGCAGAACTAAACTTTTGCAAAATCTGATAATTATTCACCCCCTTCGCCTGTTTTCACCACTTGTAAGAGTGCAAAATCAAAAACTAACCATAGAAGTGAATTCAGTACCCTCGAAAACCCCCGAGTATGAATTTTAATTTTTTTTTTTACATTCGTTTTTTAATATAAGAATACATTTTAATGTTTAAACATTAGGAGTTTAGCCGCCATATTATGTCTTTCTTTCGATGGTACCAATATTTTTTAATATCTGTTTCTCAAATAACCATGTTAAACGCGAAGAAGTGTCAATCAGAACAATATTAATTTAATTGAAATAAAAATTTTTATTTCAATTAAATATATATATATATATATATATATATATATATATATATATATATATATATATATATATATATATATATATATAGTCCTTACACTTTTTTTTCCTTGAAGAAAAAGCTTATTAAATTCCTTAGTAGTAGAAGTTAAAATTTTAAATCACAATTTCTATTTCCCTGACTAACACTTCTTTGTATTCCAGTTTTTTTGTATCACAATACTTGGTTATACGGAAGCAAGAATATCAAGAAATCTTAGCATCATCAGATATTTATTTCTTAAAGCTCAATTAATTGTAATTCACAACGTTTTGTAAGATAATTCAAACCGTCGTGAGGTGAGTTAGCACGTCAGAATATCTACTCTCTAAAATTTTGTAAACATAAAAAAATAAATATCACGAAAAACCAACAATCTTTATTTTGTAAGATACATCGTTGTTCAAGGCCCTTCAGCTAGAACCAGTACCTTTCTTATAGTAGTAATCTGGTTATACAAAATTATAGAGCAAATCTATGAATAAGGTATACACGCAACTATGTGTACAAAAGTGATAGCTAGAAAAAAAAAACCAAATACATAGTAGTACGATTTAGTAACTAATTTTGAAAAATTTGAAGTTTTGTACTTTCATGGCAAAAATTATGTATATATATTTGCCAAAAACTGCGTAATATCTACTAACGATGTAATATAGATATTTATATGTCTTAACTGTCTCTTAAACGTCATTTCAGATTTGTACATATTTAAGGTCGGAATAAGTAGGTAAGAAGATATTTTATTCAATTTAATTTTTAACAGCGTTGTTTTGTTGTTAGGTTTATTTTTCAACATAGGTTTACATATGAGATATTGTTTATGGATGTGCTTGCGAAGCCTAATTTTTTATACACAGTGTTAGCCTAAAAGATAACAATGAGCAAAAAAGCCTAACTAAGTTAAGGTAAATTGAATGAGCAATATGGTTTAAATTTCCCTATATTGTTTTAATTATTTCTTTCGGTTCTTGTTAATTATTCATTTCCAAAAAAAAACATACTGGCTACGGTTCCCAGTACTGGTATTTTTTTTTTCGATAATAATAAATGCTTGCCCCAAAAACAGTTGTGACTGTGGTACTTTAAGACCCGGTATTGCTACAAATCGCTCACTTGCTAATGATGGAGTCTAATTTAAAGTAGAATAGAGAGTTTCATTTAAACCTTGAAAAAAGTAAAACTTCAAAAACATCCCCTGAAATCCTAGAGTGGCTTATATTTTCCATGAAGATAGAAAAAGTCTGAAGTTTTTTTCTTTGGTTTCCGGCATGTTAACCCATTTTAGTACGTAAACCGTATTTTATACGGGCATTTTTATAAACAAAGAACTTTCCTGAATACTTTATAGAGCTTTGTCTGTTGTGCAACCACCTTTAAAGTTTTAAAACAAAAAGGCTCTTTTAAGGAAACGTTCTGGTCGGCATAGTTCTCACAGCAAATGGCTAAAAACTTGCAGTGAAAACCGCTGTAATTCATTTAAGTAAATATTTGAAAGGTTGCGGATTTAAAGGATTTCTGGATTTAAGCTTCCAGTGGAAAAGTATCAGGAATTTATTAAAATTTTAAATTAAATTTCTAGTAAAATTCTTTAGTTAGTACTTGTTTTCTTTAAAAAAAAAACTTGTACTGAAAAAACGAATTTTGCTATGGAGAAAATTCCAAACGTTTCTAGTTGTTCTAACTACACAAAAAGGTTGTAGATTGATCACCCGTCCGTCCTTAAATGTTATATTCTCTTCGCTTAGTTTGCTGAAAATTTTCCTCCACTCTATCTTATCGTACGTCCTTTTCAGGTTTAAAATGTGACATGCATTAATTTTACCATCTGCTCTTTATTTGTCTGAAATAGGTTTATATTTTTTTTTTTATGTTTAATTGTATTTACAATTTATTTATATTGGCTTCTACAGATATTAACATTTACCTATTTACTGTGAGTGATATTAGATTTATATCTCTCATCGTAATTATAGTATTCTCTTCTTCTTCTTGCACGTACTGTAGGCTTCAGGCCTGTAGTTTCCAACTCATCAGTTTTCTTGAGATGTTAATGTCCATGATTCGAGCCATCTCTTTGGAGGTCTTCCCAGGGGTCCTCGTGTCCGTGGTTTACCATCTCGCGCGATTCTTGCTAGTCTCTCCTCAGTCATTCTCTCCACGTGATCTCTCCAAGCTCTTCTACGTTTACGTCCCCATCTGATTATGTCTTCCACTTCGCATTCATGTCTTATGTCTGTGTTTCTTTTCCTATGTCTTAGTGTGTATCCTGAAATGTTTTCATCTCTGTTGTTCGAAGAATGCTTTTTGTTCTTTTATTGTCTGCTCTTATTTCCATAGCGTATGTTAGTGTTGGTCTGACACATGTTTTGTATATCCTTACTTTTGCCTTTTTATTCATAAAGGCATTGTTCCAGATGATGTCCCGAAGTGCTTCTGATATTCTGCTAGCTTTGTTTGCTTGGTCCTTCACTTCATTTGTTTTATTTTGGCATGAGGTGATTTGTATGCCTAGGTAGTTAAATGACGTGACTTGTTCTATTGTTTTGTTTTCCAGAACAAGTTTGCATCTTATTGCCTCTTCAGATATAACGAGGGTTTTGGTTTTTGTGGTGGATACCTGCATGTTGAGGGCCTTAGCTTTTGTGTAGAATGAGTGCAGAAGCCGCTGTAAGTCGTCTTCGTTCTCTGCCACGATCACAGCGTCGTCTGCATAACAGACAATGTTGATTTTACCCGTTGTAAGTGAATAACCTTCCTCCATGTCTCTGATATGGGTTGTTATCTTGTCCATTATTAAGTTGAACAGTTGCGGGCTTAAAGAGTCCCCCTGTCGGATTCCGGTTGGCGTTTGTATTTCCTCTGTCAGTCTTTGATTAACTAAGATGTGAGTGCCTGTATTGTGGTTTAGTTGTTTTATGATGTCCATTATCTTTTTTGGCATTTTTCTTTTTAGGATATTAACTACGTGTTTTAGTCTTACTCTGTCAAATGCTTTAGTGAGTCTATAAAGCACATAAATGCGGGTTTTCCGTGTTCTATGACCTTCTCTACTACTTGTCTGACTATTAAGATGGCATCTACGGTTAACCTATTTTTTCTGAAGCCTTGTTGTTCTTCCGATATGTTTACATGCTCACTTATTATTGCTTCTATGATCTTTGTAAAGAGCTTCATTGTTGAGCTTAACAGAGTTATACCTCTATAGTTTTCTGGTAATTTCTTGTCTCCTTTCTTGAATATAGGAATGGTTATGCTTTTTCTCCATTCATTAGGGACTTCTTTGGTTGATAATATCTTATTGAATAGCTTTGTAAATTTTGCCATTAATTGTTGCCCTCCATATTTCAGTAGCTCATTTGGTATGTTATCTAGCCCGGGTGCTTTCCTGTTTTTAATATTTTTTTGCGTGTTCTATCGTCATTTCACCTGGTATCTCTAAGGGTTGTTCGATTTTCTCATCTTCCTCCTCATCCTCGTCTTCTCTTTCGGGTGCATCTGCGTACAACTGCTTAAAGTAGATTTTCCAGCGGGTCTCATCGATTTGTTGTGTTTGTGTGTACTCCACGACGATAGCATTTTCGTTTGTACAAATTGTCTTTATGTTTACTGCATGTCATATGAGTTCAATTTGTCTTTTAATTATAATTTCTATCTTCTTTTCAATTCCTTCAACACGTCAAGAAATTCCTATTTATGTGTCATATCTCTCTATATCTTCCAGATCTTCAATATTATCTACTAAGTCTGCTTCCCTTGCTTGTAATAAATTCGTGAAATACAAATGTATATTTTGGTACTTGGACAACGTTGATGGACATCATGGTATCTCCAATTTCTATCACATTTCCACATGATACACCGTAAGAATAGCTTGGATTAAGAGTTAATTGGATTACAATGCCTTTCTTACATTTTATTAATTTATGAAGGATCAAGTTTTGAATCGGTACGCACAGAGAATAGCTGGACTTAGTATTTAACACGTAGCTAGTGGGATAACTGTAACTTTTTGATCTTTTATTACCTTAACCTCCACTGACTTAGTATGCTAGTGAGGAAGTTCAATTAGCAATCGATAGGTGTACAAGTATAATGAGACTTTTGTAATTTTTTTTAGTTTATTACATTTATACAATACAATATAATGAAGTTTAAACTGACATGTTGCTTTTTCCTTGAGCCTATATTTAACTAGTGATTTAGGTCGTGAGTTTAAAGCAGTGCTGCTGTTAACTAAGGCTACAATTTTATAGTTTATAGTGCATTTGCCAGAAATTATTATATTTAGATATTAGATACTAGATATAATAAATTATTATTTTTTTAGTTCATTTTAAAATTATACTTATTTTTAATATGTAAGGAAAAGACTGGAATTAAAAATTAATTTTAAAAATACTTAGCTAAATGTTTTACTCTAGAACTAACTAACCGTGTTTGTTTTCATAACAAGAAAGAAATCACAAAATTGGCTGAATTAGCAGATAATAAAAATGTTGTTTTTATTTTCGTTTGCTATTTATTTCTAAACTATTAAAATTAAAAGTTATCGAGGCCTTTATTTTAATTTATACGAATTTTACGTAAGTGTAATTATATTTTCCAATTAGTTTATGGTCATTATTTTTTTATACAAGAGAGTTCTAGGTTTCTTGTTACATTAGTTGGATCCAACATAGTTTGTACCTTCTTATATAAAACGTATTTCTGTTAAAGTATGCTATATTTGAGACATTATATATATATATATATATATATATATATATATATATATATATATATATATATATATATATATATATATATATATATATATATATATATATATATATATTATATATATATATATATATATATATACATATACAAGGTGACACAGACAACATGTAACACCCTATAATTTTTTTTATTTTGAAAGACATATTTACATTTTTAGATACCAGAATGGGACGTTATTAGGCTTTTTTTAGCACCTAAGGAATATTTTTAATTACTTCTGGTTTGACAGGATGTGACTGCAACTTTCTTATTTTTAATGGAACCCTCTATATTTTTTATCAATTTTAGTTCGCTTTGAAATTCTCTTTACAACGATGTATTACAAGTTGACATTTGTTTGACAGGTGACCGGCAAAAAAAAACTGATTTAACTCTACAAAATATTATGTTTTACATTCAGTTGCAGAATTTTGTCTTTAAATAATGATCAATATCACCGAAATTAAGATAGGAATACATATTTTTTATTTAACCTAGTTACACATTACAGGTTTTTTACCAACATACATCGAACAGAACTATCTAACGCCGATTGGATTTATTATTATTTTCAGAAAATAAGAAATCTATTTATTCAATAAATATTTCAATGCAAATAATAAAACCAAAACATTTAATAATAAGAATAACACAACAAAACCGATAATTTTAATTAATTAATATTAGAAAGAAGTAATATTTTAACTAAGTAACACAATAAAACTAAATAGTTAAAACTATTTTATTCTAGATATAAATTTGCTAGGTATTAATGCCAAATGTTCAAAATACTGTTCATTGTTAATCCTACACATTCTTGTTTTTCTCACCGTGGTTCTCATAACGTCTTCCAACTGAATTTCAGTAATTTAATTTACTGCCTTTCTTAAGTGCATTCCTAATTCTGTCTGTTGGTGGCCTTTTGTAAACTTTTTCTTTAGATGGTTCCATATAAAAATAACCGGTCAAGTGCAAGTTGAACTTGCACAAATAGTGTTCCGTACGTTAATTATTTTTAAAATAAAAAATTTTGTTAGGGTGGTATAAAATGATCAGTGACTTCACAAAACACACCCTAAATAAGTTTTCAACAAAGTTTGTTTCCAATCTTTACTGAAAACTGGTGACCTTCAAATTTTGGTTTTTTTCTATACCAAATAAATTAAAAGTAATGATAATTTTCGTTCAATCTATACCCCGTGGAGAATATTCCAGGGTTTTTTTAAAATTTTTTTGATCAGTACTTTTCGAGATAAGGTAGGGGACAGCGATTTTTCACGATTTTTTAAAAGTAATACGAAGAAAAGTGTGCGCAAGTATTACATTATATATATATTTTTTAGTCGTGTTTTCACAAGCTTTCATTTGACACCACACTCGATGACCTAGTAAAAAAATTTTTTTATATACCACATAAATTATTACAGGTAATGCACTCGTGATAATTTTCGTTCAATTTACACCCCGTGGAGAATATTTCAGAATTTTTTCAAAATTTTTTGATAAGTACTTTCCGAGATAAGGCGGGTGGACAGCGATTTTTCGAGATTTTTTAAAAATAATACAAAGATAAGTGCGCGCAAGTATTACATTATATATATATTTTTTTACTCGTGTTTTCACAAGCTCTGATTTGACACCACACTCGATTACCTAGTAAAAAAATTTTTTTTTCACTTCGGATTTCACCCCCAAAACTAACCCCTTAAGTCAAAATTTAACTTTCAAAACTACATGGCTCTGATGAGGCCATCAATTTCTATATTACCACCAAATTTCAACTTTCTATGACAAATAGTTTCGGAGAAAATCGGGTGTGACAGACGGACAGACGGACAGACAGACGGACAGACACCGAAGTGATCTTATAAGTGTTCCGTACGGAACACTAAAAAATCAAGAATTTTGCAAAGAAGTAAAACACACTAAATTTATTGGAAATTCAAGTAGTGTTTTACTTCTTTGCAAAACTTCTAGTTATGGATTTCCACCAATTATCGGCTGAGTCAATTCAAGTTAAAAATCAAGAGGTGTAAGATCTGGTGATCTTGCCGGCCACTTATTAGGTCCAAATAGTTCACTACATTTCTGCTATTGTGGGCTGGAAATAATGTGTCCACGGTTTAAAGGTAAAGTTTCTAAAAAATCTTCAACATCATTTTGAATGAACTCCAAATATCTTTCTCGCACCGTCAAATATAATAGGACCAATAATTCTTGTGCCAAGGTTACCCAACCACACGTTAAAACCGAATCTTTCCTGTTAGGCACTTTCTCGCATAATTCTAGGATTTTCTTGGCCCAATATTGAGTATTATTACGATTAAATAGACCCAAATTGGTAAATCGAGATTTATCCGAAAATAGAATGTTGTAATGAAATTGGTTATCAAGGTGGTATCTTTGCGAAAACTAATTACAATAATCCATTCTTCTTTGGTAATCTGTTTGAAATAAATGTTGATTTATTTAATATTTGTAGAACCATATATTTTCTTAAAATGCGGCGAGCGGTTTCATGATTTACACCGGTCTGTTCTTCAACATGTCTTATGGAAATTATAGGATCTAACTATACAATGGCCAGTAAATTGATTTCTGACTCTTCATCACCAATAAATACTTCAGCAGGTTCAATCGGTTGCCTTCTAAACTGCTGCTCTACCCTTAAAAAATAATTGTTGGGTGGGTGCCTCCTATCGGGATATCTTGCCATGTTCAACTCGGCCGCTTGTCCGCTATTCTTTCTGCACTTTCCGTAAATTAATAACATGTCTACTTTTTCATCCGTTGAATACATTTTTGTTAACGAAAAATTATTTTTTACGGAAAGTAAACAATAATAATGGCCCTTTTAGTAACACGCAGCAACCACGACTCTTGGTTCGTCTGTTTTATCACAGCCTACTAAGTCTGTAATAGAACTTGTTGATATCACATTATTGCATAATAAAACGGTTTATTTTCTAAAAATAATATTAAATTCAATTGGTGTTATAGTTCTTTTAGATATACGTTGGCAAAAAACCTTTGATGTGTAACTAGGTTAAATAAAAAATATGTGTTCCTATCTTAATTTTGGTGATATTGATCATTATTTAAAGAGAAAATTCTGTAACTGAATGTAAAGCATAAAACTTTGTAGGAGCCACCTAGACTCGCGAAAACGGCACGATAAATGAATAGTCTCAAATTCTTTCCATCGTTGGAAAGAGAATTTCAAAACGAATGAAAATTGATAAAATAATATATAATTAATAATAAGAAAGTTGCAGTCACTTCCGGTTTAACCGGTAGTTAAAAATATTTCTTAAGTGATAAAAAAGCCTAATAATGTCCCATTCTGGTATATAAAAATGCAAATATGTCTTTCAAAATAAAAAAAATTATAGGGTGTTACATGTTGTCTGTGTCACCTTGTATATATATATATATATATATATATATATATATATATATATATATATATATATATATATATATATAAAGTTTCAAAATAAAAAAATTACAGGGTGTTACATGTTTTGATCTGTGTCACCCGGTATATATATAAAACTTTTAAATATCACGATCAACAGCCAACTTTGTGATTTTGAAGATAACTTAAATATAATATAACAAAAAATTGTAGCGTTATACAATCATGACTTAGCAAGAAATCGTGACATATTTGTATATTAGGTAATTTTTAGCAAACAAATATTTTGACCAAAGTGTAGGTTAATAACGAAAATTCAAAGCAATAACTTTAAGTTTGTGGACGTTCTAATAAAGTTTGTTGTTTTTCTTTAGGTAATACTTTATTGATCTTTAAGATTTTTTTTTGTCATTTATACGTTGTTAATTGCTCTTTTACCAACAAAACTATAATTTTATGTTAAAAAAAACATCATAGGCACGAATTAAATTTATCCAATTGATTGATCTGGTTTTAAAGTGAATAGTGTCGTGTTTTGCGAAAAACAAGATACACGTTTAAGATGTAACTTTTACATAAATCGTAGCCATTTTCTTAAAAAAAATAATTTTTAAATATATTTTATCCCTGAAAATACAATTTAATATATTTACTTTAATATACAAAAATAAAATGGTTAACTAAGCGTTTTTTCCTTCAACGTTGTAACAAAATGAGTTAAAGAAAAATGATCATAAATGTAGAAACTAAATATAAACTGAAAAACCTTTTTTAAATATTTTTTACTTTTTACTATGGCTAAGTGACTAGCCACGTCGAACACAATTATCTAGGAATATTGACAATTAGCTGATTTGTTGTGATGTTTATAAGGCAAATTATATCTAGTATTATAACTTCAAAAAGGTACCTTTTTTAATAAAAATAATTAGCCGATGCTGCGGAGGTAAATCGTATTAAAATTTAAATACTTATGAAATAATAAAGTCATATACACGTAGCATCATGAACAGTAAAGCCCTCTCACTTTGGCTTTCGGAACCGGTATTAAACTGCAGGTCTCCTTTGTTTGTGAAACACCTAAAAAGGCACGTACCATAGGCAAAGCCGAGAGGGTCGTATACGTCCGTATCGGATACTTCGAGAAGAAGAAATATACGCGAAAAACCATTTTAACTAAAACAACACTTCAGAGCAGCGAAATCCAGAATGACGAAATAACTTTTTGTCACTAGCAACTAACACTGATGCTTACAACTGAAAGCACAAAAATTAGATAGATGTAAAATAATCCACGACGTATAACAATAGGCGTAATTAAAGACCACTGATTGCAATAGTTTCTCTCGAAACTGAAAATAAAACAGTTATGGTGAGGCAAACTTAAATGTTGTTTAATCATAAATATTATACATAAAATTTCGTCTGATGAAAATTAGTATTACCGTTTTCCACGTTTGCTCCTTGTGAAGGATTCCATCGAGAGAATAACCTCAAATCGAGATATTAATATAAAAAGATATCCAAATCAATTATCGGAGATTTGTCTAATTGAAAATAAAATGGCGCCAAAACATTTCCGACCTAGTTATTTTTTCATTTTTTAATTCAATCAAAGCGCGTGAATTTTGACAAATAATTTTATAGTGTTTAATTTGAAAAGTTGAACTTGGACAACACTGCGACTGAATCAGTAATTTTAATAAAACAGTAGTACAAGTAAATAAATGATTTGTAACAGTACTTTTATTACTGTCCGTGTGTAGGTGTGACACATAGTTTTGTTGCTCCTTTTTTTCTACGAAATATTAGTTCTGGTCTGAAATGAACCTAACTTGAATATTTGGGTGAGTAACTGCCAGATGCTGTCGTGAAAATATTCACAGATGACAAAGTTCAGGAAATCTGCTTGGTTTTTCTCTTAAAGTTTAACAAAACTGGGTACTATCTCGATCGGACTGTCAATTTAAAGTAATTTACAAACGTTTGGTCCACGATATACCTTCAAGGTTTGCTCTTCGAGATTACAATATCAAAGATCGTAAGTGAGACGGTGGTTCCTCTGTTCCATTTCAGATAAGAGAGATCATGTTTTTTCTCCAATGGCACATGAATAAGATTTTTTTAATCTCTCGAAGTTTACGTAATTACAAAGATCTACAAGAGCGATATATATTCAGGTAATTAACCAACTGCTGAGTTAGATTTACAGGTACATACTGAGCTTCACACGTGTTCTAAAAACATATAAAACCAATTTAAACACTAATGAAACAAAATAAAGAGTCAGTTTTACTTTTCAGTCTTAAAGTTACTTAAGGATATTTGTTTTGAGGATACTGTTCTTCCTTTTTACGAATTAGTATTTATCCTACGTTATTAAGGTGTGAATCAGAAGTAGAATGTTAAAAAATTTCTGGTAGAAAAATTTTCACTGTAATATAAAATATTCATGTTAAATAGTGCGAAAATAATTTATTTTCCATTTAAGAAAGGCAGGAAAACGTCACTTTATTTACTTGTTTTGACTCACTCCCCCCCCCACCACAGTTATTTTCTCAATTTTCTAAAATATTACGATAGTATATTCTGACTTCAATAAATAGAATTTACTAATACGAACTCAACAATAAATAACAAAGGTACATAAAAGTCGGATAAAAAAACTAGATTTTTTTAAAAGAACAAATCAGATTATCGTTCGTTTACCTCTCTGTACAGGGTGGTCCAAATTGGACACTTTTAAAGGTAAACCCCTTTATCTAAAGGAGATAGACGAAAACTCATGTCAGTGTCTGAGGCTCAATTTTTATGATAAACTCAATGGTGAAAACTGCATAGCGATATCTAGTACCGTTTCGGATATACAGGGTGTTTTTTTCAAAAATCTGCATTTTGGAAAAATGTTTGTAATTCTTTTCCTATTAAAAATTTTTGATTTCTGTAAAAACATTCTCAAAGCACTTTTTCACGTGGATTTCAACAGTGTAAGTTACATTATTTTACAACTAATATTTTAATAGTTATTGACGCAAAAATACATTTTTTAAATGGGATGCCTTCCTTATCCGAATAGAGCTTTAAATTACCATTCTAAAAATATAGCACACTTTATATTTTGCTTAAATCTACTTCAAAATATAAAGGTTTTCAGTTTTTTACGCGAATTTTAAATGCACATTTTGTGAAGTAGGCTTTGGACGGAGCGTCAAGATCAATTGTTTACCGATAGCAGTCAAATCGTAAAAAAAATCCCAGAAGTAACAGAGTCATAACTAAAATGAAATTTACTAAATGCTATAGTACTTTAAACTATGTAGAAAATAAAACTAAACAACAATAAAACAATTTATTCCGAGTAGAGCAAACTAAAACAAAACAAATTGTCTTTAACAGATGTTCGAAATGTCGACCAGTTTCATTTACACATAGGCGGCACCTTTTCTGGACACTTCTTACCGAGTTGATGAGTTCAAGAGGAGTGAGAGCTACAAAACTTTGTATCACTGCGACTCCTAACTCTTGCCTGGTGTTTGTCGGCAATTTAAAAATTAGGTCTTTCAATCTTCCTCAGAGATATAAGTCCATGGGTGTTAAATTCGGTAACCTTGCCGGCCAACGATTCGGACCTGGGTTGGCTATCCAGTTATTGTCGAAATTGGCAGATAAAAAATTACTGATAACTGCAGCGTTATGAAGGAGGTCCATTAACGGCAGTTCATCAATAAGAGGTTCTATTTGCTGCCTTAAAATTTCTAAATATCTCTGAGAAGTGAGTGTTCCTTCGTAAATAAATGGACCTATAACCTTGCCTCTAAAAATTCCTGCTCACACATTAAATCCATATCCGCCTTGATTTCTTTGCTCCACAACTAAATAAGGATTTTCTTGTGCCCACGTATAAGAATTCTAGCGGTTAAAAATACCTGCATTGCTTACATAAGCTTCGTCTGTCCAAATGCAATTTAATGAAAAATTCGGAACATGGTTACAATTCTCCAGAAATCATTGGCAAAAATCCATACGCCGTTGAAAATCTCCGTCTCTAAGATGATGAACTTTTCTTGCCCTATATGGCCTGAATTTGTGCTTCTTCAATGTACGACTTACGTTAGTTCTTGGTAGTCCGGTGGATTCTTGTAACTGTCGGGTTGAAGTGTTGAGATTATTTCCAATTGTTCCTAAAAGTACTATTTCTTCTAACTCCTTATCCCTGTTTGATGCATAATTTTTGGGTCGTTTCAACTAGGTTATGTCGCAATCGAGCGAATATATCTTTGAAGGGTTGACGCCTCTCTGGATACCGTTCGTGGTACAAATTACTTGCCGCTTCCGAATTTTCTCCATTTTGTATGAAACACACTATCATATCCTATTTTTCGTAGTTTTCAAACTTCATTGCGATTTATTTGACAATTCAATAACTGATCCTGAAGTAAAGTTTGACAGCAATTGAATTAACCATATGGCCGCACCGTCCAAAGCCTACTTCACAAAATGTGCATTTAAAACTCACGTAAAAACTGAGAACCTTTATATTTTGAAGTAGATTTAAGCAAAATCTAAAGATTGCTATATTTTTAGGATGGCAATTTAAGGCTCCTATTCGAATAAGGAAAAATATACAGGGTAACCCATTTAAAAAATATATTTTTGCGTTAATAACTATTAAAATATAAGCTGTAAAAAAATGTTGAAATCCACGTGAGAAAGTGCTTTGAGAATGTTTTTACAGCAATCAAAAATTTTCAATAGGAAAAGAATTACAAACATTTTTCCAAAATCCAGATTTTTGAAAAACAGTATATCCAAAACGGTACTAGATATCGATATGCGGTTTTCACCATTGCGTTTATCATAAAAATTGAGCCCCAGTTACTGACATCAGTTTTCGTCTATCTCTTTTAGATGAAGGGGTTTACCTTTAAAAGTGTCCAATTTGGACCACCCTGTACATCTGTTACGATAAATATTACCGAACACGAAAAATTCATCCTCAGTCCAGTCCTCAAAAGATTCTTTAACCTCTTCGGGCCCAAGAGAGAATTGACGTAAATTTTTTGCTGCCAAGTGAAATAAATACTCTTCAGGGGTCCCAAAACATTAATCATTATAGATAAATTTTTTTAAAAGCGCAGTTTTTTCAAAAATTGTGGTATCACAAATGATACTTTGGGTCTGTACGATGCTATTAAAACAATTAAGGATTTTTTCAGTATTTATTTGTGAAATTTAGAAAAACAGTTTCTTTTAATACTGCAGCATAAAAATACATTGCATTCAACACATTTGCAAAAGGTTAAGTGTGTGCACCCAGGATATCTGCATTTTGACCTACATTTTTGTTTCTCGCTAACGAATTCCGGGAGATGTTTCGCTTCTTGTTTTCGTAAACGTTTGTCAGGAACTGGCATAATTTTTCTTGTTTTCCTTGCAGGTTCATTGTTCTCTTCTTCAGTAGTTGTCGAAGTTGATTCATGTCGTTTTTCACTGTACAAAAGAGACTTAGCAAGCGAAAATTTGAATGACAAATAGTCTTCGATGTCTTTTTTGGGATTTTTTTCAGCAGCGCAAACTTCTCGATATTGGAGCCAACTAGCTGCAGCGCTAAAATCAACAAAAGCGTAAATACATCGGATGGTCCATTTATTTGTTCTACTGCTCATAGGGTACTTTGACATAACTCTGTCCAACAAGTCCACACCTCCCATTTTTTCATTGTATTGCTGAACCACTGATGGACGACTGATTTCTATGTATTTTTTTTTCCTGCACTGACCAGCGCTTGCATGAACCTAAGGGCTCTGTTCTAAATTCTCCCGAAGCCAAATGAATTGGTTTAGAATCAAACCATTTTGTAAGAGCTATTTTGTTATCTTCAGTAACCAACATATCATGACTGCCCCTTCCAGATTTTTTTAAATTTTTGTCAGATAACAAACTGCAGATCTATTTTTGGTATTCTCATTTTCATTAGCGTGCCAGTTACGTATATTTTCCGAGAAAACAGAGTATCAATCAATGTTTCTGATGTGAAGTATCTGTTGACAAATACTGATACTCCTACTGGTAAAGTATCTGTTAGTTTCAACACCACCTTTCCACCAACATCTAATTTTTCTGGTGTATGGATTAGACTGGATTCTGTGGATTTGCCCTTCCCTTCATATAAATGAAAATCAAGTGGTATCCCAGTAGTCGTCGTCATAACAAAATTTTTCAGCCCAACAGGATTAGGTTTTCGCCGCACAAAACTGTCTCATCAATACCTTTCCATGAAATGGGATCATCTGTTCATCAATTGATACGTTTTGAGATCTTTCATTTTGTCGACAACCTTTTTGGATTGAATCCAACATCGGTCTGACTTTCCAAAATCTGTCAAGTGCTTTAGCCTCGTTGGATACAGAATCATCGTCCACAATTTTTAGCCGTGTTCTCAGAGCGAAAAAGCGATTTCTTGACAGATTATCTGAAACGATTGGTACCCTGGTATCCGACCTCCAAAATATTCGGATTCTTGGTAAACTGTAAATACCAATGAGCATGCAACACGCAAAAAACGTTTTTAATTCTTCTGGACTGATCCCCAGCGACTTTCCTGATACTTTCACTTCCTTCATATTTGTGTACATAGCCATGGATTGAAAAAAAATTATCGTCAAGGTATTTATTGAAAAAGTCAATAGGTTTTGGAATATTTTCAAGGCTCAACGGATCTGGATCACAAGGCACATACTTCTCACGTTGTGGTTGAAAATTGGTTCTCTTCCATTTCCTTTTTTTACCAATTGGAATCAAATTTATTAACGGCAAGTCGTCGTCCCAACTGCTACTGTTTTCAAGCTCACAGCCTAAATTATCGTCCTCTTCTTGGTCATTTTCAAGGATCATTTGGTCTTGGCTGGCGCCAAAAGTTTGGATTTCTGAAAGCTCATCCCACGCGCCACCACTCGTCGTCGTCATCAAGAAGATTTTCGTCCAAATTGGAATCATTTAAATTCAAATTATCTGCGATATCCTGTAGTTCTTGAAGAGAAAGCGCTGAAAATAAAAATGATAAATGTATCTTTTGGGTCCCACGGTATCAACGGTGATACCCTGGGTTCCAGGAATCAAAAATATTATTTATCCTACTATGCCTACTATAACAAATATTCCCCACCTTTCTTTAAATAATAATTAGAAAGCTTATTAAAAAAAACGACACAAATACTAGGTACTTACGTTTATTTTGCGTAATTTTATTAGCAGCGGCCATGGCGACTCGAAACATGCATGTAAACAACTGACTATCTCGACTACATTGGCCCCAACGTGAGCCGGCAGTTTTCTGCGCATTAATATACGCATATCATATATGATAACAGCGGGAGCGTTGTCCAAATCGAGCTGCAGATTTGTTAAATAATTTAGAACTCGGGGTATCATATATGATACCCGGGGCCCGAGGAGGATATAAGTCAAAATATTGGGTATAGAAACGTTTTTTTTTTTATTACCTCACCTATCATATTCCAAAAATTTGACATCTATATTATTAACTGCCCACTATGTGAATTTTCACTATACCTGTTATTCATAACTAGTCGAGCTTATGCAAAACAAAACTATGTTAACACTAAAAACCAAAGCCTTAAGACCAAATTCCAAAAAAAAAAAACATAACAAAATAAAAAATAAAAAGAATATTATTTTGGATGCTGTCACAAGTAAAGGTAGTGCTATTTAAGGATTTCAGATTTTTAAACTCTCTTTAATAGCACCAAACCAAGCGATAGAAAATTTGGATAGTTGGTTTTCTGATTTAAACCACAAATGTTCTTACAGACCCTGATTTGTGAACCCAGTGTGTTTCTTCACTCCCAACAAGTTTTTCAGTGATTAGGGCAAAAAACAGAAATACGTTAATAGTACTCCTCTTTATTCTGATAGCCTCCCGACTGCTCTTCTTTTCGTTCTGTTATTTAAACTTTCGTTATATTTTCTATTCAATTGATAAAATAAATGTTTTTTGTTGTGCGAGAGCTCTGGAATTATTTCTATAAGTAGATTTTTAAAATAATTTTAAATAAACATTTTCTAAATAAAATTTGATATCTTATAACAGACAGTAAGTGTTTTAAATGTCCTAAAATAAGTAAGTGTTTTATGTAAAAAACACCTACAGAACATCAAAAAAATATTTATTTATTTTTTAAATTGCTTACTTAGTTATTTGACAAATTGTTTTACCTTACGTAAATATTTATTTTGTAGTTATATATAAATTCTTACACTCATGGAATGGATTTAAATTTTAAATATACATTTAAAAAAAAATGTATTGAAATGAAATAATTTATGAATTAAAGGTATAAAAGGAAATTCATTCTATGAAACATAATATCGTATGGTTTGAAATAGCGTATTTTGTTTACTTAAAAAAGTATTTATTTTCCGTATAATATGCATCTTATATGTTTTTTTATATGTATTTTGTTAAACTGTTATGAGTTGTTATATGCGTGCCGTTTTGTGAACTGACATTTGCTTTTACAATAAAAAAATTAAAAATTGTAATATGTAGGTTTTTTTTCGGATTAAGCCATCCTTAACATTCTAGGTTGTTTTTAGGATCGAAAATTAATCGAGGTAAGTATGATATATCAATTTATATACTACCACGTCTATCTTGAACTGACTTTAATTTAACGTTCTTGTCAATTGCAATATTATTGGTGGAAATGGTTTGTGATAGTATATAAAATCATAAAATAAAAACTGAAACCTTTCACCTGTAATAGTTTTACCCTTTTCCAGATAGTCGATGAGGATTATCCCTTGCGAATCCCAAAAGACAGTCGCCATAACCTTTCCGGCCGAAGGAACGGTCTTCGCCTTTTTTGGTGCAGATTCCTCCTTGGTAACCCATTGTTTAGATTGTTGTTTGGTCTCAGGAGTATAGTAAATGTATCCATGTTTTCATCCACAGTGACGAAACGACGGATTCTTCTGGAACAGCTGCAAACCATCCGTGCAACACTTCACACAATTCCGTTTTTGGTCAAGCGTGAGCAATCGCTGCACCCATCTTGCGGATAGCTTTCTCATGTCCAAATGTTTATGCAAAATATTATGTACCCGTTCGGTCGAGATGCCCACAGCACTAGCAATCTCACGCACCTTAACTCTTCTGTCATCCATCACCATATCATGGATTTGATCAATGATTTCTGGAGTCGTAACCTCCACAGGCCGTCCAGAACGTTTAGTGTCACTTGTGCCCATATGGCCAGTCCAAAAATTTTGAAACCACTTATAAACTGTTCTAATCGAAGGTGCAGAGTCACCATAATGTTTATCAAGCTTCTCTTTAGTCTCCTGAGTCGTTTAGCCTTTCATAAAGTAATGTTTAATCACGAAATTCTTTTTCGTCCATTTCTTGAAAATCACTCGACTTCCTTGATTCACACGAATGCCAAACACAAAGAAATAGACCAATATGGCTGAAACTTGGTGTGCGTTCATTCAAGAGATGCTACTAACTAAACATGACCTCGATACGCGCCGGTGGTGCCATCTCTCGGACTTTGCACGGACTTTTCAAACCAGCCTCGTATATATATATATATATATATATATATATATATATATATATATATATATATATATTGTAACATTCATTTTTTCCTAGATTTTAAGACCATGTAATGTTACTGATTTTTTTCACTTCAAATTGTACTTATTTTCATTTTTGTATCGAACGGTATATTAAACAGAGATTCCAAGACGTTCGGTATATACTGTGCAGTGCGGGTTCCTGACCGAATCTACCGCTACGCCGCGATTGGTGAAATGTGTGTATCCGCAGTTTTGGTTCCGGCGTCGCCATATTACCGGCAGAGTTTGCACGGTTTATTTAAGGGTCCGAGAAAGGACTGTCTTGGCTTATTTCCATCTAGCCGCCGAGGCTGAGTACCATCAAGCCGCAGCCAGACTAATTTCCATCGGAGCCGCCAAGTAGGCTTCCTTCGACTGAGCTACAGTAAAGGCTCATAACAACCATCATGCGAGCTAAGTAAAGCACCAGTTTCTTAACGAAAAGCCGTAGTGGGCTCTCTAAGTGTTTGCTAGAAAAGTGTGAAATCGGTCGTATTCCATCAAAGCCGGAATAAGAACAGTAAGTTACCAAAACATCCTTCAATAGACCTATCCCTGAGTAGTGCCTTAACAGCAATTTAAAACTGACTAAAAAGTGAAGTGAAAAGCACTATTTTTCGTCTTCGGGGGTAGTCATAGTTCAGAATTTAAATGTAATAACTACTAGTTAGGCTAGAATTTTTTTGTAGAACTGCAAAGGTTAGAACTTTTTATTTTTAAAAACATGAATAAATTTTCTTTTTGTTGATTAAAGCTAGTGTCTCACTGAATACCTATTTTTCTTTTCGGGATAAGTTGTACTAGACTAATTCTTTTTAGTAATACCCATAAAACCCTTCAGTATTTTTTCATTTTTTTAACTGAAGTTAGATCCTTTCTATTTTAAAATGAATGGTGCCCAAATAAACTTGTACAACTGAAGCTTTTTAAAAATAGAAAAAAATTCCAAAAAGACGTACAAAAATTATCTCTTACCCATATCTTTCTACCAAGGAAAACTGAGCTAGTGTGTGTTTAATTTCTTTAGTTCTTTTAAAATCAGGATTCACTCGATTCATTATCAGAAATTAAAGCGGGGCTGTAAGAAAATTGTGCTCAAGCTTGGGGCGTCCAATATTCAAACGGTACAAAATGACGCAGTGTACGTGGGGCGCAATTAAACACTTTTTCATAGGCAACAAAATTGCGCTCAAGCGTGGGACAAACAACTTCTCACAGGGTACAAAAAAAGATGCCTCAAACTGAGGACAGTTTAGCAGGTTACAAAATGACACCACAACGTGCGGGCAAGTTCCAATGTTACAATATATATATATATATATATATATATATATATATATATATATATATATATATATATGTATATATATATACTCGTATATGTATATATATATATATATATATATATATATATATATATATATATATATATATATATTTGCTGACCGTTAATAAATAAATTTCAGACAATTTTTTGTTATTGGTCTTGCGGTCAATTTAATAAAACAAGCTTAGTTTTGGTTTACGTTTCGGTTTATTCTATCTAAACCATCATCAGAACTACAAAAAAAAATTATTTAATATTAATATTTAAGATGTGAAATAGATGTTTATTATTATTGTTGTTTTATAGAAGAATATATATAATTAAATTAATGTTTAGTTATAATTATCCTACCTTATCTCTAGATGGATCTTTTGATATTAAATTATATACACTTTTTGACATTTTAGAGTTTTCGTTATACTAAATTTAGAAGGTTCAAATATTTTATTTTATTATTTTTGTAGGTAAAATGGATTATTTTATTTATTCGTTTTATATTGTCATTACTTCGATTGTTATTGGTTTATAATTAGGTTTTATTAGGCAATTATTTCATTGTATACTATACTCAAGTTTAAACATAAAAATAGCATAAGGAACACTGCCCTATCAAAACATGCCATAGACGAATTACATAATTTAAATTTTAATAATGTCCAAATCCTAGATTTTGAAAAAATCATATAAAACGAAACATAAAGTAATAACCGGTCAAGTGCAAGTTGAACTTGTACAATTAGCGGTCCGTACGTTCATTGCTTTTTAAAATAAAAAATGTTGTTACGGTGGTATAAAAAATGATTAGTGACTTCACAAAACACACCCCAAATGAGTTTTCAACAAAGTTTGTTTCCAATCTTTACTGAAAATTGATGACCTTGAAATTTTTGTTTTTTTTTTTATATACCAGATAAATTATTAAAGGTAATGCACTCGTGATAATTTTCGTTCAATCTACACCCCCTGGAGAATATTCCAGAATTTCTTCAAAATTTTTTGATCAGTACTTTTCGAGATAAGGCGGGTGGACACCACTAACACGGCCAGATAATTCCATTGCAACCACACACTGTTGAGAGAGCGAACTTGTTGGCTGAACTTTTTGCTTCACATTCTACTGTCGATTTCCAAGGAAAAACACCACCTACTATTCCCATATTGCAGTCAAGGATGCCCGATGTTGTCTTCAGACAGCGCATCATAAAGCGTATTTTAATGAAGCTAGACACCAAGAAGGCTTCTGGCGCTGACGGAATACCTGCCATAGTTCTCAAAAACTGTGCAAGCGAACTAACACCAGTTTTCTGTAGACTTTTTAACCTATCCTACAGAAAGGGAATATTTCCGTCCTGCTGGAAATGTGCCACGGTTCAGCCGATACCTAAAAAAGGTAAGAAGACCTTGCCAAATAACTACCGACCAGTTGCACTGCTTTCAATAATATCGAAAGTCATGGAAAAGGTTATCAATGAGCATCTTCTAAAATATCTTGAACGATTCAATATTATTAGCGATCACCAATATGGTTTTCGTAAACATAGATCAACAGGAGATCTTCTGACTTATATAACACATGTTTGGAACAACGCAATTGAACACTTTGGAGAATCTCGAGCGGTTGCTCTTGACATATCCAAGGCATTCGACCGTGTTTGGCACGATGGACTGTTGGCTAAGTTGCGCTCTTATGGTATGTCTGAAAGGTTCTGTTTGTGGCTCTCATGTTTCCTCAGAGAGCGTTCTTTACGAGTGGCGGTCGACGGATTTCTTTCTAACACCCTCACTATCAACGCTGGTGTGCCCCAGGGCGCCATACTGTCTCCTACTCTCTTTCTCATTTACATTAACGATCTGCTGGAAAAGACCGGGAATCCAATCTATAGCTTTGCAGATGACAGTACGCTTGTCTCTTCATTCGCCTTGAACGCTCGGACATCGGCTGCCAGGCGAATATCCGCAGACAGCAGGAGGTCGTTCAACTTAACAAAGACCTGGAAGAAATTTTATCTTGGGGTGACAGTAACCAAGTGGAATTTAACGCTACAAAAACCCAAGCGGCAGTTTTTTCTAAAAAAGTTAACGTTGCTGAACCCGACATAGTTATGTCGGGGCACTCCATTCCCCTAGCATCGTCGCTCAATTTGTTGGGCGTTAGTTTGGGAGCAAATATGTCTTGGCATGAACATGTTGCAGGCATAGCAAGGAGAGCTTCTCAAAAGTTGGGAATATTATTTAGAACCAGAAAGCTTTACACCCCAGAACAACTGGTAATTCTTTACAAAGCCCAAATTCGACCAACTATGGAATACTGCTCCCACGTTTGGGGCTCCGCTCCCAAACATACACTGCATTTGTTGGATTCTGTTCAGAGAAGAGCGGTCCGTCTGATTGGGGACCCGGAAATTGACCGGCGGCCTTGATTCGCTGGAACATCGAAGAACGGTTGGCGACTTGAGTCTGTTCTACAAGTATTTTCATGGAAAGTGTTCGAAGGATGTAGCCCGCTTAATTCCTCCCAAAGCGGTGCATGTTAGAAATACACGTCGCGCTGGTGCTTCGCATCCGTATGAGGTTCAGCTTGTTACTCCGCGTACAACGCTTTTCAAGCAATCTTTTATATGGAGAACGTCATCCCTTTGGAATAATTTGCCCAGCGCTGTGTTTCCCACCGAGTACAATTTACAGCGATTCAAGAACAACGTGAATCGCTTTTTTCCGCACTCGTGCCGCTCCTGGAGCGCTTTAGGGACTTCCCTGCAGCACGTGTGCCAGACCAATAAAAAAAAAAAAAAAAAAAAAAAAAAAAAAAGCAATTTTTCGCGAAATACAAAGAGTGCGCGCAAGTATTACTTTATATATGTATTTTTTACTCGTGTTTTCACAAGCTTTCATTTGACACCATACTCGAATACCTAGTAACAAAATTTTTTTTTTCACTTCCGATTTCACCCCCCAAAACTAACCCCTTAAGACAAAATTTAACTTTCAAAACTACATGGCTCTGATGAGGCCATCAGTTCCTATATTATTATTACCAAATTTCAACTTTCTATGACAAATAGTTTCGGAGAAAATCGGGTGTGACAGACGGACAGACAGACGGACAGACAGACACCGAAGTGATCTTATAAGTGTTCCGTACGAAACACTAAAAAATGGTACATATACGAAGAACAAAAAATACCTTAAATTATCGAAATGACACTGAAAACTTGGTCAGTTTCTGTGCTTTTCATCAGAAAACATTATTTTGGATAAAAAATTTGGATCGGCATCTATTGCTCCATTCATGGTGGTACACAAGTTTACTCGTCGCACAGTGATTCGGCAAGAACATGCTAGCGGGACAATATTCATTTCAAAATTTAGGTTTCGACGTCAGCGTTCCGATGCCATTAAAAAAAATTTTTTTTGGAGTCATTTTAAACATTTCTTTGACATTTTGTTTATTAATCAAATAACAAATGCGTTTTTTGCCGCGCAATTCAAATTTTAAATAACAAATTCCAATAGGTTCATTATTTTTCTACCATAATATCAGGGTATTTTTATTATAACAAAAGGCATGTTTTCTGAAAGTTTCAAGCCGATCGGTTCACTTAGTCGACCTGTACAATAAAATTAAAAAAAAAAAAAGTTTTTTGCCTATTTTTTCAATTTTGTAAGTTATGCACACAAGAAACATAACGAATACTTCGCACAAAGATCAGAAAAGCAAAGGAAGATTATTATAAGCAGAAATGTGAAGAAACTGAGGAGTTACAAGCAAGGCACGATAGTCTCAACATACACAAAATAGTTAAAGAACTTGCCGGCAACGGGAAAATAGTCATAGAAATAGAGCAAAAACTGGAAATATGGAAGAACTACATTGCACAACTCTTTGAAGATGAGAGACGACAAACAAATCTTGAAAATATAGAAGGAGAGTTGGGCCCAGACATAATTAGGGATGAAGTTATATATGCACTGAACACACTAAAGAACAGAAAAGCTTCAGGGCCAGATCAACTGCCAGCGAAAATCCTTAAACTGATAGAGGTAAGTACCAGATTTATATTCTGGTAGAATTAATTAATACTGTATATAGAACTGGAATAATTCCAAATAAGTGGTTACTATCAACTTTCATAACGCTTCCAAAAAAGAAAAGCGCCAAGTATTGCTCAGACTACCGTACAATAAGTCTGATAGCTCACACAGTGAAAATCTTGTTGAAGGTGATCCATAATAGAATATTCCGAAAACTAGATGCAGACATCAGTAATACTCAATTTGGATTCCGTAAAGGCTTGGGAACAAGGGAAGCACTATTTGCACTCAATGTCCTGTCGCAAAGGTGCCTAGACATGAATCAGGACCTACATGCGTGCTTCATAGACTATAAGAAGGCCTTTGATAAAGTTAGACATGACCAACTCATAGAAACGTTAATGAAGAGAAGAATAAACATCAGAGACATAAGAATAATTTCTAATCTCTACTATGACCAAAAAGCAGCAATACGAGTGGAAGACATAACATCTAAAGAGATAGAAATCCAAATAGGTGTTCGCCAAGGGTGTATACTCTAGCCAATCTTCTTTAATATGTACTTGGAGGACATAATAAGTAAAGCACTGGATGATCAAGACATAGGCATTAAAATAAACGGCATGGCAATAAATAATCTGAGGTACGCTGATAACACAGTTTCTCTTAGCTGAAACACATGAAGATCTACAGACGTTAATTAATAAAATTGTCATAGCTAGTAAAGAGTATGTACTATCACTGAACATAAGCAAAACAAAATATATCCTAATAACAAAAACAACTCAGGAAGATCGTAGGATATATGTAAATAATCAACCTACCGAAAGAGTAAAGGAATAGAAATATCTAGGCACAACCATCAATGAAAACAACGATAGTTCCAACGAAATAAAAATCAGAATTGAACAGGCCAGAAGTACATTTATAAGAATGAAGAGGCTTTTTTTTTGCCGAAATCTAAACCTTCAATTAAAAATACGAATGATGAGATGTTATGTAATGTCTGTACTATATTATGGGATGGAAGCCTGGACGATGAAGGCGATTGATATGAGGAGACTGGAGGCATTTGACCAACGTGGAAGTGATGAGACGTATGCAAAAAGAAAGGGAAGTAATTCTAACGATTAAAACAGGAAAACTGTTATATATGGGTCACATCTTGAGAGGGGAGAAGTATCGGTTTCCCAGACTATCATGCAGGGAAAGATCGTAAGAAGAAGATCCATAGGAAGGAGACGGAACTCGTGGCTGAAGAACCTTCGAGAATAGTTCGGCTGTAGCAGTCGCGAGTTATTTAGATCTGCCATCTCCAAGATAAAAATCGCTGTGATGATTGCCGAACTTCGCAGCGGAAACTGCACTTAAAGAAGAAGAAGTTGAGCGATTTAAAACCAACGGGGATTTGTAGAAAATTTCGTTACGAAGAGTTCGGTTTTTTTTGTCTTAATAACCGGAGTTATTCACTTCTTAAGCTCAAAAAACTCGTCTTGAAAACTTAAATTGTATATGAACAAAAGAGCACAAGTTTTTCGAGGTCCAAAACTCAGGATAATACTCCTGGTGATACCTCAGAGAGGATAAAATCATAATATTGCTGTTTCTAAACTATGCCAATCTCATCACTATTCTGAACTTCTTTTACTGCACTAAAAAAAGATTCAGTCGTAAAATATAATACAAAGTTTAAAATAGAAAGTCAAACTACAATATTAGGTGTGTGTGTGTCTACAGAATTAAATAAAACAGACACAGAAAAGCAGTAAAGTTACTTTAGAAGAAATAGTAACAATTTGTTATAATTAAGTTTGTCCGAGACTAGAATTCGTGCGGTGATTGTAAAAAGTTCTGGTTTAAGTTTAAATTTATTTTCTGGACATTTAACGTTAAGTTTCCTGCTTAACTTTTTTACGACTTCATTCATGACACAATTGTAGTTGTAGGCAGTTAAATTTAATTTTTTAATCAAATATTTTTAACAAAGGTTTATCATAGTGGCAAAGGAATGTCCCTAACATAAATTTTTATATGATATGATTAATTAACTATTCCCATATTGGAAGGTCTGAACGTTGATGTTGCCTTGTAAATTTATAACTACATTCGTCGGTCAGTGTTGTTTTGAATAGAAAGTCGCAAATATTTCGTCAAAATATTAATGTTTATGAATCGTGTATGCTACTTATATGCTATCGGGTCAACGTGGATGGTCTCGGCGGTGTTCAGTAAGCTGTTGCTTATATATTGGATATGTTGGGTATTATATTATTACATATTTCTATACATCTGGAAGGTTGAAAGCATTATCTTTCATAAATATATATATATATATATATATATATATATATATATATATATATATATATATATATATATATATATTATATATATATATATATGCCAGCTGGCCACAAGATTACTAGCCAAGTTGCTATTTTCACATAAAGATATTCCATTCAATTCAAATTTTAGGGCCGTATATGTTTCAAATAAAATCGACTTGGTTATTATATTATTTTTGAATTCAACAGAAAAACATAATCCTAAAACTTCCTATACTTCTCTTACGGTTTTTAAAAAAATGGCAGCTGGAAATGTCAAATTTTATACTTTATTGTAGGGCGTCAGTCTAAGGAGGCTTTGCATATTGAAGGGCAAGTTATTGGATTTAGGTAAATCATTTGTTTTTTGACACGATCATTATTGCCTTAATTTCAGTTATTCTTTGGATAATTTTGGCTGTAAAATAGAACTGAATTCATTCCTTTACAAAATGTTTTTATTATAAATTTTATGACTTTAATTAAAATGACTATTTTTACCCGAGAGCACCGAATTAATATCCTATTAGTATACGGTAGGGCCAGAAAAAATGGAAGAGAGGCGAAAGCGTTGTATGTGGCGGCGCATGGCTCAATGGCGTAGTACTTGCTTGCAGTGCAGAAGGTTTCAGGTTCCAAACCCGGCAAGTCGGTATAATTTTACTTAAGAATGTATGGCCTGGCCACGTACATAGGCGGTAGTTGTTTGCAAAAACGTCCGTGACAGCACTACCGCGGTGTCTAAAAGGTACCGTGAAATACAAAAATGTATATTTCGGCACTTGGACAACGTTGACGGGTATTATGACATCCCCGCCGATATCGTCAAAATATGAAAAGGGGTAAAATCCCTACACAAGCGGGGAGGTGAACGACAAAAAGCAAGGTTCAACGGTGTCTATCGGGATTCATCTTGTAAAAAGTATTTAGAAAATGATTTAAAACAAGAAAATAATAATTTGAATAAAAATAATTTTAGAGTGAGCGAAGAGGCAGAAGTAAATACATTAGCTTGTATTGATCAAACAGTTTCCATACAACGAATTGCTGGTACTGGAAATGTGTAAGAACGATCTTGCGTAGAAATGGCTTCAAATCTTATAAATATCAAGTCCACCACCAATTATATGAGGACTAATACCTACGAAGGTTGGACTTTACGTACTGGTAACTTTACGGTCAATTTTAAAATTAGACAGACAGATAGACACCGAAGTGATCTTATAAGTGTTCCGTACGGAACACTAAAAATAATGGGTCAATTACAAATGGAAGCTAAATCGGATTTAAGTCGAATATCATGAATACTTTATACATTCGATTTTGGGGCTAATGAGTATTTTCTTTTTTAACTTACAAATCCTATTTTGGACATTTTATTTATTTTGACAGTGACGAACTTTTTAATTGTCAAATTTCCTAAATATTGGAAACAATAACAAAATAATATATAATATAATTTTCTGATACCTTGAATCCAAGAATCCTGGAAAGGGTTTAAAACATTATATTTACGAAGCAACCTCTCCAACTTTCTCCCCACCCCTTTAGCCCCTTATGGCCTTCGTTCCCTGAAGCAACTTCGCTCAACAGTTATAGGTTACTTTTCTTCTTTAAGTATTAAATGCGTAACACATTTGAAAACGGTACATTATTTCGTTCCAAAGTCAACATGCCGGTAGGTAGTATAACAGAAATAAAAATTAAGTTTTCCGTCATTTAATAACAACAAAAAGTAAAGAAATGAAAATTCTCCGATTGTCATTTTCTTTACGAATGCAATTCTTCTCATAACAACAAAAGTAAAACAACTGTGTGCCCCAAGGCTCCATACTGTCTCCTACTCTCTTTTTAATTTACATTAACGATCTGCTGGAAAAGACCGAGAATCCAATTTACAGCTTTCCAGATGACAGTACGCTTATCCCTTCATTCCCTTTGAACGCTTGGGACATCGGCTACTCAGACGAATATCCGCAGACAGCAGGAGATCGTTCAACTTAACAAAAACCTGAAAAAAATTCTGTCTTGGGGTGACAGTAACCAAGTGGATTTAACGCTACAAAAACCCAGGCGGCAGTTTCTTCTAAAAAAGTTAACGTTGCTGAACCCGACATACTCGTAGTTATGTCGGGGCACTCCATTCCTCTAACATCGTCACTCAATTTGTTGGGCGTTAATTTGGGAGCAAATATGTCCTGGCATGAATATGTTGCAGGCGTAATAAGGAGAGCTTCTCAAAAGTTGGGAATATTATTTCGAACCGGAAGTCTTTACACTCCACAACAACTGTTAATCCTTTACAAAGCTCAAATTCGACCACCTATGGAATACTGCTCCCATATTTGGGGCTCCCCTCCCAAACATACACTGCATTTGTTGGATTCTATTCAGAGAAGAGCTGTTTGTCTAACTGGAGACCCGGAACTGACCGGCGGCCTTGATTCGCTGGAACACCGAAGAACGGTTGGCGACTTGAGCCTGTTCTACAAGTATTTTTATGGAAAGTGTTCGAAGGATATAGCCCACTTAATTCCTCCCAGAGCGGTGCATGCCCTAATACTTCACATCCGTGTGAGGTTCAGCTTGTTACTCCTCGTACAATGCTTTTCAAGCAATCTTTATATGGAGAACATCATCCCTTTGGAATAATTTGCCAAGGACTGTGTTTTTCACCGACTACAATTTACAGCGATTTAAGAACAACGTGAATCGCTGTTTCCGCTGTAACACTTTAGGGACTTCCTGCAGCACGAGTGCTAACCCATAAAAAAAAACTGATTTTTTTTTTCTCAAAATTTTCGTTTTGGTAAGAGGTGCTTCTTCAGTTTACCTCTGTGTCTAAAAATAATAGAAACCGATTAAATAGAACGCGATTTTACTTTCGGACGAATAATGTTTCACTAACATAGGGATGTTTTAGAAAAATAATACTAGTTATTGGTTAAAGAAAAATCTTCATTTAGTGAGACATGGTACTTTCCAGGAAATATTTAGAATTAACGTTATGTTTGCTGTAATCAGAAGGTGATAAATAGGATCCGTCTTTTGTTCAGAGAACCTACTAATATCCAGTAGTTTAGAAATTAGGCAAATTTTTACCTTCGCTTATAGAAAAATGGATTCTCAATTATAAGGTAAAATTAAATCTAATTCAAACCCAGTTAGTACATTTCAACAAAGCTAACCAGAGTCTCCTATCCACTTGGGTTGAAGTTTATAGTAAATCCATTAATTGAGAAAGATATATAGAATATTAACTCAATTTTAATCGACGTAGAAGATTGGACTGGAAAAAACAACGCAGACAGTATTGCTAATCAAGCGGTGAAATAAATTCATGCCATTTACTCTTTGATTAAGAAACACAACAAAATTAATACCGGAATGAAAATTTTGCTCTATACGACTTATGTAAGATTAGTTTTGAGTTTTGCTTCTCCTACATGTTGTACTATAACCAAAACTGATCTAAGACAATTTAAAATCATCCAAAACAGGGTTCTAAAAATTATACCGAAAATTTCGAGATTTATTATGAACAGAGTTAAACATAGAGACTTGAAGTCATTAACTTTTAACAAAATTATCAGAGAATATCATCAAAACAGTTGGTAAATCTGCAAACATTTGTTATCACAATTTCACATTCACTTTCAAGCTAACAGCAAATAGCTATACTCAAGAGAAATCTTCTTAAATCAGGCTTATTTAGCTAATAAAAGCTTTGCATTCAACTGGACTTCTAACTAAAAAGGACTTTTTTGTGCTAAATTTTCAGCCTAATAAAATCACAAAAGATTTGTGCATAATTTAAGATTGTCTCCAATCACTGCGTTACAAATTTTAAAAAAAATTAAGTACCCACTTAAATTTTTCCTGTTTATTTATTCGTACACACCACTTATTAAGAATACTGTTTGTCTATCACGTACTGTTTTTTAGGTACGATAGTTAACAATTTTAAGTAAAATAATTAAGGAGTAAAGTACAGTGTACACGTAGCTTCATTAAATTTTCTAATAATTCGAATGAAACTGCTAAAAAAACTTATTATTAATACATTTGGACACAACTAAATATAAAATATATGGTAAAAAGTTTATATTGTACATTAAAAGTTAAAAATTTATTTTTTTTCTTTTATGTTGGGAAATATCTTCTCGTTTTAAAAGCCAGCAGTAATCTCCCAACATAGCTACATCCCAACGACCTTGAAACCGTTCCTCAAGCCTTTTCACATCCTGATGAAATCGTTCCCCTTGTTCATCACTCACTGCTCCAAGATTTAATGGAAAAAAAAGAGAAATGGGAATGGAGGAAATGAATTTTAATGACATTCGGCAACCCATTTTTTTGTATGCTCTTAACAAATCGTTCACTAAGAGTTCTGCATTCTCGGCTCTATGATTTCCTAAAAAACCTTTTATCACGGCTTTTAATGATGTCCATGCGCATAGTTCTTCGTCATTTAGTGTTTGATCAAATTTGTTGTTTTTCATTAATAGGCGTATTTGTGGACCAATAAAAATACCTTCTTTCAACTTTGCGTCACATAATCTTGGAAAAATAGATTTTAAATATAAAAATCCTTCGCCATTTTTATCCATCGCTTTCACAAAATTCTTCATTAAGCCGAGTTTTATGTGTAGAGGAGGTAAAATGGCGTCTTCGGGGTTGATTAAAGGCAAGTATTTTACATTTGACTTTCCACACACAAATTCCGTTCGTTTTGGCCAGTCTTTGATCAAATTAGTGCTTATCAGTCGCTCTACTGTCCCTCATGCAAAGAAAGCAGCAGTACTTAGTAAATCCACCTTGCAAACCAAGTAACATAGCTATTACTTTGAGGTCAGCGCACACTTTCCCCTTAAAATTTTTGTATTCAATTAAATATTGATTTCATATTTTCGTATGTCTCTTTTAAAACAGTTGAATAACCCACTGGTATTGACGGATATTTATTACCATTATAAAGTAAAACTGCCTTCAGACTTGTTTTCGAACCATCAATAAAAAGACGGCATTCATCTGTATCATAGGGAATTTCTAACTCACCCATCAAAGATACAATGTCAATACAAAAACATATGTTTTCTGAACTAGAGTAAAAGGTTGCCATTTCTTTACTTCGTTTGCGTTGTACAGATATTTTTGTATCTGGTGCCAACAAGTGTCATTCCTGTAGTCTTGATCCAAGTAATTCGGCTTGTCTAACAGACACATTCAAGTCCCGTATCAAATCATTTAATTCCCGTTGTTGAATTAAATGCTGTTGGCATAGATCACTTGAAGAGGGTAAAAAGTCTGGATCTTGGTTGTCAACTTCCATGTCTTGCCCATCGTTATTTTCATCGCTTGGTATATCCAACTCTTCAGTTTGACTTTTCTAAGAAGGAGTCATGTCTTCACTATATGGTATTGGTTTTGATACAGAATTCACAGAAGGGTACTCGATATTATGCTTAATTTTCTTTGAAAATCCTCGTACATCAGTCATGCAGAAGTAGCAATCGTTAAAATGATTACTAGGTTCGCGCCACACAGTCGGTACTGCTAATGGCATAGATGTTTTGTTTCCGTTCAACCACGACAGGAGAGTAGCATAACATGATACACAAAATAGTTGCGGAATCCAGGGTTTATCTTGATGTACAGTACGTCCAAAATATAGAAAATACGCAGTACATACTCTTTCAGATATTTTTTTTCCTTAAGACTTGAGAATGTACTGTCCACACACGTAACAAAACTTGTTTGGTGAAGTTTTGCACTGACGGCAACTACTTTTTTCAGTATTCATCTTTAAAACTGTATTATTACACTCTTAATCAGGTAATCTCAAAGAAACTAACAAGAAATGAACATATCTCTCAATAGATTATCTAGCGATTACATTTATTAATATGAACAATATGAAGGTAGATTAAGAAAAGGTTATCGGTGTGTAGCTTAAAAACAAGACGTGATAGAAATAAAAGACAACCACTGCTTACATACTACAACTAATAGGAAACTATAATAGCAATCAGTTTTTCGGGTACCAAAATCATGTCACGCAGTGTAACGTTTAGATAAACCAAAAAAATATTAGAATCGACAGTCTGTCGACTAACCAAATTCTGACCTTCAATTGTACCAACTTCCTCTATAAAAATTAATGTAAAATTTGGTGAACTAGGTCACAACTATAGTTATTTAGTACATCTTCATTGGAATGACCACCTTGTGAGTCGTTTTTTATGTCACATTATTTACCTAAAATGTATCGCCTGGAAATGGAAAAGGTGATTTTTCAATTTTTAAAATTTGTCACATGTGTTTTAAACCGAAGCTTTATTTTGACAGTTAAAAATACACCCAAATCCCTTAAATCCATTTAAAAATAAAACACTAAATAAATTTTAAAGCTTTAGTCGAAAATTCCGGATCGGTGTATCCGCAGCCATTTCGACTTATTCAAGTTTTAATGCAAGAACCGAATCGTAGGCGTAAATCAGAATTCCGGGCAAGGGAAGTTGCTAGTAATAATTTACAGTTCAGTGACTTGGATGAAAATTTTTAAATAAATGTCTAATTTCTTTCTTAATTCACATTTTTTTAGACGTACATGTATGAACTAAACTATCTGGCAATAAAACCACTATTTTTGTAGGCACAGCACACGTGCTCTAGGCAAAGACCTAAAGAACGTAATGAAAGACAATTTGTCAAAATTTTCACTTTTTATTACAAAATTGTATGACGCGTTTCATTACATGGTAACTTCTTCTGATGCTTTTTGCAACTAACAAACATTAAGGTTTTATTTCACTTTATTATCTCCTTTGCTTAGTATGAAAATTGTTAATTAGGGTATTCTTGGAATTCATACCGAACTTCATAAGGTATATAAATTTAATAATGGGGATTTCCCATTGGTCTTATTTATTTCTGTTTGTTTATTTAGAATGGAACCTGTGTTTTCGAACGGTTTATCCCTACGCATTCCAGGTTTAACTTTTTTCCTTTGTTTTCTACATGTAAAATTTCAAACTGGTCATTAAATTGATGGTTGTGTTCTATTAAATTATTTACAGCAATTCAAGAACAACGTGAATCGCTGTTTCCGCTGTAACACTTTAGGGACTTCCCGCAGCATGTGTGTTAACCCATAAAAAAAATGATTTTTTTTTTCTCAAAATTTTCGTTTTGATAAGAGGTGCTTCTTCAGTTTACCTCTGTGTCTAAAAATAATAGAAAACGAATAAATAGAACGTGATTTTACTTTCGGACGAATAATGTTTCACTAACATAGGGATGTTTTAGAAAAATAATATTAGTTATTGGTTAAAGAAAAATCTTCATTTAATGAGACATGGTACTTCCAAGAAATATTTAGAATTAACGTTAGGTTTGCTGTGGTCAGAAGGCGATAAATAGGATCCGTCTTTTGTTCAGAGAACCTACTAATATCCAGTAGTTTAGAAATTAGGCAAATTTTTACCTTTGCTTATAGAAAAATGGATTCTCAATTATAAGATAAAATTAAATCTAAATCAACCCAATCAGTATATTTCAACAAAGCTAACCAGAGTCTTCTGTCTACTTGAGTTGAAGTTTATAGTCAATCCATTAATTGAGAAAGATATATAGAATATTTACTCAATTTTAATCGACGTAGAAGGTTGGACTGGAAAAAACAACGTAGACAGTATTGCTAATCAAGGGGTGAAATAAATTCATGCCATTTACTCTTTGATTAAGAAACGCAACAAAATTAATACCAGAGTAAAAATTTTGCTCTATACGACTTGTGTAAGATTAGTTTTGAGTTTTGCTTCTCCTACATGTTGTACTATAACCGAAACTGATCTAAGACAATTTAAAATCATCCAAAACAGGGTTCTAAAAATTATACCGAAAATTCCGAGATTTATTATGAACAGAGTTAAACATAGAGACTTGAAGTCATTAACTTTTAACAAAATTATCAGAGAATATCATCAAACAGTTGGTAAATCTGCAAACATTTATTATCACAATTTCACATTCACTTTCAAGCTAACAGCAAATAGCTATACTCAAGAGAAATCTTCTTTAAATCAGGCTTGTTTAGCTAATAAAAGCTTTGCATTCAACTGGACTTCTAACTAAAAAAGGACTTTTTTGTGCTAAATTTTCAGCCTAATAAAATCACAAAAGATTTGTGCATAATTCAAGATTGTCTCCAATCACTGCGTTACAAATTTAAAAAAAAATTAAGTACCCACTTAAATTTTTCCTGTTTATTTATTCGTACACACCACTTATTAAGAATACATAAGTGCTTTTTGTCTATCACGTACTGTTTTTTAGGTACGATAGTTAACAATTTTAAGTAAAATAATTAAGGAGTAAAGTACAGTATACACGTAGCTTCATTAAATTTTCCAATAATTCGAATAAAACTGGTAAAAAAAAACTTATTATTAATACATTTGGACACAACTAAATATAAAATATATGGTAAAAAGTTTATATTGTACATTAAAAGTTAAAAATATATTTTTTTTTCTTTTATGTTATGTTGGGGAATATCTTCTCGTTTTAAAAGCCAGCAGTAATCTCCCAACATAGCTACGTCCCAACGACCTTGAAACCGTTCCTCAAGCCTTTTCACATCCTGATGAAATCGTTCCCTTGTTCATCACTCACTGCTCCAAGATTTGATGGAAAAAAAGAGAAATGGGAATGGAGGAAATGAATTTTTAATGACATTCGGCAACCCATTTTTTGTATGCTCTTAACAAATCGTTCACTAAGAGTTCTGCATTCTTGGCTCAATGTTTTCCTAACAAACCTTTTATCACGGCTTTTAATGATGTCCATGCGCATACCACAGCCCCACAAAAAAAAAAGTGGGGTATACTTTTGATGCGATATATCAGATCCGTAGTATTTTTGCCCGCTGATCACGAATCTGACGTCAGAATATCGCCATCACATCTCAATTTTTTTCTAACCTCAAAAAATAGGTAAAAATTAGTAAAAATTAAGAAAAATATACTCCTAAAAAATTGATTCAAGCTTTTTCATGAATCCAAAGATGTATTAATATGTATTCGGACACGCTAAGCTAATATTCATCGGTTGGATAGAGCCATACAGTTCTGTTTTCTTTCTAACCTCAATAAATCAGACAGATATTTTGCTTCTCGAATGCAAAAACGAATTCAAATTAAAATTCAACCGATCCTTACCAAATTTGGTACACGGGGATTTTTTGGGTCGCTGATCACGAATCTGAGGTTGGATTTGCAAAATTCAAGATGGCAGATGTTTTTCGCGCCATTTTGAACGCCGAGGAAATTCATCGGTCGATTTTTATTCTTCTACCTGCATCCAGGGCACCTTCACGTGGTGACGGTGGGCAACGGTGTTACTCCACTAGCCGGCAGAGTCCCTGGATAACGGCTTAGATGCCGTCATGGCAGGTAGAAGAAAGAGAATTACGATGCAGGGACTCGGAAACCCAGTATCGGCGGTTGGTCAGGGTAGGAAAGCGGGCCCGCAGCCGTCGTCATCCAGCGACCGTAGCTCTTCATGTGTGGGTGACTTGGCTCATGTAGAGTATAATGCTACAAGAAAACGGTCTCACGGTACAAGGACTTTTCATAAGTGCGATAAAAACAGTGATTCATTTTGTTATATTTGCTGTCAACACGTATTGAGTAAAATGGGGTCACCGATAACGGAGATTAAAACCTTATATAAGGATTGTTTTAACATTGAAATACAGCACCAGGATACAGATTGGGTTCCCCACATCATTTGCAGTTCTTGCAAAATAATGTTGTACATCAATAAGAAGGCGATTAAATATTCCAGACCAGCAATATGGAATAGACCATACAGTGAAAATGATTGCTACTTTTGTATGAATGTTGTATCTAGGCATAACCGAAAAAATAAAAGCACTATTACTTATAACGATGTTTCGACAGTAACAAGACCAACTAAACTAATTCCGCCTCCTGAACCACTTGATGCTGATGTTATGGAAACAAATGATTTCACCTTATCAGTTCATGCCGAAAACATTGAGACTGTCGAAAAAGATTCAAACACTGTTACTAATGAATGTTCTAGTGACAACCTATCATATACTAGTGACACAGATAAAGAATTTCTACCATACAACCGTAAACCAGAACCAATACTCGTATCACAGTCAGAACTTAGTGATCTAGTCAGAGATTTAGGCTTATCCAAAGATGGTTCAGAGCATCTTGCTTCCTTTTTAAAGAAAAGACATTTACTTAAGCCAGAAGCTACGATTTCTTATTATAGAAACAGAGATGAAGAATTTCGAAAATATTTCACAATGGACGAGGAATTGTCACTTTCATATTGTACCGATGTAAAAGGTCTAATGGATGAATTTCAAAATAACTCATACGATCCTGAAGAATGGAGACTGTTCATTGATTCTTCTAAACGGAGCATTAAGGCAGTTTTGCTGCATATTACCAACGTTTACGCTCCCATTCCGATTGCTCATTCCACAGTTATGGAAGAGCAATATGAAAAAATGAAGCAGCTTTTGATAAAAATAAAATATGCTGATCATAACTGGAAAATTTGTGGAGATCTGAAAATTGTAACAATATTGCTTGGCCAACAGTCAGGGTTTACACTTCATCCCTGTTATAAATATCTGTGGAAAAGCAGAGACAGGGAACGTCATTATAAGAAAAAAATTTGGCCAACAAGAGAATCGTTCACTCCTGGTGAAAATAATGTATTGTTTCCACCATTGGTAGATCCAGGAAAAGTTCTTATTCCTCCGCTTCACATTAAGCTTGGACTTATGAAGCAATTCACGAGAGCATTAGATACAAACGGCCCATGTTTCAAATATTTGCATAAAAAATTTCCGAAATTTTCTGAAGCTAAAATTAAGGCAGGCGTATTTGACGGGCCACAAATAAGAAAATTATTTCAAGATTCATTATTTGTTACTAAAATGAATAAAGTTGAAAAAGCTGCTTGGTTTAGTTTTAAAGAAGTCGCAACAAACTTTTTGGGAAATAATAAAAGTCCTAAGTACAAAGAAATAGTCGAGAAAATGGTAAAAAATTTTCAAACATTAGGTTGCTTAATGAATCTAAAATTACATTTCCTGGACTCCCACATCGATGATTTCCCAGATAATCTTGGTGACTACAGTGAGGAGCAAGGGGAACGTTTTCACCAAGATCTGAAAATCATAGAAAATCGGTATCAAGGACGATGGGATGACCATATGCTAGCGGACTATTGCTGGTCGATAAAAAGAGAAACAAGTCCTCAAAAGCGTTTGGGCAGAAAGCCTTTGAATAGGTCATTCGCGGAAAAAAGAACAAGATACAGCCAAAAAAAGGAAGGTTAGGCGCGGGTCTAACCTTCGCAATTCTAGGGCTTAAGGGTCTACTATTTGAGAATATATGGTTTAAAAAGGCCTGGTTTTGAGTTTATTGGGTCTCATTTTTAAAGTTACAGGGTTATTGAGATCTGTTTTTTGAGGTTACAGGGTGTGGGAGCCTAATGTTTCAGGGTTTAGGGTTTAAGAGTATCAGGTTTGAGGATTCCCCAACTGTATACCAAATTTGGTAGGAATCGGTTGGTTTTCAAAAATTTTGTCCGCCATCTTGGATCCGCCATTTTGAATTTTGCGAATCCGACCTCAGATTCATGATCAGCAACCCAAAAAACCCCCTTGTACCAAATTTGGTAAGAACCGGTTGAATTTTAATTTGAATTCGTTTTTGCATTCGAGAAGTACTATATCTGTCTGATTTATTGAGGTTAGAAAGAAAACAGAACTGTATGGCTTAATCCAAACCGATGAATATTAGCTTAGCGTGTCCGAATACATATTAATACATCTTTGGATTCATGAAAAAGCTTGAATCAACTTTTTAGAAGTATATTTTTCTTAATTTTTCTTAATTTTTACTAATTTTTACCTATTTTTTGAGGTTAGAAAAAAATTGAGATGTGATGGCGATATTCTGACGTCAGATTCGTGATCAGCGGGCAAAAATACTACGGATCTGTTATATCGCATCAAAAGTATACCCCACTTTTTTTTTTGTGGGGCTGTGTAGTTCTTCGTCATTTAGTGTTTGATCAAATTTGTTGTTTTTCATTAATAGGCGTATTTGTGGACCAATGAAAATACCTTCTTTCAACTTTGCGTCACATAATCTTGGAAAAATAGATTTTAAATATAAAAATCCTTCGCCATTTTTATCCATCGCTTTCACAAAATTCTTCATTAAGCCGAGTTTTATGTGTAGAGGAAGTAAAATGGCGTCTTCGGGGTTGATTAAAGGCAAGTATTTTACATTTGACTTTCCACACACAAATTCCGTTCGTTTTGGCCAGTCTTTGATCAAATAGTGCTTATCAGTCGCTCTACTGTCCCTCATGCAAAGAAAGCAGCAGTACTTAGTAAATCCACCTTGCAAACCAAGTAACATAGCTATTATTTTGAGGTCAGCGCACACTTTCCACTTAAAATTTTTGTATTTAATTAAATCCAATATTGATTTCATATTTTCGTATGTCTCTTTTAAAACAGTTGAATAAGCCACTGGTATTGACCGATATTTATTACCATTATAAAGTAAAACTGCCTTCAGACTTGTTTTCGAACCATCAATAAAAAGACGCCATTCATTTGTATCATAGGGAATTTCTGAACTAGAGTAAAAGGTTGCCATTTCTTTACTTCGTTTGCGTTGTACAGATATTTTTGTATCTGGTGCCAACAAGTGCCATTCCTGTAGTCTTGATCCAAGTAATTCGGCTTGTCTAACAGACACATTCAAGTCCCGTATCAAATCATTTAATTCCCGTTGTTGAATTAAATGCGGTTGGCATAGATCACTTGAAGAGGGTAAAAAGTCTGGATCTTGGTTGTCAACTTCCATGTCTTGTCCATCGTTATTTTCATCGCTTGGTATATCTAACTCTTCAATTTGACTTTTCTTAGGAGGAGTCATGTCTTCACTATATGGTATTGGTTTTGATACAGAATTCACAGAAGGGTACTGGATATTATGCTTAATTTTCTTTGAAAATCCTCGTACATCAGTCATGCAGAAGTAGCAATCGTTAAAATGATTACTAGGTTCGCGCCACACAGTCGGTACTGCTAATGGCATAGATGTTTTGTTTCCGTTCAACCACGACAGGAGAGTAGCATAACATGATACACAAAATAGTTGCGGAATCTAGGGTTTATCTTGATGTACAGTACGTCCAAAATATAGAAAATACGCAGTACATACTTTTTCAGATATTTTTTTTCCTTGAGACTTGAGAATGTACTGTCCACACACGTAACAAAACTTGTTTGGTGAAGTTTTGCACTGACGGCAACTACTTTTTTCAGTATTCATCTTTAAAACTGTATTATTACACTCTTAATCAGGTAATCTCAAAGAAACTAACAAGAAATAAACATATCTCTCAATAGATTATCTAGCGATTACATTTATTAATATGAACAATATGAAGGTAGATTAAGAAAAGGTTATCGGTGTGTACCTTAAAAACAAGACGTGATAGAAATAAAAGACATCCACTGCTTACATACTACAACTAATAGGAAACTATAATAGCAATCAGTTTTTTCGGGGTACCAAAATCATGTCACGCAGTGTAACGTTTAAATAAACCAAAAAAATATTTGAATCGACAGTCTGTCGACTAACCAAATTCTGACCTTCAATTGTACCAACTTCCTCTATAAAAATTAATATAAAATTTGGTGAACTAGGTCACAACTATAGTTATTTAGTACATCTTCATTGGAATGACCACCTTGTGAGTCGTTTTTTATGTCACATTATTTACCTAAAATGTATCGCCTGGAAATGGAAAAGGTGATTTTTTCAATTTTTAAAATTTGTCACATGTGTTTTAAACCGAAGCTTTATTTTGACAGTTAAAAATACACCCAAATCCCTTAAATCCATTTAAAAATAAAACACTAAATAAATTTTAAAGCTTTAGTCGAAAATTCCGGATCGGTGTATCCGCAACCATTTCGACTTGTTCAAGTTTTAATGCAAGAACCGAATCGTAGGCGTAAATCAGAATTCCGGGCAAGGGAAGTTGCTAGTAATAATTTACAATTCAGTGACTTGGATGAAAATTTTTAAATAAATGTCTAATTTCTTTCTTAATTCTTCTGATGCTTTTTGCAACTAACAAACATTAAGGTTTTATTTCACTTTATTATCTACTTTTGCTTAGTATGAAAATTGTTAATTAGGGTATTCTTGGAATTCATACCGAACTTCATAAGGTATATAAATTTAATAATGGGGATTTCCCATTGGTCATATTTATTTCTGTTTGTTTATTTAGAATGGAACCTGTGTTTTTTCGAACGGTTTATCTCTAGGCATTCCAGGTTTAACTTTTTTCCTTTGTTTTCTACATGTAAAATTTCAAACTGGTCATTAAATTGATGGTTGTGTTCTATTAAATGATTGCTGCTTATTTACAGCGATTCAAGAACAACGTGAATCGCTGTTTCCACTGTAACACTTTAGGGACTTCCTGCAGCTAACCCATAAAAAAAAATGATTTTTTTTTTCTCAAAATTTTCGTTTTGATAAGAGGTGCTTCTTCAGTTTACCTCTGTGTCTAAAAATAATAGAAAACGAATAAATAGAACGTGATTTTACTTTCGGACGAATAATGTTTCACTAACATAGGGATGTTTTAGAAAAATAATATTAGTTATTGGTTAAAGAAAAATCTTCATTTAATGAGACATGGTGCTTCCAAGAAATATTTAGAATTAACGTTAGGTTTGCTGTGATCAGAAGGCGATAAATAGGATCCGTCTTTTGTTCAGAGAACCCACTAATATCCAGTAGTTTAGAAATTAGGCAAATTTTTACCTTGGCTTATAGAAAAATGGATTCTCAATTATAAGATAAAATTAAATCTAAATCAACCCAATCAGTATACTTCAACAAAGCTAACCAGAGTCTTCTGTCTACTTGAGTTGAAGTTTATAGTCAATCCATTAATTGAGAAAGATATATAGAATATTTACTCAATTTTAATCGACGTAGAAGGTTGGACTGGAAAAAACAACGTAGACAGTATTGCTAATCGAGCGGTGAAATAAATTCATGCCATTTACTCTTTGATTAAGAAACGCAACAAAATTAATACCAGAGTGAAAATTTTGCTCTATACGACTTGTGTAAGATTAGTTTTGAGTTTTGCTTCTCCTACATGTTGTACTATAACCAAAACTGTTCTAAGACAATTTAAAATCATCCAAAACAGGGTTCTAAAAGTTATACCGAAAATTCCGAGATTTATTATGAACAGAGTTAAACATAGAGACTTGAAGTCATTAACTTTTAACAAAATTATCAGAAAATATCATCAAACAGTTGGTAAGTATGCAAACATTTATTATCACAATTTCACATTCACTTTCAAGCTAACAGCAAATAGCTATATTCAAGAGAAATCTTCTTAAATCAGGCTTGTTTAGCTAATAAAAGCTTTGCATTCAACTGGACCTCTAACTAAAAAGGATTTTGTGCTAAATTTTCAGCCTAATAAAATCACAAAAGATGTGACTGATTTTACTTTCGGACGAATAATGTTTCACTAAGATAGGGATGTTTTAGAAAAATAATATCAGTTATTGGTTAAAGAAAAATCTTCATTTAATGAGACATGGTACTTCCAAGAAATATTTAGAATTAACGTTAGGTTTGCTGTGGTCAGAAGGCGATAAATAGGATCCGTCTTTTGTTCAGGGAACCTACTAATATCCAGTAGTTTAGAAATTAGGCAAATTTTTACCTTTGCTTATAGAAAAATGGATTCTCAATTATAAGATAAAATTAAATCTAAATCAACCCAATCTGTATATTTCAACAAAGCTAACCAGAGTCTTCTGTCTACTTGAGTTGAAGTTTATAGTCAATCCATTAATTGAGAAAGATATATAGAATAATTACTCAATTTTAATCAACGTAGAAGATTGGACTGGAAAAAACATCGCAGACAGTATTGCTAATCAAGCGGTGAAATAAATTCATGCCATTTACTCTTTGATTTAGAAACGCAACAAAATTAATACCGGAATTTTGCTCTATACGACTTGTGTAAGATTAGTTTTGAGTTTTGCTTCTCCTACATGTTGTACTATAACCAAAACTGATCTAAGACAATTTAAAATCATCCAAAACAAGGTTCTAAAAATTATACCGAAAATTCCGAGATTTATTATGAACAGAGTTAAACATAGAGACTTGAAGTCATTAACTTTTAACAAAATTATCAGAGAATATCATCAAACAGTTGGTAAATCTGCAAACATTTATTATCACAATTTCACATTCACTTTCAAGCTAACAGCAAATAGCTATACTCAAGAGAAATCTTCTTAAATCAGGCTTGTTTAGCTAATAAAATCTTTGCATTCAACTGGACCTCTAACTAAAAAAGACTTTTTTGTGCTAAATTTTCAGCCTAATAAAATCACAAAAGATGTATGCACAATTTACGATTGTCTCCAATAATGTTTAGATAAACCAAAAGAATATTAGAATCGACAGTCTGTAGAGACTAACCAAACTCTGACCTTCAATTTTACCAACTTCCGTATAAAAATGAATATAATATTTGGTGAACTGGGTCACAACTATAGTTATTTAGTACATCTTCATTGGAATAACCACCTTGTGAATCGTTTTTTACCTCAAATTATTTACCTAAAATGTATCGCCTGGAAATGAAAAAGGTGATTATTCAATTTTTAAAATTCATCACATGTGTTTTAAACCGAAGCTTTATTTTGACAGTTAAAAATACACCCAAATCCCTTAAATCCGTTTAAAAATAAAACACTAAATAAATTTTAAAGCTTTAGTTGAAAATTCCGGATCGGTGTATCCGCAACCATTTCGACTTGTTCAAGTTTTAATGCAAGAACAGAATCGTAGGCGTAAATCAGGGCGAAGGAAGTTGCTAGAAATAATTTACGGTTCAGTGACTTGGGTGAAAATTTTTAAATAAATATCTAATTTTTTTTAATTCATTTTTTTAAGCCTACATGTATGAACCAAACTGAGTGGCAATAAAACTACTGTTTTTATAGGCACAGCATAAGTGCTCTAGGCAAAGACTTGAATAACGTAATGAACGAAAATTTGTCAAAATTTCCACTTTTTATTACAAAATTGCATAACGCGTTTCGTTACATGGTAACTTCTTCTGTTGCTTTTTGCAACTAACGAACATTTAGGTTTTATTCCACCTTATTATCTACTTTTACAATTAGTATGAAAATTGTTAATTAGGATATTCTTGGAATTAATACCGAACTTCATAAGGTATATACGAGGCTGGTTTGAAAAGTCCGTGCAAAGTCCGAGAGATGGCACCACCGGCGCGTATCGAGGTCATGTTTAGTTAGTAGCATCTCTTGAATGAACGCACACCAAGTTTCAGCCATATTGGTCTATTTCTTTGTGTTTGGCATTCGTGTGAATCAAGGAAGTCGAGTGATTTTCAAGAAATGGACGAAAAAGAATTTCGTGTGGTGATTAAACATTACTTTATGAAAGGCAAAACGCCTCAGGAGACTAAAGAGAAGCTTGATAAACATTATGGTGACTCTGCACCTTCGATTAGAATAGTTTATAAGTGGTTTCAAAATTTTCGGACTGGCCATATGGGCACAAGTCACGCTGAACGTTCTGGACGGCCTGTGGAAGTTACGACTCCAGAAATCATTGATCAAATCCATGATATGGTGATGGATGACAGAAGAGTTAAGGTGCGTGAGATTGCTAGTGTTGTGGGCATCTCGACTGAACGGGTACATAATATTTTGCTTAAACATTTGGACATTAGAAAGCTATCCGCAAGATGGGTGCCGCGATTGCTTACGCTTGACCAAAAACGGAATCGTGTGAAGTGTTGCAAGGATGGTTTGCAGCTGTTCCAGAAGAATCCGGAGGACTTTAAGCGTCGTTTCGTCAATGTGGATGAAACATGGATACATTACTATACTCCTGAGACCAAACAACAATCTAAACAATGGGTTACCAAGGGGGAATCTGCACCAAAAAAGGCGAAGACCGTTCCTTCGGCCGGAAAGGTTATGGCGACTGTCTTTTGGGATTCGCAAGGGATAATCCTCATCGACTATCTGGAAAAGGGTAAAACTATTACAGGTGAATATTATTCATCGTTATTGGACCGTTTGAAAACCGAGCTGCAAGAAAAACGCCCGCGATTGGCCCACAAGAAAGTTCTTTTCCATCACGACAACGCACCAGCACACACCTCAGCAGTTGTGGTCGCAAAATTAATGGAAATAGGATTCCAACTCGTTTCACATCCCCCCTATTCTCCAGACTTGGCTCCCTCGGACTACTATTTGTTCCACAATTTGAAGAAATGGCTGGCGGGACAAAGATTTTATTCAAACGAGGAGGTGATTGCAGACACTAATGGATATTTTGCAGACTTGGACAAATCCTATTATTCGGAAGGGATTAATAAACTAGAACATCGTTGGACGAAGAGTATAAGCCTAAAAGGAGACTATGTCGAAAAATAAAAAAGGTTTACCCCAAACACATAAGTAGTTTTTATTTTTGCACGGACTTTTCAAACCAGCCTCGTAAATTTAATAATGGGGATTTCCCATTGGTCATATTTATTTCTGTTTGTTCATTTAGAATGGAACCTGTGTTTTTCAAACGGTTTATCTCTAGGCATTCCAGGTTTAACTTTTTTTGTATAACATAAGAGAGATAATTTGTTGTCCTCTTTTTTTTTTATTTATTTACTCTATTACAATATTGTCTTCATACGGGGCTTTGTTATTTTTTATACTCTTCGAGGCTCAAGGCAACTGAAGTACTATGTAAAAAACTATATCATTTTTTTATAATAATTATTTTTCCCAACCAAATATATGAACAATGAAAGTGAAGATAACAGCCAGGAACTATTAATAGAAGATGAAAGAAGAGGAAAGATACAAACATTTATATATTTAGGACAAAAAATAGAAATATCAAAAAAAAAATAATTAAAGACTGACTTGCATAGAAGAGTCTCGTTAGCTTGGTCTGCGTTCGAAAGGTTACAATCTACATTTAAATTGAATATCCCAATTACAATAAAAACCAGAGTGTTTGATCAATATGTACTGACGATATTAACATATGACACTGAAACGTGGGCTTTCTCCAACTAACCCAAAGAGCAAGGGAGAGGAGAATGCTAAATATTAGATGTCAAGATCGTATTCCTAACATCGAGATACGAGAAAGATCAAAAGTGACAGATGTAATACAACAAATAAGTATCTTAAGGTGAAATTAAGAGCGGCATATCGCAAGGACGAATCATAACAGATGAGCACGTCATATGGTTGAATGGAGACCTATAGAACATAAAAAATGCAGAGGTAGACCACAGACAAGATGGACGGACGACATAAAAGGATTAGTGGGACACGACTGGATGCAAAAAGCAAACAACAGAGTTCATTAGAGACAACTTGAGCAGGCTTACATACGACTATGGATAGAATAAGCTGATGATGATGGTTTTTGCAGCGATTTTAAATGCTCAGGTTTAAGAAATTTCCTCTTATAAAGCTCACCTCTATTTTTTTGTACATTGCCTTTGAAAAATAGCATTTATAATTTATTCGAAATTAGCCTACCAAAGTTTCCTCTTAAAAGAAAGTAATAACGGACAAAATAGGTTTCAAACCAATACCAATTGTATGACAGATCTGGTAGTTCATAAGTTACATTCGATGTTTTCGGGTTCCTGCCAAGAGAATATATTTGAAAATAAATAAAATCAGTTAATCTTATAACCATTATTGCAAAAAAATAATTAAGGATTGTATCTAACGAACTGCAGCTCTGGAAAATGAAGTGTCGCTATTCCCTGTACATTAAAATAATTTTTTTTATTCGCTACCATTTAAAACCGTGTCTCTTTAATAAAAATATAATCACGATAAATATTTCCCTTGTCGGCAGGCATATAAGCGGCAATCAGCAATTCGCTTGACCTATCGTGTACGCCGTTCCCAGGGGAAACGATGACTGAAATGTAACAGGAAGACACTGGTACTTGATTTATGCCTATGCTAGCAGGAAAATACGTTTTGCAGGACATGGTAGGAAAACTATGTTTGTATATATATGTTTGTAACGATTAATTTATGAGATTTATTTGATAGTGAAGGTGCTAGCAAGAAGAAACATTAAATAAAATAATATAAATTGCATAATTGAAGACTCCTCGGGAACAACAGTGAATGTCAAAACATGTTTAGCTAGAGAAAAACAACTTTCTATACTTTAAAAATATATTACTTTATGCTATTTTTATATTAATATTGTATTAACTTATTACTATATACAGGGTTACAGGGAAAGTCGTCCTAGATAATTAAGGACGTTATAGTTTAGGTCGTTTCTGACCGATTTGATTCTATGACATGATGTCCTAAACTTAACCGTTTTCGAGATTTTCTAAAAAAAAAACATGTTTTTTTTTTTTGCTTTTATATCGATTTTTTTTTATTAGAGGTTCTCGAGTGCGATTTTTTGGTTATTTTTAGTTAGTCTGTATGTCAAGTATCAAGTATCATCAAAAAAATTTGAACTAGTTACTAACAGTTTCAAATGGCGGCTTGTTAATGTTTCTAAATTACGAATTTTTACCAACTTTAAATCAATAAAGAGAAAAAAAATGTATGGACTGCAAATTATTTTAAAAACTTTTACGTCTTTTTAGCTATCTAAAACGGTATAATATCTACTGGATCTATTGAAAATTCTAAGAAAATGAGATTTCAATAGGCCCAAATGTAGAATAACATAATAATAGAATTTAGATACTACCAATTACCGGTTTACTACCTACACCTTCAAACAATGAAAAGGGTTGGGTAAGCATTTTTTCCGGTCGGGGTACTCTCTGTGCGAGTGACATTTTCTGTTCACTAAACATTATTGAATGATTTTTAGTCTGCTCATGCGATTCGTCCGTGGTAGATGTGCTATACCGTGCTTTTCAAAAATATCTGTGTTTCATCTTCTGACTGTGTGAATTGGCTCGTAACTGAATTTTGATCTCTGCTTGTGAATATGGCAACGTATACCAACGGGGAATATGCTGACATCCTAATGTGTTACGGATTTTGCGAAGGAGTGTCGTCGCGTGCACGTGATGAATACATACTGCGATATCCTACTCGTCGTGTACCTGATGTTAGCGTATTTGATGGAACTTATCGAAGACTACGAGAAACTGGTTCCGTACAAAGACGGCGGACTGACATGGGACGACCACGTATCTTTGACGAAGACGAAGAAAACGAAATACGACGTCTCTTTGAGGTGGACCCAACCACATCTACAAATGTTGTCGCACAACAGCTTGGTATTTCGCAGTGGAAGGTATGGTTTGTAATGCCTACTGTTGGGCAACACCCTTACCACTATACGCTCGTGCAAGTCATTGAAGAAGGGGATCCGTTGCGACGATTAAAATTCTGCAGATTTATGCTCAATACCGATGTCGAATATGCATCTTTTTTTAAGAAAATACTATGGACTGACGAGTCGAAATTCGACAAAAACGGTCTTACAAACTACCACAATGCCCACTATTGGACTTCTAAAGAGGAAGGCAACCCAAACAAAAAAAGAACGAAAGGATCACAAACAAGATTCAGCTTAAATGTGTGGATGGGTATAATTTCAAATTATTTGGTTGGGTCATTCTTCCTGCCAGATAATTTGAATGGCGAGGAATACGAAAATTTTTTGCGGAACAATTTACCTAATTTGATGGAAGACCTACCTATTGGTTTGAGACAAAACATGTACTTTCAACACGATGGCTGCCCAGCTCACTACAGAGGAAGTGTTCGTGCATGGCTCAATGACAATTATCCCAACAAATGGATTGGAAGAGGCGGACCCATACCTTGGCCGGCGAGAAGCCCAGACCTAACACTGATGGATTTTTATGTGTGGGGTCACATGAAAAGTCTCGTATACGACCAGATGACTATCGAAAACGTAGATGTCCTAAGACAAAAAATAATTGATGCAGCTGACGAAATGAGGCGGCACCTCACAACCAGCGTTGTGAAAAGTAATTTAAGAAAAAGAATGAGAATTTGTGTTAGAAATAGGGGCGACCATATAGAACATGAATTATAATTAATAAAAAATACTAAATTGCAAGGTTTTTTGTTTTATTTGTGTATTTTTCGTATTTTCACCTAGAACTAAAAATTTACCTTTTGCTACCCGAGCCCGGTTTAGGTGTCATTCTGTGTACAGTTTTCCTATTAAACTCCTAGTATTATACCTTTTTTGATAGCTAAAAAAACGTAAAAGTTTTTAAAATAATTTGCAGAATAACTTCCATACATTTTTTTTTTTCTCTTTATTGATTTAAAGTAGGAAACACTTGGTAAAAATTCGTAATTTAGAAACATTAACAAGCCGCCATTTGAAACTGTTAGTAACTAGTTCAAATTTTTTTGATGATTTTTGATACTTGACATACAGACTAACTAAAAATAACCAAAAAATCGCACTCGAGAACCTCTAATAAAAAAAAATCGATATAAAAGCAAAAAACATGTTTTTTTTTTTAGAAAATCTTTAAACTTCAATATCTCGAAAACGCTTAAGTTTAGGACATCATGTCATAGAGTCAAATCGGTCAGAAACGACCTAAACTATAACGTCCTTAATTATCTAGGACGACTTTCCCTGTAACCCTGTATACATATTTTTTATTTTGACTTAAATATATGCTTTGGTTTTATACTTTAGTAAATATTGCAAAAAGTCTGAAATTAGTGAATAAATTCCACAGTATAAACAATATATGTCTTTGACATTCCTGGTTTTTGAAATGTAATTGACAATCCTAGTTTTTACATATTTTCAAATTAATTTTAAAGTAATTTAACAAAAGTAACATGTATTTAAATAATCATTTCTTTAAATTTATTATGAGTAACTTAAAGACTTAATTTTTAATAGCGTTTTAATCTAATGTGGAAGGGAATCAAAGTAAATTTTAGCTTCAGGGGAGCAAAACTGTTTTAAGACTTGAAGATCGCAATACTTTTCTCTTGTAATTTTCACTGGTCCCGTAAAAAATAATAAATATTAATATAGACCCAAATAGTTGGCTCTTTACATGAAATAACAAACCTTGGTAAGCTGAAGGAGGCAGATAAAATTCATTTTCCTGACATTTTTCTGTTTGAGTTATATGCTTTTGCAGAACAGTCCATTATAGTTAGGTCTGTGCTGCACAAAAATGTTATCTGAAGATGTTTTAAATTCACAAATTTCCTGAATTTTGAACACAGTTGTCTTCTTGTAATTGCCGTTTGATAGAAAATCTGCCCAATTGCGAACTATCTCTGGTTCTTCTTCTATATTTATGAAAATGAAAGGTTCAGGTTTGGATCGAGCAGTTAGCAAATTATAGAAATCTTTTGGCAGCTCCATTCTTGTCTTCAACTTAACTACACCAAAATTTTTATCACATTCCATATAGGAATGTCCCATCGAAGGGAATGTGAAAGACACACTGTCTAGTAATTTGCTCTCGTGTGTGAGGAAATATGCAGGTTTAATCATGTTATAATTTTTATTCTGACCACCTGCAGAGTCACAAAATATTAATAAGTGTTTCATACTCCTCTCCAAGCAATGCACAATAAAGTAATACAAAAATGACATCACCTCATTTGAGCCTTTTTTCGCAGACATTTCAGGGTAGCAGAAAAAGTAAGTTCCACCTATAGTCAAGACATGAGTATTAAATGTGTAGATTGAAAGTTGGCGTTTGTAGTACACATCGTTTGTTGTAATATTTGGCAGTGATATGTTTTTTTGATAGTCCATTGCTATGGCAGTGTAACTTTTGTCTCTCTAAGCTCTTAATTTGGCTTTCTTTTTACGGTCATAAAAAACACTTGCTTTCAGAATATACAGTTTCTTCTCTATTTCTAAGTCATGATTTTTTTTTTCTATTTCTTGCATTTTTTCTACAGTTTTTTTTTGAGGAACTTAATTCAGCTTCAATCTTATCACAAAAGCTGCATGTATCTGATCAGAGATATCCAAGAGACACATTATATTTTTTAAATCCTTTTCTGTATCTGTCATAGCTCACAATTTCTTTCATGTATGGCTGTTTTTCTATAAACAATTTATAAACTTTATTTATATTGAATTCCTCAGGAAGGTAGATCTTTGATGACTTTTTATTACTGTAGTGACTGGAACGTCCCTTGAAATATTTTAAGTGTTCTTTTATTGAATTCGATGTGGTATCACTTAATTTTTTGGCCTTGATGTTTACCTCGCTTGTCTTGGGGAGACACCCCAGCCGACTTTAGATGAGTCTGTATGTATTGAACTTTACTTTTAGTTATGCCAAATATTGAACAGAAAGCTTTAAAACAAACTTGCACCTCTTGACAAACATCATTTCTGACGATTTTTAGAATATAGGAATAGTGACAGTCGTGTAGTTTGCTTTCTTCAATGTTTTCTTTTCTCGAACGTCGTTGCTTTACAACAGGGGTGCTTAAACTTGAACTGCTGGCGATCTACCTCAATATTGTTAGACTACGATCGATCGACTCTGAGAGGCTGCAAGTAAGTGTGATGCAGGATTGTCGTCTAGGTAGGGTGTATCGTGGCATAGATATTAGTTTTCCGCACAATATCCATTTTTTTAGTCAAGGTAAGTGTAGGTCTGCTCTAAAATGTCAATGAAAAAACTCATAATTATTCAAAATTGGGAGTTTATTGGTTCTTACAAAACATACGAGTTCTAGTGTCTAAACTTAACTAAAGAGTGACTTTGGATGTTGAAGCGTGGCACTGCATGTCCTCAGCATACTTTTCATAAGATGGTACGTAATTACCGAGTGCTAATCGCAAGCATGATGACATATGTTCGTCAGTTAGTCAATTGCGATATTTTGACTTAATTATCTTTATTTCAGAAAATGCAGACTCGTACAAGTAAGTTGACCCAAACATTACCGTCAGTTGAAGGGCGATTTGCCTTAGATTCGGATATTTATCTTCAGATATAAAACACCAGAATTTTGTATCAGATGCTGTGGCTTTGAGATGTATATCTGATATAATCTGCACTAACTCATTTTCAACAGAACATGAGTCCATGTTAAACTGACTTGCTATTTCAGTAACTAATTCCTCAATGTTTTTACACGAAAAAAGATAACTCATAAATGATGCGATATTTGCCAATTTACTAAAATCATAAAAACGTATTTCGAATTGGCCCAAAATATTTGATATTCTGCCTCATAAATATCATAATTCAACTGAGGAATCCTTGCTTTCAAAGACGGAAAATTTTTCAGATCCTTTCTTTTCAGTTGATCTATCATAAGTTGCAATTTACTTTTGAATGAATTTATTGCGCTAATCATCTCAATAATAGTTTTTCCTTTACCTTGAAGCTCCAAATTAATGGTGTTTTAAATGCATTGTGATGTCTGTCAAAAATGCCAAATCAGTCAGCCATTTTCCGTTTTTTAACATCTGAATGTCATCACCTCTTTCGTCCAGAAAAGCTGTTATTTGGGGCAATAATTCTTGAAACCTTTCTAGGAATTTTCCGCGACTCAACCACCTGACGTCCGTGTGAAGAACTAAATCAGTGTATTCAGCGGACTCACTATCTTCCAACTGCAATTTAAAGAGCCGTCGTTGCAAGCTACGTGCACGGATAGAATTCACAATTTTTATTGCAATGCCCATAATCTCCTTCATGTTTAGAACTTTTGAATACAAAACTTGTTGATGTATAATGCAATGGAAGGAGAAAAATGAAGGGAAATCATCATTAGCTCACACAAAACCGTTTTTGTTTCCAGTCATTGCTGGTGCTCCATCGGTTGTAATGCACGTTAGTTTATATATTGGTAGCTTGTAGTTTGTTACAAAATTGAAGAAAACGTCATATATATCTTCGCCACGGGTCTTTCCTTTCAGAGGAATCAATGTCAAAAACTCTTCCTTAGCCGACATGTCATTAAATACCATTCGAATAAAAATACACAGCTGGGCAGTGTCTGTCATATCGGTGGATTCGTCGAACTGTAAAGAAAAGTATGTACATTCCATGATATCATGTTTTAGTTTATCTGCCATGTCCTGACTCATGACTTCAACACGCCTTGTGACAGTCGGACGAGATAACTGAAGTTCTCTAATAGCAGACATAATCTCTGTTTTATTTTTAAAATCTCCAAATAAAGTCTCACCCGCTTCAATAAGTGCTTCCTTCACAACCAATCCATCATCAAATGGTTTCTTGTGTTTCGCCAATATATGAGATATTTTAAATGACGCGATCGTTGCAGCTTTTGATTGTTTGGCTGGTCTTGTGAACATGGTTTGTTCTTTTTTCAAACAAGTTATCAAATCACGTACTTTTCGTTTTCTTAATTCACTCTGTGATTGAAAATCCTTTTCATAGTTTTTTATGAACCGTTTTATGATGCCTCTCTAAGTTCCAACGCTTAGGTATTGCAACTGACGCACGGCAAATGAGACAAATGCACTTATCCTTTACCATACAAAAGAAAAATTCTTCCTCCCAATCGTTATTAAAATGATAAGTTTTACTTTTCTTCGCCGCACTCATTTTGGACTATTTATTAATAAACTTTGTATCGATGTATCGCCTTCAAGTTACAACTCAGACTGACTCCTATTCCTGCAGGCGCAACATTTATATCGGCGCGAACGAAGTCTCGAATGTTCCTGTCAAACACGCCGCCCGAACTTTCTAGAAAAATCGGCGGGAATCAAAAACGCGGCTTTTCTTTGATAAGTACCGCGCGTTCCTTTGATAAAGCCGCCTTTTGCCGCTAGCAGGGGGTTATTACGATAAAAGAAAGTGATGAGGGGGTTATTCTGGCCTAAGTGTGGATCGAATAAATTTTAGTAGTTTATTCATTACATTCACAAAATCTGTGAATAGTTCTATATCGGAATTTTTTTCTCGAGATCGACTCAAAAAGCACTCGCGATCGATTTGTCGATCACGATCGACCGTTTGAGCACCCCTACTTTACAAGGTTCACTGTTGTCATAGATGCTAGAAAGCTATTTTGTTCATCTACCGATTGTAACTGGTTAAAGTGACGAATGCTTTCTTTCCGTTTCACATACATTACTAAAGCACTCCAATCGTTTGCAAAGACAATCTTCTCCAGGTTCATGACTTTGTAACCGAATTTGTTTCATCACATCTTTTGTTCGTCCTATGCGTATTTTTTTTCGCTCAGGCGATTTGATGCGAGTATTTTCGTCACTGCCTGACATTTACGTAGAATCTTCACTTAAAATTTTAATAAACAAACACATAACAATAACATTAATATGGAGGTTATGAAATAGCGCGCAGCGCGCACGCCAACTGTCAAATTGACAACGACGATTTTTGAAGTTTGCGGGCGGACATTCCTGTTTCTTGCGATGGACGAACAGATACAAATTAAACTATTGCAGCTGACTAAGACGTTTTTACTCAATTCTGATCATTGTATAAAATAAATACACCAAAATGACAACAGATGACATTAAAAGGTCAGTTTCACAAAAAAGGTGACATTCATTGTTTTTCCCGTGGAGTCTTCAATTGAGGTGTCCGTTACATAGCATCACGCTTGAAAATGTAGAAACCTACGAAACTGCAGTAGCAGATAAATGAAAAAATAAGTGACAAATAACAAAGTAATTTGTTTCATTTCATTTAGAAATTTAAAATAATAGAAATCGATACAGTCATGTACTGAATATTTTTCTTTCAAACACGTATTTCTAAATAAGTACTGAATTTCATTTTCTCACACTAATTTACAAGTCGATATTTTAAATGGTAAGAATTTCTTGATAAGATACTAATCACCAAAAATATTGATCGACGAAAACTCAGCGACAAATCATCATACAGGACTACGTAATTGCTCATATTGAAGGGAATTAAATTATCTAAAAGAACCTTATGGTAAAATTACGAAAAAATTGATCGAAGTCCATAGACCTTTTTAAAGACAAGCAAAAATTTGGAATTTTTTTTTTCGTTGGTTTTTTTATCACTGCTGACAGACACAAAAAAATTTTAAGCTACAGATTCGAAAACTAGAAACTTGAAGCTTCAATTTCCTGCTTTTGATTCTCTCTACGATCATTTTCCTCTAAGTTACAGATTTTTGAAAATCATCAAAAGAATTTGGATATTTTTAATATCTCGTAATTTTTGTGACTAGTGTATATATTGAGAACAAATCAAAATTAAATTTGTCTTGGGGAAGAAATTATATGTATTGAAACGTTGATAAATCTAAAAGGCACTTCTATAATCTTGTTGTGCCATCCCCTTTATCAAAGACTTCCGCAAAATTTTCTCTATTCTCAGCTGTTCTTACTAGGGTTTTTATATTCATGTGTATCCAATACCTAATATTTTTCATCAAGATATTGTTCTTCTGCCAGGGCCTCGTTTCTCTTCAAATTTGCGCTTGGTAATAAGATGTAATAATCTGTATTTATTCTTTTTTAGTACATATCCACATTTCTTAATTTAATAATATTTACAAATTAACTTTCTCTATTAATTTTATTTAGAACGAATTTACGAGTTCAGTCCAAGAAATTCTTAACATTCAGCGAAACACTCACATTTCAACGGCTTCAGTCTTTCTCATAGTTGTCTGTTTCACAGTCCAGGCCTCCACGCCATATAACAGAATTGAGTGAATATCGTACTAATGAGCGTAAGAAATAATAACCGGTCAAGTGCAAGTTGAACTTGCGCAATTAGTGTTCCGTACGTTGATTGCTTGTAAAATAAAAAATTTTGTTACGTAAGTATATAGTACACCCCAAATGTGTTTTCAATAAAGTTGATTGAAAACTGATGACATTGAAATTTTTGTTTTTTTATATACGAGATCAATTATTAGATGTAATTCGCTCATGATAAATTTCTATCTATCCTTCTGTGAAGAATATTCCGGAATATTTTCAAAATTTTGTGATCAATACTTTTCGGGCTAAGGGGAGGAGGCAGCGATTTTGCGTGATTTTATAAAAATAATACAAGTGTGCGGAAATATTACATTATTTATATTTTTGAACTCGTGTTTTTACAAGCTTTCATTTGACACCCCACTCGATGACCTAGTATTTTTTTTTTCACTTTCGATTTCACCCCTAAAACTAACCCCTTAAGTCAAAATTTAACTTTCAAAAAGACAAAGGCAGACAAAATGTTTAGGCCATCAATTCCTACATTAGTACCAAATTTCAACTGTCTATGTTAAATAGTTTCGAAGAAAATCGGGTATGACAGACGGACGGACAGACGGACAGACACCGAAGTGTTCCGTACAGCGTACTAAAAATCGTTTAATGAAAATAAGCTTATACAACTCCGCTATGCCAGTCCCAAGCCTGGAGTCTTGTCACGCAAGAGATAACCTCGTACAAAAAACCAGGGTTCATCTGGCCCAGATCATAGCACCCTGTAAGGGCTCCTGTCTAGGATACAGACGAAGATGCTGCCTTGTATTTTGGTGTTGGTTCATCAAAGGCTAGAGGAAGAAAACCTCGACTACAAATAACCCGGCCCTCCAGGATTGGGGGTTGAGACGTCAGACCAACCCTCTGACACTCGGAAAAATTTCTGAATGGTTAAAAATCCTAGTAACCAGCCTCGGAATGGATGGATTCAACGAAGACGACTCAAGCTACGAAAACGGGCAAAAAATCTAGCTACTTGGAATGTACAGGGACTCTCTAGAAAGCTAAACGAAGTAGTGGAAGAAATGAAAAATGCTAACATAGATAACTATTCTGACGGAAACTAAAAAGAAAGGAATAGGATCAGAAAACATAGGGCCTTACGATCACTTCTATAGTGGAGTACCAAAAGATAAAAGGGCACAACAGGGGGTGTCTATTATGGTACGTAAGAACTTGAGAAGATCCATCCATCCAACTGGGAAGCCGTAAGCGAACGGATAATTAAACTGAATATATGTATTTGCGGATATAGAGTCACTATCTTGGGAATATACGCAATCAATGACGATGCCCTAGTAGAGAAAAAAGATGAATTTTTTGAACAATTACACAACGAAATTTTAAAAGTAGGAACATCAAGAGAACTGATAATAATGGGGGACATGAATAGTAGAGGGGCCAAAAAAGACAACAATTCAGTAATTGGAAAATACGGAGAAGGAATAGTTAATAATAATGGACAGAGATTAATAAAGGTGTGCGAACAAAATCATCTGCGGATATTAAATGGGTTTTACCCGCATAAAGACATACACAAATACACCTGGACACAAAACACGAGAGAGCTAAAGTCAATAATAGACTACAGTATAATAAAACAAACAACACAGATTAAAGTTCACGATGTAAGAGCGTATCGAGGAATAACATGCGGCTCAGACCATCACCTACTGAAAATGAAAACAGCATTCCCTGGAAGAGCGGAAAATACGAAACAACACTCCACGACAAATGAACCAGAACAAAATCAGAGCGAAAAAAAATTCAATCTAAACAGCTTGGAACACGATAGCGTGAAAGAGTTATACAGGAAAAGGTTAGACGATATGTTGGGAAACAAAGAATTTGAAGATATACAAGACCACTATAACCATATTAAAAACTCGATACACCAAGCAGCTAAAGAATCATTAGGATACCACGAACCAGGACATAAAAGAAAACCTTATTGGTGGGACGAGGAAACGGAGAAGCTCGTCTTAGAAAAGAAACAAAAATACCTCAAGTTCCTGAATACAAAAGTAACCACGATAAAATAGCATATAAAGAAGCACAGGCCTTGGTTCGTAGGCATATCACTCAAAGGAAAAACGAGACGTGGGAAAAGAATTGTAATAGACTGAATACATATCTGGGAGGAAGACAAAGTTCAGAGAGCTGGAAATTCTTAAAGACAATTAGACAGGAAACAAAAAAAGATATAATATCACCCATAATCCCAGAAGTATGGAATGAATATTTCGCAAAATTATTAAACGAGGACAGGGAAAAATTTTTAGGGAACCGTGACGATGAGTTTGATAATATACACACGACTTCTTCACCCATAAGACTAACTGTTACTGAAATAAAAAAAAGTATGCAAACGACTCAAGAATGGGAAGTCCCCCGGTCCAGGCAATATCCCCGAAGAACTTGTAAAGTATGGAACAGATGATTTATTTAAACACCTCACCTCACAATTCCAAAAATGTATAAACCAAAGAAATATCCCGGCAGAATGAAGTAATTCAATAATATCAACCATACCGAATGTAACAATTACCGAGGGATAGCCGTTACAAGCTCCATTAGTAGAATATATGGCAAAGTGCTAAAGATCAGAATAGCAATGGAATATAGCGATATGGAAGCAGAGGAACAAGCAGGATTCCGAGCAGGAAGATCAACTCTAGATCACCTATTCTGCCTAATACAACTCATAGAAAAAAAAGTGTCGGTAAACCAAGAAGTACACTGTCTATACGTGGACCTTAAAAAAGCTTATGATAGCGTCCCCCATAGAAAACTCTGGGCGGCCAAAACCATATATAACAATTTAACAGCAAAAGTAAAAGTAAAAAATAATACTTAAAGGGCTTCAAAGTCACCAAAGGTCTTAAAAAGGGATGCCCCCTTTCCCCAACATTATGAACGTGAAACACACCATCGTAGATGACATAAGAACTAAACAACTCCGATGACTTGGGCATGTCCAAAGGATGGAAGAACATCGAATCCCCAAGCAAATTATTGGATGGAAACCATACGGCCGCAGAAAGAGAGGTAGACCAAGGCTTAGTTGGAGAGAAGGAGTTGACAGGGAAATGAGAGATAGAGAGACCGGGAGGACGATTTGTGGAATGATAGGGAACAATGGAGACTAGGAATCGGAAGACGTCGGAGAACGTTTTAGACCGATCTATATATATAAATAACCTTATACAACAGTCATCACCACTGGCCCAAATACTTTATTCTTGCACTCAAGGCGAGTTTTGCTCACCATGTTGCCATCACCAGGAGCGATGATTGAATAAGGAGTGTCAGTGATGATTAAGTTAATCATCGCTGCTGCTGATTCAAACATGGTTAACGAAGCGTGTGTTGAATACATAAACGAAGTGTTTGCTGTAATGGTATAATAACTGTTGTGTAGGGTCATTGTGTCAAAGATTTCAAAATCTCAACGTAAATATAACTAACAGAGAAAATCAGATGAATTAAGTCTATTTTAAATAATCTCGTCTCTTTCGTTCCAAGTGCAGGTGCTGCGCCAATCAAAGTCCTCTAATTACAAACCAGTTCAAAATAATAATGCTAAATCCTATTTCGTTGTCAAAATAAAATTCCCATTATAATACTAAATTTCTATCTCCAAAAGTATTCATTTTCTGAAAATGCCGCCACAAAAGCCACAATAAGAATATTGCCCCGGGCAATGCTATTGCTTTGCTTGCCATTCCGGCTTAAAATGAGAAAAGACCTCGTCATAGGCGCAGCAAGTTGATATTGTATGTATGAGAAAATTTAAGATGAGCTGCAATTTATCTTCTAAATATTACCCCTTTTGAGTAAAATGGAGAGTAAGGGTAAGGTATATTCAAAAATCTTTACTTAAACGTGCATATTATAGTTAATATTATCATGTATAAAATAATTATCACAACCACACTTGAGAGAGGCCTAACCTAGTTGTCTCATTGCTTCAGCTATTATTTCGTGTTAGATTAAGCTTTTCGGACGGACGAGGTGGTTTAATATGAACTAGTCGCGTCATCTAGAAGTTCAATATCATTATGAAGTTTCATCCTTTCCCGATTTTATGGTTAAATTTCAGCGCGGAATATAGCCAGATGATTAACGTTTATTTAATCACCATTAATCTGCTTACCATCTGACTGACCATCTGACATTGATTTGATAGAGTTGTATTAAGAGTGCGACAAACTTACAAAACAGGTAAACATTTTTTGCAAAAAAACTCATTTTTCAACATATTCTCTATTAAGCTCAATATATTTAGACCAGCGAGATATTGATTTTTTTATTCCCTCACAAGAAAAAATTGTTTACTCTGCACAATACGCGTTTTTAGTGTTCCGTACGGAACACTTATAAGATCACCTCGGTGTCTGTCCGTCTGTCTGTACGTCTGTCTGTCCGTCTGTCTGTTCGTCTGTCACACCCTATTTTCTCCGAAAATATTTGTCATAGAAAGTTGAAATTTTGTAGTAATGTAGGAATTGATGGCCTCATCAGAGCCATGTAGTTTTGAAAGTTAAATTTTGACTTAAGGGGTTAGTTTTGGGGGGTGAAATCGGAAGTGAAAAAAAAAAAATTTTTACTAGGTAATCGAGTGTGGTGTCAAATGAAAGCTTGTGAAAACGCGAGTAAAAAATATATATATAATGTAATACTTGCGCGCACTTTTCTTTGTATTATTTTTAAAAACTCGCGAAAAATCGCTGTCCACCCGCCTTATCTCGGAAAGTTTTTATCAAAAAATTTTGAAAAAATTCTAGAATATTCTCCACGGGGTGTAGATTGAACGAAAATTATCACGAGTGCATTACCTGTAATAATTTATTTGGTATATAAAAAAAAAAAACAGAAATTTCAAGGTCATCAATTTTCAGTAAAGTTTGGAAATAAACTTTGTTGAAAACTTATTTGGGGTGTGTTTTGTGAAGTCACTGATCATTTTATATCACCGTAACATAAATTTTGAATTAAGGGATTCGTTTTGAGGGGTGAAATCGGAAGTGAAAAAAAAATTTTTTTACTAGGTCATCGAGTGTGGTGTCAAATGAAAGCTTGTGAAAACACGAGTAAAATATATATATAAAGTAATACTTGCGCACACTTTTCCTCGTATTACTTTTAAAAAATCATGAAAAATCGCTGTCCCCTACCTTATCTCGAAAAGAACTGATCAAAAAATTTTGAAAAAATCCTGGAATATTCTCCACGAGGTATAGATTGAACGAAAATTATCATTACCTTTAATAATTTATCTGGTATATAAAAAAACCAAAATTTCAAGGTCACCAGTTTTCAGTAAAGATTGGAAACAAACTTTGTTGTGTGTTTGAGGTGTGTTTTGTGAAGTCGTTGATCATTTTATACCACCCTAACAAAATTTGTTATTTTAAAAACAATCAACGTACGGAACACTAATTGTGCAAGTTCAACTTGCACTTGGCCGGTTTTTTTTTTTTATGGGTCTAGCACACGTGCTACAGGGAAGTACCTAAAGCGCTACAGGAGCGACACGTGTGCGGAGAAAGCGATTCACGTTGTTCTTAAAACGCTGTAGATTGTACTCGGCGGGAAACACAGTCCTGGGCAAAATTATTCCAAAGGGATGACGTTCTCCATATAAAAGACTGCTTGAAGAGCGTTGTACGAGGAGTAACAAGCTGAACCTCATACAGATGTGAAGAATTAGCGCGACGCGTACTTCTAACATGCACCGCTCTGGGAGGAATTAAGCGGGCCACATCCTTTGAACACTTTCCATGAAAGTACTTGTAAAATAGGCCCAAGTCGCCAACCATTCTTCGATGTTCCAGCGAATCAAGGCCGTCGGTCAGTTCCGGGTCTCTAATCAGACGAACAGCTCTTCTCTGAATAGAATCCAACAAATGCAGTGTATGTTTGGGAGCGGAGCTCCAAACATGGGAGCAGTATTCCATAGTTGGTCGAATTTGAGCTTTGTAAAGAATTAACAGTTGTTGTGGAGTGTAAAGCTTTCTGGTTCGAAATAATATTCCCAACTTTTGAGAAGCTCTCCTTGCTATATCTGCAACATGTTCATGCCAGGACATATTTGCTCCCAAATTAACGCCCAACAAATTGAGTGACGATGTTAGAGGGATGGAATGCCCGGACATAACTATGTCGGGTTTAGCAACGTTAACTTTTTTAGAGAAAAACTGCCGCCTGGGTTTTTGTAGCGTTAAATTCCACTTGGTTACTGTCACTCCAAGATAAAGTTTCTTCCAGGTCTTTGTTAAGTTGAGTGACTTCCTGCTGTCTGCGGATATTCGTCTGAGTAGCCAATGTCCGAGCGTTCAAAGTGAATGAAGAGATAAGTGTACTGTCATCTGCAAAGCTGTAGATTGGATTCTCAGTCTTTTCCAGCAGATCGTTAATGTAAATGAGAAACAGAGTAGGAGACACTATGGAGCCTTGGGGTACACGGGCATGTACGGCACAGTTAACCTCTTCATTCTACGAAAATGTCTCCCCCCCTAAAAAATTTTGATTGATAAATTTGGGGAATATAGAGGGTAAGCAACTATTTCAAAGCCTAGCTCGAACACTTTTATCAATGCAGCGGTCGATGTTTGAGAAGGCGCATTGTCCTGGTGAAAAAGCATTTCTTGTGCGCTAATCTTGGTCATTTCTACTTTAACTCAGTAGGCAAACTATCCAGTATCATTGCGTAATACAAGCCAGTCACCGTTACCCAAATAATTAATCATGATGATACTCTGCGAGTCCCAAAAAACAGTGACCATCACCTTTCCCGCCGATAAAACTGTTTTCGCTTTTCTCGGTGCATTTTTATCACCGCCAACCCGTTGTTTTGACTATCGTTTTGTATTCGGAGTATAATGGTGCATCTACGTTTTGTCTATAGTCACAAAACGATGTCAGAAGTCCTTCAGATTAGCCTGTAACTTTTCCAAACAAGATTTGGAAATATCCTTTCTCGTGCGTACGTTTTCGGTCTGAAGTCAACAAACGCGCACTCAGTTTTTTTTTTTCATTTTTAAAACCTTATGCAGGATATTACGTACCCATTCACATAAGATGCCTACCATCACAGTAATCTCACAAAGCTTAATGCGACAATCTTCCATCACAATACGATTAATTTCATCGACTATTTCTACAGGTATCGGGTATTCTGAAGCAGCAGCAGCGCTGGTAAAGAGTCCCCATAAACTTCCCTTAGTTTAGTTTTTATCTGGGCCTCAGTCCACTTATTTGAATGAAAATATTTTATCGCTGCACAATACTCGACTTTATATATTTCTCCGAAACGTGTAACATCAATCACTTACGATAGCTGCCCAAATAATTGCGCACTGCATCTGTTTGAAACTTTGCACACAACCGTTTAAAAGAATCACGCTTACCAACATTTAAGCGGCTTAACAAAATTTCTCGCCATTTCATAGAAATTTATCAGACTTATCAATCCATCCCCGAATATTAGAAGTGGCAGAAGTTTTGAGTATTTTGGACATAGTTTTAAAATTAAAAGCATATCCTAAAACTTAACTACATAATACCTATGTATATATTATAAGAAGTAGAAAATTTTAATAATTATGCACCATGGTCACAATAATTAACACATAATGAACCTAAAAGGAAAGAAAAAAATCTTTAAGATTTAGAGGCTACACCAGAAGAAGAGTTTAACTAACAAAATAATAAGCTAATACTTTTTAACATAAATAGAATGCTTGCAAAAGTACTTTTTGTTAACAACAATTAGAAGGTATTTAATGGTGAAGTATTAATTTTTTAAATGGTGTTAAGCAAGGGTACATATTGTCGCCAGTATTATTTAATATTTACGTAGAGAAAATATTTCAACTTGCTCTAGAAGATGAATGCAGAGGGATAAAGGTTAATTGAAAGCCTATAAATAATACTCGGTATGTAGACGAAACCGCAATAGTTGCCAATAACATGGAAGATCTGCAAATTCTAATCAATAAGCTAAATGATATTGGCGAGGAGTATGATCTACGTATAAATATTGTGAAAATCAAAATGATGATGATTAGTAGACATCCCCAAAAAGGATGCATCTGTCTTTATGAAGGATCAACAGATTGAGGGGGTTACTAAATTCAAATATATTGGCTCTATCGTCAATGAACGATGGTATTTTAATGGGGAGATTAAACTGCAGCATTTGGCAAGGCAAAGGATATCTTTCTAAGGTTGAAAAATATGCTGCTTCAAAGACAATTGCCACTCACCCTGCGTCTACGAGTAATAAGATGCTGTCTGGCCGGTCCTCTTATATAACGTAGAGACATGGTCGTTAAAAGTGAGATCATTGAATCATATCGAAACTTTCAAGTTATGAGTTCTACGTACTGATTACGACATTAGATTGTGATAACAATAATGAAATTATATGGATGGAAATAAGCTCGCTGTCGTACCATATGAAATTGTATACGATACAGAAAATGACTGATGATTGTTCACACAATATGATGGCTTTTGATATACGAAGGTGGGTTGATCGATCTGGTGAATGTCTACGAAATGGTGGAAAATTTGGTTAGCGAGATGACTGCTGGTAAAAGGGACTCTTGTGTGTAAGTGATCGGTGTTACACGTTTCATAGAAATGGATAAAGCCGAGTATCGTACAGATGAATATTTTTATTTAAAAGAAAGGACTGCAGCCCATATAGATACTGAACTGAAAAAAGTTCATGGAGACTCTGCACCAGAACTCAAGACTGGATAAATGAATTTAAAGGTGGAGCTACAATCACTGCATATGCTGCTCGTTCAGGATTTAGGTGTCATTGGCCTCATTAAGCTTCATGAGATTGCGGAGATGGTAGGCATCTCACATGAACGGGTACATAATATCCTGCATGAATTTCTAAAAATGAAAAAGCTGAGGACGCGATAGGAGCCGCGTTTGTTGACTCCAGATCAAATACTCACGAGGACGGACATTTTAAAATTGTGTTTGGAAAAGTTGCAGCGTAATCCAGAGGACTTCTAACATCATTTTGTGACTGTAGACAAAACATGGATCTACCATGACACCCTGGAGACAAAACGACAGTCCAAACAGTGGGTTGATAAAGGTAAAAGTGCGCCGAAAACGGCGAAACCAGATCTACCGGCGGGAAAAGTGATTTTTGGAACTCACAGGGTATCGTCAACTGTTTGGAAAAAGATAAAACTGTGACTAGCTCTTATAACGCAACGTTATTAGACCATTGAGTTGAAAAAGTGGTCCTTCACCAGGACAATGCGCCTGCTCACACATCGACCGTTGCAAACGCAAAAGTACACGAGCTGGGCTTCGAGATAGTTCTCCACGCACACCATATCAATTCGAAAATTAGAGATAATTTAAAGAGTTCCTAAATTCATGGCAGATGATCTCAATAAAATGAAAAAGCAAAAAGATCAGTAGAGAAACATTACCAGAAAACACAAAATTTAACTCAATATTTGTTGGTAACGAGACGTGGTGTTTTCAATACCCATAAATAAAGCGTCAAAGTGCAAATATGCATGGATGGCGAGTATTATTTGGAAGTATTAATTGCTTGATGAGTAAAATGCGTCGTGTTCTACCTAAATGTCATAATTCTGATGTTTCTTTATTTAACGATTCGCCGTATTTATCTGATTTAACACCTTGTGCCTGTCCATTATTTCAAAAATTTAAAATGATACGGTTTTTCGAAAGACCATTCAAGGTGCTTTAATATGTGTAATAGTTTTAAAAAGTGCATTAAATTAGTAAGAGAATATATTGAATAAAAAAGATCAAACTGAAAACTCACTTAACTTTTCAGCATCGGTGCTGAAAAGTAATTTTTGCCCTGTATATGTGTTAGACTAGAACCTTGTTGGTGCTAGTGAAGCACTACAGAAATTTCGATATGCATTGTTATAAGAGATGAAACAATTATTCTCTACTATGATTCCTAGACTATCTGCGTCGTTCATGATACTGCGACCATATTCATTATTTGTCTTGCGTAAATCACCATTAGAGATTATAGTTACCAACAAGTTGATCTTCATCTGTATGGTCTAGATATAGTCAAGTCAAAATACTACCTTTCTCAAGAATTTAAAAAGGATTGTTGCGGACTTCATCTTTGTACAGAATATGAGCTAAAAGTGAAAAGAATGCAGCATTTAAAGCCAAGAGGTTCTTATTTATTAATTAGTAATAATTAATAGTAATCTATAAAAACATGAAGCTAGCTGCCCTGAGACCAATAAAAAAAAAGAGCGACACAACAAGAAATTAAAAATACGTTAACAAATTTCCTGTCAACTTTATACACGTGGTTATAAAGTAACTTTAGACATTTAAAATAAAAATCTTTCTTCAAAAACATTTCTTACTTATTTGTTAGAATGAAATTTGCGCCCTTTCAAATGTTATTGTCAGCTTTGGAAATAGATAATAGTCCAAGGAAGCTAAATTAGAAGACTATATCCGTGCAAAGCCAAAATTGTTTTTTTTTTAGAAAATTAACAGCGATTTGTGAGCAGGTGCATTGTCTTGCAAGAACAGCACCCATTTAGACAACTTATCAATTTATCACACAATTTCTTGGTCGAGTTTAGTTAATAATGGAGAATAATATTCTCCAGTCACTATTTCGGTATATCTCAAGTTATCTGTAAAAAATATCTCACCAATGTTACCGAAAACAAAAGCAGAACTTTTCCTGATTTCTGCAAGTGGAAATTCTTGGGGCGAGGTGGGCCAGTATGTTTCTACTGCTTCAACTGTTTCTTGAATCATAATGATCACATTTATCATTCATAGTTACCATTCGAGAAAAAAAAGTTGGGGTTGTGATGGATCCTCTCAAAAAGTCGTTTTTGGTAGGCGTGTGTACATATAAGGGTTCATTTCGCTCCTAATTTTCTCATAGCCAAATCAGAATGGATAATATGAAAAACATGTTTGTATGAAATGTTCAGAACTTAATTCATCGATTCTTCAAAATAAGTTCATGCCAACGTTCTCTCGGGTAGACACGAGAACGGATCTTCTGGCAAAATATTCACCAGTGTGTGTGTGTGTGTGTGTGTCCTTCCACTCTTAAAATCCGCAACCCATTTGAGTGAAGTGGCACAGGAAAGACTTCTGTCGATGTCGTCATAAATTTCTTCAGGGGACAGTCCTTTCAAAAAGAGGTACTTTACTATCGATCGATATTGAATTTTATAAAATTCACACTTTGTCGGTCATATCGTCTCGAAAATTCACTAGAAACGGCACACCAAACTTTGTGTACATACTGGTTGAAATTCAAACTACTATCCGTAGCAACTGCATTTATTTCTTACAATGGGAAGTGGTCTAGTTAACCAATCGTAGTTAATTAATTAAACTAGTGAATTCTTGCGACAGAACTAGGACGACAAAATTAAAATGATAATTTATTGGTGGTGTCGCCCATGTAGGACATAGCTTTCGAAATAAAGAGGAGACAATCCATCATCACCAATTCATACAAAAAACATCGTTTTTTCTTACCTAGCGTCTAGGCTAAATAATTCGATATCTAGTACTTCCTAGTAAGTTGCCCAATTCATTAAGTGTGATAACATGAACACAGAGCGAGAAACTGGCGTTGGAGTTTTGAAGTTACTCCGAGTAGGCATCGCCATCTCTCTAAATATGTACAATCTCTGAAGTAAGCACGTAACCGCTTGTATTCTTGAAAAAATGTGTCTCGAGAACATTTTTAGTGTTCCATACGGAACACTTATAAGATGACTTCGGTGTCCATCCATCCGTCCGTCCGTCCGTCCGTCTGTCACACCCGATTTATAGAAAGTTGAGATTTGGCACTAATACAGGAAAAGGAAAGGAAAAATAAATAGGAAAACTACACGGCTCATCAGAGCCGTGTAGTTTTGAAAGTTGGCTTAAGGGGTTAATTTTGAAGGGTGAAATCGGAAGTGAAAAAAAAAATTTACCAGGTCATCGAGTGGGGTGTCAAGTGAAAGCTTGTAAAAAGGCGAGTTCAACAATATATATAATGTAATACTTGCGCACACTTCTCTTTGCATTATTTTTAAAAAAGTGCGAAAAATCGCTGTCCCTCCCTTATCTCGAAAAGTACTGTTCAGAAAATTTTGAAAAAATTCTGGAATATACTCCATAGAGTGTAGATTGAACGAAAATTATCACGAGTGCATTACCTTTAATAATTCATCTGGTATATAAAAAAAAAGGAATTTCAAGGTCATCAGTTTTCACTAAAGATCGGAAAAAAACTTTGTTGAAAACTCATTTGGGATGTATTTTGTGAAGTCACTGGTCATTTTATACTTCCGTAACAAAAAATTTTACTTTAAAAGCAATCAACGTACGGAACAGCAATTGCGCAAGTTCAACTTGCACTTGACCGGTTATTTGCATTAATGTGTTCTTTGGTGTGCTAACAACGGTGCAATGACCTTAGTAAGTTATCCAATCGCCTCCTGCATCAATAATCGCCTGGCATCTTCGAGGCATGGTGTCGCCGAAATTTTCTGCAATATTCTCCAAATTTTTCGAATCTCGCAAGACAACTGAGTCAAAGTCTTACAAGTCTTTCCTCTGAGCTTTCGCTCTTCAGGGGACCAAACGTTTTTAATCGGGCATTCTAATATTTTATCGTGGTCTCAAGAGATTTTCGTCCATCAAAGGTTTCTTCAACGTGCTTCGGAATTTGACATCATGAGCACGAGGATGTTGTCGAATGGTCTCATGAGACACATTCTAACCCGATTATCTTAATTTTGCCGCTCCTTAACTCAACGTCAATTTTTGGTACCGTGAAAACAAACGCACGATTCGTTTTTCGACTTTCACAGTGACTTTGCCTACCGAGCCACGTTTTAGTAAATCGTCGACATTTTTCGTCTCCTTAAAATAATTTACCCACTTCTTTACAAACCATACCGACTTTTTAATTTATTTGGCGGCCGCGGAATGTGTAAATTTAGACCCGTTTGGATGGTGACAAAGAAAGACCATCTCGAACCGACGCGCAAACAAGTGAGTCATTTACGTGATTTCGACGAAAGTTCGGAATCACTAGAATCGCATCTACCATAAATGAATTATCACGAACACGTTTTTACTTGACAAACTGTATATATTTAATTATTTTAATCCGAAAACTATAAAAATCTTTGGTATAGTCGTTACTGAAGAAGTCTAATACATTTAAAAATCGTTCTCCATTTATCAAGACATAATGCTTTGTGTTGTCAGCAATAAGATGTTACAGGCCACTAAATACACGAAATATGATTTTCGTTACATTTTATTATTTATTTAAATTATTGGATACTTCTACGACGCTGTTGTATTCCTTCATTTACAGTTACGAAAACTGAAAATTGTAAAAGTAAATAATGCTAACTTGGAAGAGAAAGTTGTCTTTGCGGTAATGACAAAAAAAGAGCCCCAATAATGAATTCCTGTTATTCGAGGCGTAAGGAGATTTAAGTTATTTTTTATCCTTCTTCGAGTGGTATTTACTTATTCAGAGGAATAAACGGATTTTGGTAAAAAAATGGCTGGTTATAAAGAATCTCAACGAAAGAGCTTTGTTGACAATAATAATCGCTTACATGTTTTATTCATATAATTTGAATATTGTAGTCGTTTGCAGTTACAGAGGTATCAAATGCTTACTCTGTCTAGACCACAGTTTAGTGAATTAGGCGTTAATTTAATTTTTTTGCAAAAGTGATTCATAGCAGAATTGATAAAAAATTATTGCAATAAATTTGAGGGTTTCCCAGACGGCCTAGGCAGGCGGGAACCACTCTTCGCACTTAGTGTACGAGCGAAAAATCCATGAATATGAATCATAACCTGTATATACGCTTCCTCTATTAGTACAAAAGGTTCGATTAGGAACTCTACAACCATCTGATTCAACTCAGCTAAGAAAAGGAAGCTCGATACCAAAGATGGTACAATCACTTCAAGTCTGAATTGTAATGAGAAAGCAGTTGAAAGCAGAAAAAATCACCAGTGAAAAGACTGAAATTAGTAACGTGTGTTATAGACGATACTTTTTACCTTATACTTAGAAGGAATTTGAAGCACAGATAGAAGAAAACATGGAGAATAAAAATCAATGGAATCCCTTCAATAACGTAAGATATACGGACGATTTAATTATATCAGCAAACAACTTTGTATCATATAAATTTTAGCTAATGAGGTACCTAATCGAGCAAAAATCAAGATATTACAAGCACGGACAACTCTCATGAGGATAAGGTTAGCTAGAAGCTATGTGCTATCAGGGTTCTTCTATGGTGTGAAGGTATGTAAATCAAAAAACACCCCTCTCTAAGAGAAATCAGCTGAACCCTTCCCAACAAAGTACTTGCAAAAAAGTCATTAATTCATTCTCGAAGTTCCAAAGAATGTATTTAATGTGTTCTGGTGAGTTCCAGGTTCGCCAGCCAGCAAACAGCTTTCATCTGGATTTAATCTAACAAATGCTGAGTATGTTTGTGAGCTGAACCCCCAACATCGTAGTAGTACTCTATCGATAATCAGTATAGTAATATAACCTAATGTCTAATTCAGTTTATAGATATTTAGAATCCGAGGCAGAGTATCCGTGTCCAGTATGAACCCATGAAAAAAATTTTCTTTCAATTTAATAACTAGCAGATTGAGGGACGACGCTTGCTAAATAGAATGTTCTACTATAACTAAGCTGGGTTATGTAACGTTTACTCTTGCAGAAAAAATTAGTCTGGGTTTTTATAGCTATTATTATGAGACAGAATTTCATCTACCTCTCCACATTATATATATATATATATATATATATATATATATATATATATATATATATATATATATATATATATATATATATATATATATGTTTTGACGAATATTCTCACGGGTGTGAAATGTAGTAATGGTTTTTCGGGTATACCGTGTTAGCTTGAAGTCCCTTGATGGACGGTTTCGCTGACGTTTCGATGGAATCTCATCCATCTTTTTCAAAGCGTTGATCACTGGTCGGTGTCTTGGCGTTGAATGTCGAGACTGGCCCTGAGTGCGCCGGTTTTATGTACTCGGGGGTGTTTCTATTGGTCGGACGGACCTGGCCAATAGAGGCTCGGCTTTGGCTGCGCGTTGTCGGTCCTGTGGTTCTTTGTAATGTTTGTGTTGGTGAAGTAACATATGGTTGAATTATTGTTTCTCTTGGTTGGACTTGGTACTGGGATAGAATATGTTTCCAAGAGTTCGGTAAACGTTGGCTATCATCCCGATTATTTAAGTTGTTGGGCCTCTTTTCTATTTCTATGGTTTCTTTGGTTACCCTAGTGGATAGGTTATTACTTTTTTGTAGGGTTCTGGTTTTCTCAAAATCGATTTTGTGGTCGGTATTCTGTGCATGTTGTGCTAGAGAAGAGGTGGTGGATTTTTGTTTTACGGCGTTTTTGTGACCAAGGCGTATATGAAATTCCGTGTCAGGACTGCGGTCTTTCATACATAGGCCAAACAAACAGGAAAATTAGTGCCAGAAGAGACGAGCACAAAAACGCCGTAAAACAAAAATCCACCACCTCTTCTCTAGCACAACATGCATACAATACCGGCCACAAAATCGATTTTGACAAAACCAGAACCCTACAAAAAAGTAATAACCTATCCACTAGGGTAATCAAAGAAACCATAGAAATAGAAAAGAGGCCCAACAACTTAAATAATCGGGATGATAGCCAACGTTTACCGAACTCTTGGAAACATATTCTATCCCAGTACCAAGTCCAACCAAGAGAAACAATAATTCAACCATATGTTACTTCACCAACACAAACATTACAAAGAACCACAGGACCGACAACGCGCAGCCAAAGCCGAGCCTCTATTGGTCAGGTCCGTCCGACCAATAGAAACACCCCCGAGTACATAAAACCGGCGCACTCAGGGCCAGTCTCGACATTCAACGCCAAGACACCGACCAGTGATCAACGCTTTGAAAAAGATGGATGAGATTCCATCGAAACGTCAGCGAAACCGTCCATCAAGGGACTTCAAGCTAACACGAGATACCCGAAAAACCATTACTACATATATATATATATATATATATATATATATATATATATATATATATATATATATATATATATATATATATATAGTAAAAGCAAAACACATTGAGAATTAAGATTTAATATCTAATAAATATAGTGTCATTATAAGCGAATAGGGTACTGAATGAATAGCAGTAACTGTAAAACTAATGGACTAATACCACTTTTTGATGTTTAGTGATAACTCTAAAAATACAGGTCAATGTAAACAGAAACACAAAGGTTGTGGCGGTTTCACGCTGGATGGCACTTGTATTTTTGTGTCGCAGCGTCTTCTTCTCTTCCTCATGCCGTTATTGTGGGCTTGCGATTTTCTTTCATACCTAGACTGGCTGACGAGCTCTGATAGAAAACGAAACATGCATGTATTGGTTTGGAGATTCATAGATGGTCAGCCCCGATAGTTCATAACTTTGGACGCTCACAATTTTAATGCAAAAGCAAAGCACTTACTCCCAGTCCATTTGGCCAATATACATACATATATATATATATATATATATATATATATATATATATATATATATATATATAAATATATATATATATATATATATATATATATATATATATATATATATATATATATATATATATATATATATATATATATATATATACAGTAATACCCCGCTTTACGCGAGGGATACGTTCCGAAAAAAATCGCGTTAACTGAAATTCGCGTATATCGAGGTTTATGATTAAACATAGTCAAAATTTAATACAAAAAAATACAAATCATTTTAATCAATCACTTTAATTCTAAGAACACTTTATGCAATACATACTCTTATTTTTTACGGAAAAATACATCTATTGTCTTTTGGGTAACGTTTTGTTTACGTTCTTGTAAAATACGTTCATAACACCCAACACTGTTTTTAATTGTTTGACACACGGTCAAGACACGGTCATCATTATTGTCTATACTCTGCAATATGTCCAAACCTGAATAAATTTTTGAAAGTGCATTTTGTATTTCCCCTGAAGATAAAACTTTCTCTTCTACTTGTTCTTCCTCATCGTAGATAGGATTATTCTGTAACTCGATCAGATCTTCATTGCTAATAGGATCGTCGTGCGTTGCTACAAGTTCTACGAGATCTTCTACCGTGACATCTTCAAGTTCAGACCCCTCAATCATTGCAGCAATGTCTTCAAGCACTTGTCTCTGCATCTGGACAATTCTTCTAGGTGCTTCCACTACATCTGGCCAAAGATTACGCCACACCCCATTCATACAACTCATTTTAACTTCCTTCCAAGCCTCTTCTATGTTGTGAATAGACTTCATAATGTTGTATGACTTCCACCACTCTCGCATAGACTGTCTTCCTTCCCCGTCAGTTTCATGAATTAGTTGGCTAAAAGTGCGGCGATGGTAATAAGCTTTGAAGTTTGCTATTGCTCCCTGGTCCATAGGTTGTAATATTGACGTAGTGTTTGGTGGAAGGAACTTTACGTACACTTTTAAGTCTCTGGGCGTATCAAGTGAGGTTGGATGTCCTGGGGCATTGTCTAAGAGTAATATAACTTTAGGTTCAAGCCCATTTCTGTCACAGTATGATTTGACTGATGGGCAAAAACTATTAGAATACCATTCTTGAAAAATTTCCCGTGTAACCCACGCCTTTCTGTTTGATCGCCACACAACTGGTAGACTTGTCTTGTCTGTGCCTCGCATTGCACGGGGTGTTTCTGAATGGTACACTAGTAAAGGTTTCAGTTTGAAATCACCAGTGGCATTACTACCCAGCAGAAGTGTTAGTCGATCTTTCGCAGCTTTGAAACCACTGGCTTGACGTTCTTCCTTAGAAATGAATGTTCGAGATGGCATTTTTTTCCAGTAAAGTGCGGTCTCATCAACATTGAAGATGAGACAAGCAGGAATTTTCTCTCGTCTAACGAAGTCTTGAAACTTGTCTGGAAACTCAGCTGCAGCTTGAATGTCCGCGCTGGCCGCCTCGCCTGTTATGTGGATATTGTGAAGATTAGAACGCTGCTTGAACCGATGGAACCAGCCTCTGCTGGCAGCAAAAGTCGGAGTGGCACTCCCTTCTCCTTCTTTTGTTTTCAGCATCTCATACAAAGATTTTGCTTTTGTGCATATGAGATCTTGACTTAGTGGTGTGTTCTTCTTATTCAAATCTTCGATCCAGACTGACAGTAATTTCTCCATTCTTTCTAAGATAGATGATCTCGAACGAGAAAGTTTTGTTGCACTTATAGGTGTTGAACCTTCGCTGGAGATTTTAATTTTTTCCCGATTTTTATAAATCGTTCTCACAGTCGATTCTGAGAGTCCAAAATCTCTCCCAACAATTGTTGCTTTGCCTCCATTTTCCATTCTTCTTAACACTTTCATCTTCAATTCCAAAGTGACGCTTTTACGCTCTTTTTTCTTTACAGGCGGCATTTTTTAACGTAGGGTTAAATTATGTATGTATGTATCTCCAATAAATATTAAAACAAAACTGCCAGCCGACCGAACTAACATTACGGAACAAATGAACACACGAAACGAACGAGGAAATCCCCATAGAACAAAGTCGAAGGACAGGGAATTCCCAATTCTTCAAAGAGAATATTCAGAGAAAGCGGGGATCCCCCCGCGACCATAGAGAAGTTAATGACTACATGAGCGCGAAATTTGAAATTCGCGTTATAGTGAAACCGCGCGTAACGGGGTCGCGCTAAGCGGGGTATTACTGTATATATATATATATATATATATATATATATATATATATATATATATATATATATATATATATATATTTTCGAATGTATGTACATTATCTGGGCAGGTGTTTCGATATACTTGATTAAAATTAGTTTGAAAAAACCGGTCAAGCGCAAGTTGAACTTGCGCAATAAGTGTTCCGTACGTTGATTGCTTTTAAAATAAAAAATGTTATGACCGAGGTATAAAATGATCAGTGACTTTACAAAACACACCCCAAATGAGTTTTCAACAAAGTTTGTTTCCAGTCTTTACTAAAATCTGATAACCTTGAAATTTTTGTTTTTTTTTTTTTATACCAGATATATTATTAAAGGTAATGCACTCGTGATAATTTTCGTTCAATCTACACTCCATGGAGAATATTCCAGAATTTTTTCAAAATTTTTTTAAAAGTACTTTTCGAGATAAGGCCACCGATTTTTCGCGATTTTTTAAAAATAATACAAAGAAAAGTGCGGGCAAGTATTACATTATGTATATATATATATATATATATATATATATATATATATATATATATATATATATATATATATATATATATATATATTGTGAATGTGTTTTCACAAGCTTTCAATTTGACACCACACTCGACGACCTAGTAAAATTTTTTTTCACCTTCGATTTCACCCCCCAAAATTAACCCTTAAAGTCAAAATTCAACTCTCAAAACTACATGGCTCTGATGAGGCCATCAATTCCTATATTATTACCAAATTTCAACTTTCTATGTCAAATAGTTTCAGAGAAAATCGGGTGTGAAAGACAGACAGACACCGAAGTGATCATATAAGTGTTCCGTACGGAACACTAAAAATACAACGATTAATAAAATAATATGAAAACATTTTCTGGTCTTCATGAAACTGATCTCCCCATATAGAGACATCTATAAATCGAATTTCAAAATTAATGAACGACAATGTAGAATTTGCGAGATCATCTATAATATATATAAAATGCAACGTCTCTCTGTCTGTCTGTCTGTCTGTCTGTCTGTCTGTCCGTTAGTGACCTTATCACTGGAGAACCACTTATCCGATTTACGTACTTTTTTTTTTTAAACATACATATGTTCTCTGGCCAGGTTATAGGCTATATTTTATTACGATAGCTAGCATAAGGAATGAGCAGTGACGTAAAATACTGAATGATGTCAGAAAAAAGTTTGCCGCTAACGCGTTGCCTTACAATACACCGCCTAAACCATTAAATATGGAACAATATTATGTAGCAGAGAATATCTATAATCGATAATCTATAATATATATAAAATGCAATGTCTCTCTGTCTGTCTGTCTGTCCATTAGTGCGTTTATCACGCGAAAACCACTTATCCGATTTATGTGTCTTTTTTTTAAATTCATACATATATTCTTTGGCCAGGTTTCATAATAATAATAATAATCTATATCTATAATATATATAAAATGCAACGTCTCTCTCTGTCTGTCTGTCTGTCCATTAGTGCGCTTATCCCTCGAGATCCACTTATCCGATTTACGTGATTTTTTAAATTCATACATATGTTCTCTGACCAGGTTATAGATATATATTTTATTACATCTATAATATATATAAAATGTAACGTATATCTGTCTGTTTGTCCGTGTGTGCGCTTATCACTGGAGAACCACTTATCCGATTTACGTGCTTTTTTTTAAACATGCTAAACCATTAAATATGGAACAATATCATATAGCAAAGAATATCTATAATATATATAAAATGCTGTCTGTCTGCCCGTTAGTGCGCTTATCACTGGAGAACCACTTATCCGATTTACGTGCTTTTTTGTTAAACATACATATGTTCTCTGGCCAGGTTATAGGATATATTTTATTACGTTAGGTGACATAAGGAATAAGCAGTGACGATAATAGTGAATCAAGTCGGAGGGAGGTTTGCCGCTAGCGCGTTCTCTTGCAATACACTGCCTAAAGCATTAAATATGGAACAATATCATGTAGCAAAGAATATAATATATATAAAATGCAACGTCTCTCTGTCTGTGTGTCTGTCCGTTAGTGCGCTTATCACTCGAGAACCCCTTATCCGATTTACGTGTTTTTTTTTTTTAATTCATACATTTGTTCTCTGGCCAGGTTATCTATAATCTTCTATCTAGAATATATATAAAATGCAACGTCTTTCTGTCTGTCCGTTAGTGCGCTTATCACTTGAGAACCACTTATCCGATTTACGTGTTTTTTATAAATTTAAACATATGTTCTATATAATTCGATATAAGCCTAGATAATGGGAGATAAGGAGAAATAATGGGAGATAAGTCGAGATAAGGCTCGATAATGGGAGATAAGGTGAGATAATGGGAGATAAATATAAATAATGGGAGATAAGGAGAAATAATGGGAGATAAGTAGAAATAATGGGAGATAAGGAGAAATAATGGGAGATAAGGAGAAATAATGGGAGACGAGCAGAGTTAACCCTAGATAATCGAAATTATGTAGAGATAATGGGAGATAAGGAAAAATATTGAGAGATAAGGGGAAATAATGGGAGATATTTTATTACGTTTGGTAAATTAAGGAATGAGAAGTAACGATAGTGGTGAATCAAGTCCACGCGAGCGGAGCCGCGGGCCCGGCTATTATGAATATATTTTGGAAACGCAGAAATGAAAAACTTAAATTACATTGCTATATGTATTTCGAAATCTTAAAAATTTTGCGATAGTTAATTATGATACAAATGGTGGAACGTGTACCAACTGACTTTCTACAGTTTGGGTATTGCAAATAAATATATTGCAATAGGGCATGAGATTAGGTTGAATTAGTAAAATTAGGATAAGTAATGTAATTGCTGCACCTTATTTATTTTTTATTAATTCAGTCACACAAACTGTACAATTTACGCAAGCAAAGCCGCAGAAAGTCACTAGTCCTAAATAAATTGCAAAAATTTCAGTCAAATTGAAGTGATCTGGAGCTGTAGCTGGCGTAAAAGTGTACGAGATAAATGAAATAACATGCTTATTATTATTCGATTCATTGGTTTTTTCAGTCATTCGTAGGATAGCACTTAACAAATACCGATCTCATAAATTAACGTTGACGTTTGATGCTGATTCTCCATCGTTCTTGTTTTTCACATATTCCACAATTTATGTTTCCATATTAGTTAACTTTTTATCTTGTTTTACACTAAAGTTGCATGTTAACAAACCCTTACCAAGGTTATCACACACTAAATTTGGCCCCATTTCTCAATTTAAATACCAACAAGGTCAATTAAAACACCTTCAGCACGTTACTATATTGTTACAAGGTCGCATCTTTGACATGCAAAACTATCAGTGGTTGCGTGATTCTAATATTTTTGTTAACCGTAAAGTTAAGGGCGCGTTAATTTTTTAGTCCGTTCATACAAAAAAACAGAGCCTTGATTATAAATATGACGGTCCCAGATCGTTCTGGGGATCTCAAGGACAAAAATAAATTAAAGACTAGACGGAGTCTTAAATTTTTTTAAAACTTTGATTAGTTAGTCCCTAGGGCCCCGGGGCGGCCTAGAACCGCCATAAAACTTATGCCTTTTACTATCCTTGCTAAGGGAAAATATTGTATACGAGAAAAATTCACACTTCGTAATTTTTATTTTTCTTTACATTTTAGAGTTCCTAGATCACGAAAAACATAGTCACTCCACACTCTCTCTAACAAAAAGATGAATACTGTAATTTCGGAATGATATGTAAAAAAACAAGGGTAAAAATTGAAAAATTCAAAATAAATCGAAAACTATTATAAAGAGATATATGACATACTTAAAAAAAGTTAGAGGGTTTTGTAAAATCTATCAGAAGAAAAAAACCGGTCAAGTGCAAGTTGAACTTGCACAATTAGTGTTCCGTACGTTGATTGCTTTTAAAATAAAAAATGTTGTTACAGTGGTATAAGGACCAGTGAATTCACAAACACACCCGAAATGAGTTTTCAACAAAGTTTGTTTCCAATCTTTACTGGAAACTGATGATCGTGAAATTTTCGTTTTCTTTATATACCAGATAAATTATCAAAGGTAATGCGCTCGTGATAATTTTCGTTCAATTTACACCCCGTGGAGAATATTTCAGAATTTTTTCAAAATTTTTTGATCAGTACTTTTCGAGATAAGGTGGGGGGACAGCGATTTTTTAAAAATAATACAAAGAAAAGTGTGCGCAAGTATTACATCATATATATTTTTACTCGTGTTTTCACAAGCTTTCACTTGACACCATATTCGATGACCTACCAAAAAAATTTTTTTTTCACTTCCGATTTCACCCCCCAAAACTAACCCCTTAAGTCAAAATTTGACTTTCAAAACTACATGGGTTTGATGAGGCCATCAATTCCTATATTGTTACCAAATTTTAACTTTCTATGACAAATAATTTCGGAGAATATCGGGTGTGACAGACAGACAGACACCGAAGTCGTCTTATAAGTGTTCCATACGGAACACTAAAAGGGTGCGTGGGTGGTGGAAAGCACATATCCATTTGTAATCATCTGCAACAAAATATCCAAATTAATTATCATTAAATGAACATATCTCTGGTTACGTAGGATTAGACATTTATGTAAACAACAAACAAAATGGCAGACTTGAAAAAAACTTTTTCAAAAATCATGTTTATTTTAATTGAAAATTAAGAAATTTTAATAAAAATAACTGATTCTATGTGATCTGATAACTAATTATATGTAGAACAACCTATAAAAATTTTAATCCGATCGGATGATAGAATTTTGTCTCTGCTTCTCACAAACTGAAAAAAAGTGGTTTCAAGAAAAACGAGTTAAAAATTTTTTTAAACTGATTTTTTATAGAGAACTTATACTTACACTAATCAGCTATGCCTGCTGCATACAGTGTACCTTCCATTTCTTCAGAGGTTTCATTTTCAGTGTAAATATTTAGAATTTAGGACTGAAATTTTTACAGTGTACTCCCAATATATTTTACTTTAGAATATGTATGCAAAAAAAAATCGATTTTTTGAAGCCGTCACACAGTGTCTCGACTAGTACAAGCTAGCGGGACAATATTATTTCTTCACTTATTTCAATTGTTTATGTATATTCCCAGGTATCTTAAGCTATTTTAAGAAAAAAAAAGTTGAAAAATGTGTACTGTATGTGTATTAATCGAAATATGTAGCTGCAAGACGGAAGTGGTTTACTAATGTGTCTCATTTGTTCACTATTGTCGCTAATTGTTCTTTAATTAGCTACATACGTCTACCTACTCATTATGTGTGAAAAGCACAATCATGTTTGTTTACAAAGAAATTTCTAGGAAAAAAATAAAAATCATAATGATAGTACCCACATTTATTAATTTACAAAACATTATTTCTTTTAAAATAAATTAGTACAATAACAGTATCTATATACCAATTATTTACAATAACAAGGTGTATAAGTAAAAGAAATATAATATTAAATAACTTATATACTAAGGCATGAATTATAAGCAACTACAACACACAATAAAATAAGAATAATAATTACAATAAAAAAATACTTAAACCTACTAATCACCATCAGATGAGTCGTCATCACCGCTCTCCCATTCAGTAGAATATTCAGAGAGTAAATAATCCTCCTCATTTAATTCGTGATGATGACTTACTGATGGTGTTTCGGATGGAAATAAAGGTGGAATAATCAACTGCAGAACCTCCGATGGCAAAGAAGTAAATTTTCTTCGCGGTAATTCTCTATACGAGTTGATAACAGGATCAGACGTAATTAAAAGCATTCTCAAAAGATCTGTATTTGTGGCAATACGTGACCGCTTCCTGGTGTGCCGTTCACGGAATCTACGACAGTCTTTATTTCTTGCCTCCTGGGCTTCTTCGGAGAGTTGTCCAATGGGAAGAAGAAAAGACTTTATAACTTCCGCGCTGTGTACAAGAATTTTATGCACAGTAACGGGCATGGAATACCACGAATACAGATCAAGGTATAATTTTCTAGTATCAACACAAAACTTTTCGAATTCTATATAATTTATGTCATATCCCGATGACAAAGTTCTTAAAATTACATGAAATCTACGAATAAGGTTTACGTCTAATCCTGTAATTTCGCTGCTCAATTCAGCTTTGGAAAAAATCTACGTGCTGTGTTTCCATCGTTTGTGTTACCATACCCAGGTTTTGGTTTATCTACAATGAGACCCATACAATCTTTAAACACTTTTTGTATCTCTTGTGAGCGTTGCTTCACAATAGCTTTGCCGTTATTTCCCCTGACTTGCCACTTTTTTATTTCTAAACGATAGCTGATGTGAAGCAAACATTCAAACGTGCGGATCCATGCATGTAAAGTAGATAAACCAAATGCAAGGCGTTCTTCGTTGCTGGGATATTTCTTTGACTCCTCGTTCATAGTAGACGGGGTGGCACCGCAAATATAACACTTTTGTGTTGAACTTGTGTCTGTTAAGGCATTGCACACTTTGCCATCAGTCATTGTCAACAACAAATCGTGTTTAACAGAGATCTGAGATCCAGCAACGTTACATAATGTTGGAAGAAGCTGACTTACTTCATCTAAAATTTTAGAAGTTTCTTCTTTCGTAAACTCTTTTGTCTCCTTGGCAAAAATAAACTTAATAGGACGGCAATATAAAGTAGAGGAAGGTCTTGGATTTTGCCAGATCACAGTTTCGCCATCAAGCAGTCTCAAAGGGACAAATGAGTATACGAATAAAAATTCGTCTGTAGCGTTAGTGTTCTCAAATTTCTGCTTATACGTGCTATGCCCCGAACTCCCATCACAGCCCCATTTGCTTACCAACGTATAATATGAACGAGGTAACACACTTCTAATGACTTCCGCCTGAGCTTTAACTAATCGTTCAGCCGTTTTATCCAAAATCGCGTGAAGTTTAATTTCAGCTCGAGATTCAGTCACAGAAATATATTCGTCAGAAGGACAACAAGAAGCTTTGGACTTACCTAAACTAAAAAACGATGGATACACTTGATGTCCCGCTTTCACTGACCATTTTCTTGTTTGTTTATATGAGTGAGAAGTCGATTTCGAGTCCACATAATAAGCTAAAGCTTCGTCTGGTGTTAACTGCCGACTTTGTTCAGAACACTTATTCTTTTCTCTAGTTTCACTGACCGCGACGTTATGGATCTGTTTAGCAACACTTCGATGCCCTTCTTTTCGAGTAGCTAACTCAGCTGCTGTAATAAGCTCACTTGCACTTCGCGATTCCAAAAGATATTCTACTCTCCGTCTCTTCGTTTTCGTTGATGAGTCTTCAAATGATTTTCTGGGTCGCCCTACGGAAAGAGCCGCTGATGATGTTGAAGTGCACGGCCGGTTAACACACATCTTTATTTCGATTCCGGATCCCTCTAACCAATCTTTATGTTTGATTAGAAACATTTCTTTGTTACACTTTAAAGAAGTCCACTTTTGATTGAATTTTGCTGAAAGGCTTGATATTTTTCATTTTTGAGTCGTTTTAGAGAATCGTCAGAAACATCAGACATATTGAATTTTTCACTTATATAATAAAAAATGCCACTGTTTCGTTCAGTTTTTTCATGTTTTAGCCATTCTTCAAAAAACTCCATTTTCGTCATAGTCACGACTCGTTCTGAAAAAAATAAAATAATTTTACTTTCAGGCCTTTTCGGGGTCTATAATATATATGAAACTGTGCCTGAATGTTATAGGTATTACATATAGAAAAATCTAGGTGGATATATGTGGATAAAAAAAAGTTGCTACTTTTAAAGTTTACAATTAATGTAGAATTTGCTGGATTTATCTATACATTTACAAATTGATATTACACCAAAAGTATACATATTCTTTATAAAAAATATAAGTCATAATAGAGTACATACCTTCAACAGAATATTCCATCACAAAAAACTCGTTTCACTTTGCTACCAATTTTAAAATATGTTATCACAAGTGTGCATAAAATGCAACTGATTTGCAAATGAAAATGACCTCTCTTATAAGGGTTACTTTGACCCCCTGATAAGATACCTTTAGGAGGTGATAAACAAATTAATTCTTGGAATTCGTTAAATGGGGGGGGGGTTGTTTACAAGTCGTTATGAGTGGTTCCTGGAAATTACGTCATGAATATTGTCCCGCTAGCATGTTCTTGCCGAATCACTGTGCGTCACACCGAAACACCCACTTAAAGGGGAAATTTGTGGCGACGTTAAATATATATATATATATATATATATATATATATATATATATATATATATATATATATATATATATATATATATATATATATATATATATATATATATATATATATATATATATATATATATATATATGCTGAATACTCTCCCTCATGCTTTGCAAAATTTATAGTAAATTTATAATGAGACACGTATTAGACCGATGAGAAGAAATCTTCGACTTAGTAATCTTCAATATGTAGATGAGACCCTATTACTTGCGGAAAGTCGGAAAGAGCTTGTGATTTAAATTGAAAGACTTCGGAGTCTCAGTGAAGAATACGGTCTACAAATAAATAATAGCAAGACGAAAATTCTGATGGTCGCTAGAAAAAACGATAACTTCCCAATTGTACGACAGATTGATGGATATGAGGTGATTAACAGCTTCACTCACTTGAGAGCTTTGATCAATAACACCGACAATTATGAAGGTAAAATATGATACAAGTAGATCGCACAGCTACGACTCAGCTCACAAAGCTTTGGAGGTCCAGGGACATCAGTCGCAATATTAAAATAAATTTAGTAGAAGAAACACTCGTATTCTCCGTATTCAAGTTTACATCTAAAACTTGGATTATATGCACTCCTGATCGAGCTGCATAGACTGATTTGAAATGTGGTGTTGGCGAAAGATGCTGAGGATTCCATGGACAGCTGGGCTGATCGGCTGATGATTCGGAGGTCAAACCGAAACAAAGACTTTCCACCACACTATATGCAAGCATCCTAAAGTATTTTGGTCACTTGCTGATAATATAAAGAAACGCGGAAGATCACCTAGCCGCTGGATGGATACAATTGAGATGCTGTTGAATACCAACATGGAGCAAGCTACAAGACAAACCGGCAACAGAGAATGTTATCGTCCCACTATCAGAAGCATCGCCAATAGACTGGATACCAAGGTATAACCACGATATGTCTAAGACATTTAGACTAGGAGAGGATAAATAGAAGCCTATATAAACTAACAACCATATGACATTTGAACCATACTAAATACCTACTTCTTTTTTAAATCGATATAAAATTGAAAGGTTTGAAGTGACAAATGCAGCTTTATATCTTATACACATTATTCAATTTTTTCGATGCCTAAAAAGATATAAGCCGCAATTGGGAATCACCCGTCTTTTACCATTTTTCCAATAAACCGAATTTGATAAGCCAAAAAAAAGGAGAGAATATTATTCTTAAATTAGAAATTAATCAGGATCAAAATGACAGTCACGCTGAGCTTAGAAAGTCAGCTTTTAACGATTGCGAAGATTTATTAATTTATGAAAATTTATCACCGGGATTTTTGGCGAGACGCGTTCGGGCGTGACCAATTTGTTTGACTGCATCGCAAATTTGTTTTAACGGGGAATAAAAAGAGGATCAGAAATGAAATTAATTATCTTCCATTCATTTACTTTTTGATATTTTAAATTGAAAGGGAATTTTTAATGCCGGCTTTTAATATTTGCTAACTGTATCGATATTAGGTAACTCTTTTTAACCAACTTCAAAAAAAGGAGGTTTTTAATTACATAGATTATATGTATATAACGTTATTCAAGGAAGCGATCATAGCCTAGAGTGTCTGTTATTCACGCCGGTGCACAGTGGGGAAAACGAAAAATCGTGTTTCCAAATTGTCTAGAGCCATCAATTTTGGTTCGATTTGGACGATTTTTTTTTAAATTGAAGCTTATTAAATTCCGAACAAAGTTGTAAGAGCCGATTTTGCAATTAAACTTTTGTTTCAAAATGGCGGACGTTGGTTTCTGATTATATAGCGACTGAGACACAGAAAACGCTTACAGTTTCAAACCAAGTTGTGCTAAAATGCGTGTATGTATGTTTTTTTATGTCGCAGATAATATATCTAATATCACAGTTACAAGATTAATAATAATGAACCCAAAATGGCTGCCATGAACAATAAAAGTATTATAAATATGAATAAACGTACCATTAATATTTTATATCCATAACATTTGCATAAATAATTTCTTTAAGGTTGTTAATTATAAATATGTTTCAACAATTGACTTAAAATGACAAATCAAGTATGGCGGATGCCAAAATTGAATCGAGCAAGAAAGTTTCTCTGTGGCATTTAGACTGTGGCAGTCAGATCATTCAAGTTATTCAAGTTTAGTTGCGGGATTTAAATTTTCATGCAGTTATTGCTAGAATATTGCTGCTGTAAATTTTAAGTATCATAGACAATTTTCTAGCAGATACAAAAAACAGCGATACACGCAGAAAAGGACAGCTCACACAGCTAGAAAATGTCTACAACAGCTAAAACGTTTTGTTAAAATAGGGACAGCTAAATATTTTATGTAAGAGTAAGTTAAGGTTAGACATATTTATTTTCTTATTTTTCTAGTCTATTTCTATAATTCAGTAGTTCTGTATATGTACTAAAGGGTTTTCTCTCGTTAATAAAGATTATTATTACTCTTACAAAATACACGCAGAGAAATGCTAAAATAGGGACAGTTAAATATTTTGCTGCATTAGCCACTGTTTAGCAACAGCAACCACTTTTTTGCTACAACAGCAAACAATGTGGCTAGTGCAGCAAAATATTTAGCTGTCTCTATTTTAACAAAACGTTTTTAGCTGTTGAACCCATTTTCTAGCTGTGTGAGCTGTCATTTTCTGCGTGTATCGCTGTTTTTTGTATCTGCTAGAAAATTGTCTAGGATACTTAAAATTTACAGCAGCAATATTCTAGCAATAACTGCATGAAAATTTAAATCCCGCAACTAAACTTGAGTAACTTGAATGATCTGACTGCCACAGTCTAAATGCCACAGAGAAACTTTCTTGCTCGATTCAATTTTGGCATCCGCCATATTTGATTTGTCATTTTGTCAATTGTTGAAACATATTTATAATTAACAACCTTAAAGAAATTATTTATGCAAATGTTATGGATATAAAATAATAATGGTACGTTTATTCATATTTATAATACTTTTATTGTTCATGGCAGCCATTTTGGGTTCATTATTATTAATCTTGTAACTGTGATACTAGATATATTATCTGCGACATAAAAAAACATACATACACGCATTTTAGCACAACTTGGTTTGAAACTGTAAGCGTTTTCTGTGTCTCAGTCGCTATATAATCAGAAACCAACGTCCGCCATTTTGAAACAAAAGTTTAATTGAAAAATCGGCTCCGACAACTTTGTTCGGAATTTAATAAGCTTCAATTTAAAAAAAAAATCGTCCAAATCGAACCAAAATTGAAGGCTCTAGACAATTTTGAAACACGATTTTTCGTTTTTCCCCACTGTGCGGCGACCTGGGTTCGTATCTTGGCTCGGGAAAAATAATAAAAAAAAGTCTTTACAACGTGACTGGCGCCTCTCTCGGGACGGCAATGGCAAACCACCCTAGTAAAGCCCTCTCTCTCTTTGGCCGTTCGGAACCGACATTAAACTGTAGGTTTCCTTTGTCTGTGAAACATCTAAAAAGGCACCAACCACAACCAAAGGCGAGAGGATCGCCTATTATTGGATTTGGTACTTCAAGAAGAAGAAGAATATTGTTCAAATGCCGTAAAATTTCTGTATGTTAAGTCTATATACGTTTCAAACTACGAAGTTCACTTGAAAAGTTATTCTCCTAAAAAAGAAAACCATTGAAAAGTTTTTTTTTATTTTCCACCTCCAAATCAATATATTTAATAAAACAACTTTCAAGATTTATCCAACCCTGCAAAATAAACGTTCGTCCATTCAACCATATTTTCATGAAAAAAGAATTAATTACTGGAACCCAAATCTAGCAAATACGGTGGATGTGATAAAAAAATACTTTCTTTTTTGCGAGATGTGGACGTTTCGCCTGAATAGTACCCTTAAATTGGTCCAGCTGTAAAGCATAGTACATCCCGATGATAGTTTTACCTTGTTTTTTTAGATAGTCTATGAGCACACCATCATGAGAATCTCAAAAAAACGAACCCGTGACTTTTTCTGCCGATAGTTGTTTTCTTGGATGCAATTTCACCTGCTCTCACCTATTATTTCGACTGCTCCTTCGTCTCTGGAATATAATCATGAAACTATGTTTTATCTACTGTTATGAAATGTCAAAGAAATTCACTTGAATTATATTAAACGAGTCTAAACACTGTTGAGAAATGTTTGTGCGAATGCTATTTTAGTCGATTGTTAACAAACACGGCATCCAATGAGCGGAAAGCTTTCTCGTACACAAAAAATTGTATAAAATATGGTGGATACCGTCTGTTTACAATGTCGCCAAGCTCACGCACCCATAGTTGACAATCATTTAGTACGGTATTGTGGATTTTTGTTACAATCCGTTCGGTCATAGAGGTTTTCGGATGTCCTGAACCTTTATCATCTTGAATGGATGTACGACCACCCTTAAATTCACCAGCTCGCTTTTTAATCGTCGAAAATTAAGAAGAAAAATCATTTAGTGTCATATTTAACTCTTTCTGAATGTCCCTTAAAAGTCAAATCTTTTAAAACGGACTATTTTATAATATCTCGCACTTCAATTTTATCCATTTTTTAGAAAATAAACTCCTGGACAAAATTAACGCAACAATCTGAAAATTAATTTATCTTTTTCTTATGTCAGTTTTAAAGTTTATCGAGGATTTAAATAGTAGGCTACACATATTTTGTTTCGTTGTTCATGACAGAAATCAAAACAATTCGTTTAGATTTACAGTTTTAAAGAATTTTTTAGAAGATAAACAATTTTCTGTAATAATGCGATAGATTTTCTTTAAAAGTAAGCTTATAAATTGTTCCCTTTTTCAAAGTAATAAGTTTTTGTGGTAGACTGTTTTATTTTTGACCCCGAAGAATTAGAAAAATGAATCGAACAAGGAATTTAACTGAATACGAGGTAGTGCGAGCCTCAGTTTTATTGGACGAGGGATATTGTCAGAGTTATGTTGCCAATTTGTTAGGCAAACATTTTTCCACAATAAGTCGTATGGTAAGACGCTTGAATGAAGTAGGAACTTATTCTAGAAGGCTAGGGCAAGGGCGAAAACGATGCACTAGCTACCTAGATGAACGTTTTATAAGACAATATGCTGTAAGAAACAGGACTGTCACTAGTTCTATAATAAGAAACGAACTCGAAGCTGTTCGCAATGTCACAATTTCTTCTAAAACAGTTAGAAGACGGTTAAATGAAGCTGGATTAAACAGTAGGAGACCAGCCACTGCGCCCTTGCTTACTAGAGAGAACAGAGTTGCCAGGTTACGTTTTGTTCGAAATCACGAAAACTGGTTTGTGGATAATTGGAAACAAGTTTTCTTCACAGATGAAACTAGGGTTAGTCTAAAATATCCAGATGGTCGTGAGCGAGTATGGCGAAGACCAGGAGAGAGGTTTGCTCCTTGCAATATCTCTGCAAGGATTCCATTCGGCGGTGGCTCTGTTATGTTCTGGGGTGGTATCTGCTTTGATGCTCGCACAGAGTTAATTCCTGTCCGTACGAGATCCATGAATGCTGACTACTATCTTGAGAATATTGTAATAGAACATGTAATGCCTTTCGGTTATTTTGTGGGGCCCAATTTCCTGTTTATGCAAGACACGCTCGACCTCACTTGGCTAGGGAGGTACTCGATTATCTTAATCAAGTTGATATACCGATTATGCAATGGCCACCAAAAAGCCCGGATCTGAATCCGATAGAACATGTATGGGATCACCTTAAGAAAAATGTGAAACGTCATATACCTGCACCTAGAAACCTAAGGGAACTTGAAAATGCAGTTATCACTGAATGGGAGCAAATTTCTCAAGATTTTATCCAAAATTTAATTAGAAGCATGCCTAGGCGCATAGACGCTATCATCCGAAGTAGAGGAGGTAACACACGCTACTAGTGTCTCATTTACACCATTAATTTTGCTACTAGTGTCCCAATTTATTTTTTTCATTATTACATAATTTCAACGATTTTGTTATTAGGTCTTAAGAATAATTTTAATTCGAATCTTATAGAGAAATTTGGTAGCTAATTCACTTTTAAAGTATCCGAATAAGTTTTTTCTAACTTTTGGTGTAACCAATGTTCATAAAAAATTATTAAAATTAATTCATTATAGAGATTTGTATGATTTAATATATTGTTGCGTTAATTTTGTCCAGGAGTGTATTCAAACTTATCTGTTTACACGATTGCTACAAAAAGACAACCAAACACATATGTCTGAAAGTTTACAGGACGCCATCTAGTAGACAACACTTGAAAATTCTTTTGCTCAGATATTTTTCAACTTAGGTCACAATGAAAGACTTAAATCGATTGTAGAGTTCAAGAGTTACCTTTGTAAGAGTAATTAACCGACTTCTTAGAGAAGTCTATTGGACAATAGAGAGATTTTGCAACGCTTATTTTTCACATGAATTTGTCCTTATCGCTATCACAAGCATGCGCAGTATTAACGAGAAGAAATTACAAGGTTAGGTTAGCATTCATCTTCTATAAACTTTCAGTCATGGTTAAGCACACCGGTTATTATTATTAGATGTGTCAACATAAGTTTCTAAATTATAGTTATGTCTAGCATAACGTGACCATAAGTCCCGTTTTGAACGGGTCAGTCCCGTTTTTAGGCAAAGAATCTCGAAGTCCATAACAAAGTTGTCAGGATGCAGAAATGTCCCGTTTTGACAAACAACTCTCGACACTCTAAAAAGCCCGCGAAAACAATCGCGATGCGGGCAGGCAGGATACGCACTATGCAGCGCGCGGTAAGGCGGGGGGGGGTCGTCAGATGATTTATTGCAACCAATCACAGCTCATAGTGATTGTTACTGTTATAAACGTAAAGAACATACCGACTATTGTCTCTTTTGTTTTGCGTTCATTTGCATAATTATCTACGTCCGGACTACCTAATAGATTTATTAACTGTACTATATAGACACTCAATCCTCATCTATGTAAGACTACGCACGAATTATCGAAGCTTTGAAACAAAATCAGTTTTCCCCCGGAAAAAAATGGTCACATTAGTCTAGCAGGTTTCCATCATTTCCTTCAATATTTCCAAGGAAATACGAAAGTGCGATAAATAAAATTTCATTTGAAATTAGCACTGTACATACTGTAGTGCCATTGTGACATAGATTACAAAATCTCAACTTAATCTGAACACTAATTAACTATTGTCAGTTTTTTTTACATACATACATACGTCGCAAACTACTTCCTCTGATCTTAACAACAAATTGGACTGTTTCAGTATTTAAATACCGAAAAACTTATTATTTTATAATGTAACAAATTAAGAAAATTTTTTTTCAGTTTATTAAACATCTGTTGTTGCAGAAAACAACTAGAATTAACATTCACTGTTTCAAAAACAATTTTTCACTAAATAAACTAAAATAAAAACACACGATCAAAGTTACTCATAAGAGGGTTATTGAATCAAATGAAGTAACCAAAAGTTGTTTTTAAATTTACGATATAATCAGGTTTCTAAGGTTACTAATTATTTTATTTTTAAAAAATTTATACCCTAGGTCTCTTAAATGTGTTCAGGTTCTACATAATGGTAATTATTCGTTTTAAGGTACTCATCTAGAAATTGAAAAAAAATGTCATCTTATGTTTTTGGGGTACCAAACACGAATCCGGTGTCAGAAATTGTCACTCGGTCCCTCCCGCACCTCTACGTCGCTCCCAACCCACGAAAATAAAAAAAAAATTTCATTAGGCGGAGATTTATAGTTATTAATATTGGGATTTTATAATATTATAATTACGTGAAGTTTTATAATATTGTACTTCCGCGTGGGTTTATTATTATTATTATTATTGTTATTAATTTACATGTGCTTGCACTACAAATGTTTCTGTTTTGAAGTTTTCCAGCGGACGGAGAGAAGTCACTGATCGGAGGAATGGCTGACAATGTGAAATTCCCGTCATCCGGGGTGTCAGTAACAACAATATTAATAATAATAATAATAATAAAAGCATATCAACAAAGACCAAACTATTACAGGAGATAGATGAAGGAAATGACACCAGTATAAAGAAACGATCAAACACATAACAAGCGAATGTAAAATATTACCCGAAACGGAATACTCAGCCAGATATGACTCAATGGTAAAAGTAGTTTACTAAGCACTAGCCACAACATACAAACGCATAGAAAACACAGATCCCTACCACAAATACAAACCAATATCCATACTTGAAAATAAAGATTACAAGCTCTACTGAGACATCAGTATCCATACAGATAAAATAGTCCCAGCCAATAGACTCGATATTACTTTTCAATGCAAAAAAGGAAAAGTCACCTATCTAATTGGCATAGCTGTCCCCAACGACACAAATATCCAAACCAAATATATAGAAAAAATCTCGAAATACACAGACCTTGCTACAGAAATAAAAAGGCTATGAAAACAAGGAAACGTCATCATCGTCCCCCTCGTCATATCAGCCACAGACCTTACACCAACAAGATTCACACCACATTTAGTACAATTAGGACTCAACACAAACATATATAAAAACATTCAGAAGTCAGTGATTTCGAAAACGTGTAACATTGTCAGGTCATTTCTTAATACACAATGGTAATAGCGTCTGTGCTGACTTGGCTTAGGCCAGTCAGCCAAACATGGAACCACATTGACCAAATGTGAGAAAGAATAACAAAACAAAAATAATAATAATAATAAACGCCTGCGTAATTGAAATTTTTTTTTTGATTTTCGGGAGTTGGGGTGGCGTAGGGGTCCGGGGATGGCCGAACGTCAATTTCTGACACCGGATTCGTGTTGACGCCCCAAAAAAACAGGAGAGGACATATTTCCCAATTTCTAGGTGAGTACCCTAAAACGAATTTTTAGCATTATGTAGAACCTGAACACATGTAAGAGACCTAAAGTATAATTTTTTTTAAAAATAAAATAATTTAGTAGGTACTTTAAAAACTTATTAAGTCGTAAATTCAATTTACAATATGACTTACAAATAAATTTCACAACTTTTGGTTACTTCATTTGATTTTTTTTGCGTAAAGCGTACTTAAACAACCCTCTTAAGACTGACTTTAACTATCCATTTTGGTCACAAACGTTATGCCATCTATTATCGTGGGTTTTTAATTTAGTTTATTTAGTAAAAAATTGTTTTTGAAACAGTGAAGGTTATTTCTAGTTGTTTTCTGCAGCAACGGATGTTTTATAAACTGAAAGAAATTTCTCTTAATTGGTTACATTATAAAACAATAAGTTTTTCGGTGTTTAAATACTGAAACAGTCCAATTTACCATATTGTCAAGATCGCAGGAAGTAATTTGCGACGTATGTATTTAATACAAGCATTAACGTACATGCTAAATAACTCTGAATTTTCAGGACCAATTTTCTCAATAATTATCCAGAAGCTCTATTTATCATTATCTTTTCGTAGTAGCTAGGGCCAACCGGTTTAAAGATATTAAACCTTTTTCACAATACCCCGTGGGTAATAATGATTTTGATAATAACAATAAGCGAGTTTAACTCTACATGATACGTCTAGGGAAACGTGAAAAAAAATACTCCAAAACAATTTTAATATTAACTAGCAAAGACGCTTGTATCATGCGTGACAAATTCCGAAAAAGTCTTTAAACCCCCGGTTAATCCTGAAACAGTAATTCCGACAGGGAATTAGGGTTTCTGTAGTTGGCAGTATCCCAAATAAGTCGTAGCCAAGGAGACTTCTGCCTGCTGGATAACTCTGGATATTTAGTAAAAAGAAAGGCGCCAAAGGCGTAGAGGGAAAAAAGTGAAACTTAAATCAGTATTATCAATAAATATTTAAATTAAAATCATATTAAAATACATCTCTAAACAATAAATACAAAAAAAAATGTTTGTGTAATTTTTGATGAATATATAAGTTTTTAGGAATACACAAAAAAAAGTGACAAATGCATAGTTAAATTAAGGGCTTTGTTCAATTTTTACCGCTTACTTAAATACTGAAGCACAACCTAAAATAATGAGTTCTACTGTTTTAAGTACACAAGATAACTGTAATATTGTTTACTATCCGTTACAATGGCAACTGTAAATTCTAAATAATAGTTGCAGCATAGCTTAAAACTACGTTCACATATTACAAACATTCAGCCATCTCAGCATTATAAAACTAAAGTAGAGACACGAGGTTGACCTAACTTATTTTATATACACTGGTAAGCCAAAAAAATCGACTCAAATGATTTAGCTTCATTTAACACCGATCCTTTAATCTCATTTTCAAACAGTGGTATTACTTTTGGTATCATCAAAATACTGATTTTCTACTCTTCCCAATAATATCAAAAATATCTGAATTTCCAAAAAATTTTACTGACTGAAACGGTTTTACTCAATAGAACCATTTTTGCTCGCTCAGCAACGTACTCGTTGCGCACTATTCATCCCTATAAAACACATGCTACTGCATTTTCTTATTATTCCTTTATCGGAACTTAAACCGTCAACATCTTTGCTACACCTGCTCACTAATTACGTCATCGGAAAATCGATACCACCCCTAACGAAACGGCACAATTTATTGTCCTATGTCAAGAAGGGCATAGCCAACGTATAGTCGCTGCGCAACTGCACCTGAGCCAGTAAGCTGTCTCCAGAGTCTACAGACGTTACCAAGAGACTGGCGCCTCTACACGGAGACTAGGATCAGGAAGAAGAAGGTGTACCTCGGAGTGAGACGACCACTTCTTTGTTTACACAACCCTAAGAAATCGTCACTTAACTGGCGTTGAGGTATAGCAGGACCTCCGACAAGTTCCTGGTTGGGCTGTCAGTGATTGGACAGTCAGAAGAAGACTTAAAGAAGCTAACCTAACTCCGAAGAGACCAGCTAACGGGCCCAAATTGACAACAGCCCATCAACCAGCGAGACTTGGATTTGCCCGAGAACATGTCGACTGGACCTTAAAGGAACGACGCTCCGTTTTATTTTCCGACGAGTCCCGCATGTGCCTACGTGGAAATAATGGAAGAAGATGAGTTTATAGGATTGGGAGTGCTATGCGCAGTGCTGCATTACTGAAACGGTCGCCTACGGAGAAGGTTCTGTCATGGTGTGGGGGAGGCATCTCCCTGGATGCGAAAATCGATTTAGTTTTCGTGACTGATGAGAGTCGTAGTGGTGGATTAACTGCTCACCGGTACATCGAAGAGATCCTGCAGGCACGTCGTTTCTTACGCTAGGTTTGTTGGCGATAGCTTCGTGCTAATGCACGACAATGCGAAGTCATATGCTGCTGCATCGGTGCGGCAATACCTAGCGGAAGTGAGAATACCCACATTAGACTGGCCTGCGTGGAGTCCTGACTTCAATCTAATCGAGCACATATGGGATAAGCTCAAAAGAAGGGTTCGAACCAGAAATCTAGCCCCTGCATCGCTGAGGGACTTAAAGGTTGCGATGGCGGAAGTGTTGGTAAGAATCCCACAAACAGTTGTGAAAAAGCTCACCAGCTCTATGAAAAACGGGCTGGAAATAGTAATGGGGGCTTGGGGGTATAATACAAAATATTGATTTTGGTTTTTATTGATAAATTTAGTTGTTAAACTTTAAATTTGTTTAATTTTTCCTTTCTCTTACTCCTATTTTCAATTCTTGTTCTTCTTGTTTCCCCTTTTACTCATTTTAATCAGTAAAAAGCATGAGGTATGCTGTGGAATTTGCTATCATTAGAAAGAGGATAGAATGGACTTTCAAATGATACTAAAATAAAAAATATGAACACTAAATTCTACGATCAGTGTTAAGGAGGAAGGCGTATATAAAATTTTTTTTTTTTGACGATTTTTGTTTTGAATCGAAATTCGAACTTTAAATGCACTTATCGTGCCATGCAAGAGACCGTCCCTGACCGATTCAGTCGCTTTACATTTTGAGCTTTTCATTTGTAATTTTTTTTTTTTGGTAAATTTGAATTCATTCAAAGCGTATAATCATACTCTAACGCAGGGATGTCAAAGATACGGCCCGCGGGCCGCATCCGGCCCCCGGGACGTATCAATAAGGCCCGCGATCGCAATGTGTCACAGAAAGAAGAATCATGTTTTTTAGAGCCGTATATTATATACTATATAATTAAATAATCCCCATCTTAAAAATAAACGATATTGAGGTCGTTCCCAAGGAAGAGGTAAAATATCTGGGTATCGTACTGGATAGGAAACTCACTTGGGAACCACACCTCGAATCGGTGCTGAAAAAGGCTACAAAACATCTTTGGACTGCCAAACAACTACTCGGTAGGTCCTGGGGCCTTAGCCCTAAAATGACCTACTGGATATATACTCAACTGGTCAAACCAAAAATACTATATGGATCTCTGGTATGGTGGGGCAAGACCAAACAAAAAACAGCAATACGGCGGCTATGTAGGGTGCAAAGACTTGCATGCCTATGCGTTACAGGAGCTATGAGATCCACTCCAACGGCGGGCATGGAAGCTCTTTTGAACCTTACACCGCTTAACGTGGCTGTTCAAGAGGAGGCAACTTTTCAGGCTATCTCCATCCACAGAAGGGAAAAACTTAAGGAGGGCAACCTTATCGGTCATCTCACGATCCTGAAGGGGATCGGAGACATACTTAATATGTCAACGGCCAGCGACACCATTGATCCTATACAGTGCTTCGTTAGGAAGTATGGGGTCTACTTCCCGACAAGGGAAGAGTGGTGCGCAAACCCAAGGTGGCTACAGGATGGCTCACAAAAGTGGTACACAGATGGATCCAAAACTCTCCAAGGGGTGGGAGCAGGAATAGTGGGGCCTAGAGCACACAGAACAATAACACTGAGCAAGGACACCACAATATTCCAGGCGGAACTATACGCAATATTGGAAGCTGTAGGGATCCTATCCGAAAGGGGATACAGGGGAGTAAGTATCAAAATACTCTCGGACAGCCAATCAGTCTTAAAGGCCCTGAATAGCTGTACAATCACGTCCAGGCTAGTACTGGAATGTCATAACATGCTTAATGCCCTGGCAATTCAGAATCAGATTACTCTGATCTGGGTTCCAGGACATGAGGGGCACAGAGGAAACGAGATGGCAGACATCTATGCAAAAAAAGGGGCTGAGGGGACCTTCATTGGACCCTCTCCATCCTTTGGATTCAGCAGGGGTCTCCTTAAAGAGGAGATGATGAAATGGAAAAAATCCATAGTAGAGAAACATTGGAACGACACTAACGGTCTGGAACATTCTAAAAAGTTTCTGAGCTTTGATGCAAGGAGGGCGGATCTCGCCCTAAAAATGGATAGGAAAAGCCTAAGATTACTGGCGGGGGCACTCACAGGCCACCATACCTGCAATAAGCACCTATACAGAATGGGCCTATCAACCACGTACACCTGCAGATTCTGCGGTGAGGAAGAGGAGTCCATGGAACACTTGATTACTAACTGTGCAGCATTGGGACACAGGAGACATAGGATACTACATGCCTATACGCTGGGTGAACAGGATCTGCTAACGCTCCCATTAAAGGAGCTGGTCCTGTTCCTGGATGTATTAAACCCGTGAGGGATAAGGGGAAGCACAATAGATCAATGATGGTCGCAGTGCAAAGGGCCACTTTGGGCCACACTCCCCTCTACACATTACATTACATTACATTAAATAATTCAGTACATTTTTTTTATTTGAATCTGCTCCTACACATTCTAAATTTAATATATGACCCTCTGCAAAATTGAGTTTGACACCTCTGCTCTAATGAATTTTCTTAAAAAGTTGGGACTCTATTTTTGAAGCCAAAAAGTTGTTCTTTTTTATATACTTTTTCATTTTATATAAATATTATAGTTTCTCAATAAATGATTCATAAAAAAAACGGTCTTTTACACAGACCTCCTCCCTTAAATGACGCCAAATAGTTTAAGTCGTTTTTTTGCTCACCAGTGTATTTGATAATGTTACAGTACTTTTAAAAATAACTTGAAAAACTATTTTCACAGGGTTGGATAGGAAGAATATTTAATTATTGATCAACATCCCACACATTCTTTGCTGACTAGAATATTAATGACATTTTTATTTTCTTAAACTTTTCAAAAAAATTAACGAGAATTCGAATTTGAAGCCGTTCTAAAAATCAGTATTTTAAAATATAAGTAACATTGATTAAAATATTTACTAATTAAGAACTAAATAATCTGCGATTAATTATCTACTTTTTTACTTATAGAAATTGAATTGAACATTTAATTTAGTGTTGTTGTTGAGCCACATATGCGTCCACATAAGAACATTAAAATAGAATATTTAATACAAATAACACCAATAACAATCTAAAAGAGTTTTGCAGCATGCAGCGCATTTTAACAAAAGACACCAGATAAGAATTTCTGTAAAACTAGTAACCAAGAAAAAAGAAGGAGTGGACTAATAGCGAAACCATTAGGCTAATGAATAAAACGCGAATTTCTAAGAACAACGATGTAATGTATGAACAGCCAGAGAAAGAAATCCAAGCAAAATTAAGACTGACAAAGGAAAGATGGTTTAGGTGTAAGTGGAAGAAAATGAAACGAAAAAAGTCTGGTGATGTTCTAGATGTGGGAAAAAGACTGAGGTTATGCAGCATCTGGCCAAAAATAGACAGGTAATATTGAATATCAAAAAGATACTGGATCAGACATTACAAAAGAACAATTACTACACAGTTCAATCCACAAAATCAGGGAGAGCAGCAGGCTCTGATAAGGAAATTATAAAACTTCTAAACGAGGAATATCTACTCCCGCTTATTAATTAATTTAGTATTGTTTATTCAACAGGAATTATTGCAAGAGAATGGCTAATATCGACCTATATTATACTTCCAAAAAAAAGTAAGAGCCAGACAGTGTGCTGACAATCGCACGATAAGTTTAATGAATCATACATTAAAAATCTTTTTCAAAATGATACTCTCGAATATATAAGAAACTAGCCGGGCCCGCGGCTCCGCTCGCGTGGACTTGATTCACTACTATCGTCGCTGCTTATTCCTTATGTTACCTAACGTAATAAAATATCTCCCATTATTTCTTCTTATCTCCCAATATTTCTCCTTATTTCCCATTATCTATACATAATTTCCATTATCTAGGCTTATCTCTGGTCGTCTCCCATTATTTCTCCTTTTCTCCCATTATTTCTCCTTATCTCCCATTATCTCACCTTATTTCCCATTATCTAGGCTTATCTCGACTTATCTCCCATTATTTCTCCTTATCTCCCATTATTTCTTCTTATCTCCCATTATCTCACCATAACTCCCATTATCTAGACTTATCTCTGCTTATCTCCCATTATCTCTCCTTATCTCCCATTATTTATACTTATCTCCCATTATCTCACCTTATCTCCATTATCGAGGCTTATCTCGACTTATCTCCCATTATTTCTCCTTATCTCCCATTATCTCACCTTATCTCCCATTATCTAGGCTTATATCGAATTATATAGAACATATGTATAAATTTATAAAAACACGTAAATCGGATAAGTGGTTCTCGAGTGATAAGCGCACTAACGGACATACAGACAGAGAGACGTTGCATTTTATATATATTGTATTCTTTGCTACATGATATTGTTCCATATTTAATGCTTTAGGGGGTGTATTGCAAGAGAACGCGCTAGCGGCAAACTTTTCTCCGACTTGATTCACTATTATCGTCACTGGTTATTCCTTATGTCACCTAATAAAATATATCCTACAACCTGGCCAGAGAACATACGTATGTTTAAAAAAAAAGCACGTAAATCGGATAAGTGGTTCTCCAGTGATAAGCACACTAACGGACGGACGGACAGACAGACAGACGGACAGAGAGACATTGCATTTTATATATATATATATATATATATATATATATATATATATATATATATATATATATATATATATATATATATATTTATAGATATTCGCTGCTACATAATATTGTTCCATATTTAATGGTTTGGACTGTGTATTGCAAGAGAACGCGCTAGTGGCAAACCTTGTCCGACTTAATTTACTATTATTGTCACTGCTCATTCCTTATGCTACCTATCGTAATAAAATATAGCCTATAACCTGGCCGGAGAACATATGTATGTTTTAAAAAAAAAAGTACGAAAATCGGATAAGTGGTTCTCTAGTGATAAGCGCATTAACGGACAGACAGACAGACAGACAGAGATACGTTGCATTTTATATATATTATAGATGTAATAAAATATATACCTATAACCTGGTCAGAGAACATGTACGAATTTAAAAAATGACGTAAATCGGATAAGTAGTTCTCGACGGATAAGCGCATTAACGGACAGACAGACAGACAGACAAACATTGCATTTTATGTATATTATAGATATAGATTATTATTATTATTATTATATAACCTGGCCAAAGAATATATGCATGAATTTAAAAAAAGACAGGTAAATCGGATAAGTGGTTACGGTGTGATAAACGCACTAATAGACAGACAGAGAGACATTGTATTTTATATATATTAGAGATTATACATTACAGATATTCTTCGCTACATAATATTGTTCCATATTTAATGGTTTAGGCGGAGTATTGCAAAGGCACGCGCTAGCGGCAAACTTATTTCCGACATCATTCACTATTTTACGTCACTGCTCATTCCTTATGCTACCTATCGTAATAAAATATAGCCTATAACCTGGCCAGAGAACATATGTATGTTTTAAAAAAAAAGTACGTAAATCGGATAAGTGGTTCTTCAGTGATAGGCGCACTAACGGACGGACAGACAGACAGACAGACAGACAGACAGACAGAGAGACGTTGCATTTTATATATATTATAGATATAGATCATTATTATTATTATATAACCTGGCCAAAGAACATATGTATGAATTAAAAAAAACACGTAAATCGGATAAGTGGTTCTCGAATGATAAGCGCACTAACGGACAGACAGACAGACAAACAGACAGAGATACGATGCATTTTATATATATTATAGATGTAATAAAATATATGTCTATAACCTGGTCAAAGAACATATGTATGAATTAAAAAAAACACGTAAATCGGATAAGTGGTTCTCGAGTGATACGAGCACTAACGGACAGACAGACAGACAAACAGATAGAGATACGATGCATTTTATATATGTATATATATATATATATATATATATATATATATATATATATATATATATATATATATATATATATATATTATAGATGTAATAAAATATATATCTATAACCTGATCAGAAAACATATGTATGAATTTAAAAAATCACGCAAATCGGATAAGTGGTTCTCGAGGAATAAGCGCACTAACGGACAGACAGGCAGACAGAGAGAAGTTGCATTTTATATATATTATAAGTATAGATTATTATTATTATTATATAACCTGGCCAAAGAATATATGTATGAATTTAAAAAAAGACACGTAAATCGGATAAGTGGTTCTCGCGTGATAAACGCACTAATGGACAGGCAGACAGACAGAGAGACATTGTATTTTATATATATTATAGATTATAGATATTCTCTGCTACATAATATTGTTTCATATTTTAATGGTTTAGGCTGTGTATTGCAAGGAAACGCGCTAGCGGCAAACTTTTTTCCGACTTCACTCACTATTATCGTCACTGCTCATTCCTGATGCTACCTATCGTAATAAAATATAGCCTATAACCTGGCCAGAGAACGTATGTATGTTTTAAAAAAAAAGTACGTAAATTGGATAAGTAGTTTTTCAGTGATAAGCGCACTAACGGACAGACAGACAGACAGAGAGACGTTGTATTTTATATATATTATGCGAGGCTGGTTTGAAAAGTCCGTGCAAAGTCCGAGAGGTGGCACCACCGGCGCGTATCGAGGTCATGTTTAGTTAGTAGCATCTCTTGAATGAACGCACACCAAGTTTCAGCCATATTGGTCTATTTCTTTGTGTTTGGCATTCGTGTGAATCAAGGAAGTCGAGTGATTTTCAAGAAATGGACGAAAAAGAATTTCGGGTGGTGATTAAACATTACTTTATGAAAGGCAAAACGCCTCAGGAGACTAAACAGAAGCTGGATAAACATTATGGTGACTCTGCACCTTCGATTAGAACAGTTTATAAGTGGTTTCAAAATTTTCGGACTGGCCATATGGGCACAAGTGACGCTGAAAGTTCTGGAGGTTACGACTCCAGAAATCATTGATCAAATCCATGATATGGTGATGGATGACAGAAGAGTTAAGGTGCGTGAGATTGCTAGTGATGTGGGCATCTCGACTGAACGGGTACATAATATTTTGCATAAACATTTGGACATGAGAAAGCTATCCGCAAGATGGGTGCCGCGATTGCTCACGCTTGATCAAAAACGGAATCGTGTGAAGTGTTGCAAGGATGGTTTGCAGCTGTTCCAGAAGAATCCGGAGGACTTTAAGCGTCGTTTCGTCACTGTGGATGAAACATGGATACATTACTATACTCCTGAGACCAAACAACAATCTAAACAATGGGTTACCAAGGGGGAATCTGCACCAAAAAAGGCGAAGACCGTTCCTTCGGCCGGAAAGGTTATGGCGACTATCTTTTGGGATTCGCAAGGGACAATCCTCATCGACTATCTGGAAAAGGGTAAAACTATTACAGGTGAATATTATTCATCGTTATTGGACCGTTTGGAAACCGAGCTGCAAGAAAAACGCCCGCGATTGGCCCACAAGAAAGTCCTTTCCCATCACGACAACGCACCAGCACACACCTCAGCAGTTGTGATCGCAAAATTAATGGAAATAGGATTCCAACTCGTTTCACATCCCCCCTATTCTCCTGACTTGGCTCCCTCGGACTACTATTTGTTCCCCAATTTGAAGAAATGAAGAAATGGCTGGCGGGACAAAGATTTTATTCAAACGAGGAGGTGATTGCAGACACTAATGGATATTTTGCAGACTTGGGCAAATCCTATTACTCGGAAGGGATCAACAAACTAGAACATCGTTGGACGAAGTGTATAAGCCTAAAAGGAGACTATGTCGAAAAATAAAAAAGGTTTACCCCAAACACATAAGTAGTTTTTAATTTTGCACGGACTTTTCAAACCAGCCTCGTAGATAAGAAACAAGATACAGGCGAAATGCTGTTTGGATTTCGAATAAGCATAGCTATATATGGTTGTTTCATCGATTATAACAAGCATAGCTTTCTAATTTTACGAAATAGAAATAGCTGCTGCTCTACGTTAGAAAATACTACTGTACGCTCATGGCCTCTCTCGTAACAAAAGATGGTGATAGCCTTAATGTTTATCCTACTTAGCGATGCTACAGATAGAAATTGTGACATGTCATTTTTAGTACAGGGTGAGTCAACGATAGAGTAAAATTCATTATGTAATGAATATTTCGGGAATGACGAAAAAATGTTAAATAAAACAGTTTTAGGGAATGTTAAGGTGCACAGTTTAAAATTATTTTTGAGTATACGCGATATTTCAAAAAAGTGTGGCTAATATAACATATGTTTTTTTTTTTTAAATGGAACATCCTATTTTCTAATTTATTTTTAAATTCTGCTTAAAATTTTATAACTTTTTTATTAATAATGTTATATACCTAAACCTAGTAGTTTTTTCTAATATTTCAATTTTCAAAAAAATACTAGTACAGATTTCTGAACATAATATTATTTTAGATTTTATAACCTAATAACACAGGTAAAACTACAACTTAAAATATGTAGATACCTTCAGAACATAAGCGTGAGACGATAAGTCAAACTTGACGGCAGTATTACTGAACAAGATAAAAAAAAAATATATAAAATTGTCTGTGAATTACTGTTAATATAATTACATGTATATTACATATTTGTTGATCTTGCTGTTCTAAATTGATCTATCATCTGAGAAGAGTTTACAATCATTATCCTACAAAGGTCTTCAGACATTAATACAAGTCGACACAATTAATCACAGGTGCTTCTTTTTAAGTATGACTTCTGGCTAATTTTTGAATTTCTATTTTTAGTGTATATTTTGTGTTGATGTAGGTGAAGGCTTGTTCTTGAACGTTGCATTAGTTACGCAGAGTTGTATTGAAGTCCGTAGATCTTGAGGTACCATCTAACTCTATCGGTACTGCAATTTAGTGAATAGAAATAAATGAATTTTATTAAGGAGTAATGCCACTCTAGAGCTAAGAAAAACGCCTAATTTTGACAATGTTTTTTGAAATATAGTGAACGCAATCCAAAATTTAATTGCCAGTCGCGCCATTGTTTCTGTAGGTGAAATACTCATAATTGGTACGAGCGTTCTATAGAGATGAAAAAAAAAAGTTATATGTAAAGAAATTTGAGTTAGATGCTACAGGGTGTTCAAAATAAATTTATGCATTTCGACTATTTTAAATTGAAAAATCTCAAATTTTTTAAATGGTATACCATGTACATTACTATTTTTTCTGATAAATTTCTAATAGTTTTAGATTTATTTTCAATTTTTCAATTTTTACCCTTGTTTTTGATACATTTACGCTATAACATCATAGTTGCCAAAACAAAGTAAAAATGTAGGCATTGTCAAATTTTGGCATGTCTATTAAGCAAGTAAAAATAGTTTAATTTGTTGTAGTAAGTGACGTATAAAGGTAATAGTTATGGATTTTCTTAAAAATGAATTAATTCATATGGTTTATATCCTGGGCGAAGCGGGAAAAAAATTGTCTTTTGGCAGTAAGGCTTTACGGAGCGAAGTACCCTAATAGACGTATACCATCTAGAAAATCTTTTCAGTGCTTAATGGAACGGTTTGATGATAGTCGTAGCTTTTAGTATACGAAACGGAAAGTAGTAAACCAGAATGCTACCAATGAGGAAAAAGAAATGGAGATTTTACTTCATGTTGAAGATAATCCCCAAGTCAGTAGCCGTCAATTAGCTGACTTATCTGAGACATCCCAATCTATGGCTAATCGCACCACCAGAAAATAAAAGTATCACCCTTTCGTATGGAAATACACCAAGAACTTCAAGACCGTTACTTTGAACAATGAGTAAACTTGAATGGAGCAATAGAGGCCGATCCAAATTTTTTAACCAAAATAATGTTTCCTGATGAAGCTACTTTTCACAGTAATGGAGCAGTTAACAGCCATAACATGCATTATTATTCAACACTTAATCCATTTTGGGTCCGGGGAGTTCGAAACCAAAACCATTGGTCGCTTAATGTATAGTGTCGAATATTAAATTTTCGAATTATTGGTCCATATTTTTTCCGCGAACCGCTTTATGGGCCTAGATATCTAAATTTTTTGCAAAACGAATTACCCCAGCTTCTTGAAGAAGTTGATAACTTTAAAAGAGAACAAATGTGGATTCAACAAGACGAAGCTCCTGCTCATTACCAGCGGAAAGTTCGGGAATTTTTAAACGATCGTTACTCATAAAAATGGATCGGTAGGGATGGATTCACTGAGTGGGCCCCTCGACCACGTGACTTAACACCTTTAGACTTCCAGACTTCTTTTTGTGGAGCTACATTAAAGATCGTGTTTATGTGAATCCCCCTACAACACCAGTAGATATGGAAAATAGGATAGATGCGTGCAGGACAATAACGCCTTTTATGGTAAGGAGAGTGAAGAAAAATATAGTAAAACGACTAAATACGTATATTCAAATAGACGGACATATTTTTGAACGTTTATTGCGTCATAATAGTTAATTATTAGATAAGTTAAACTATATTAAAATTATTATTAACTATTTGTTCATGTTTTCCCAATAGCGTAAGTGTATTAAAAACCAAGGTAAAAATTGAAAAATTCAAAATAAATCGAAAACTATTAGAAATAGGTATATGACATACTTAATAAAAGTTGGACGGTTTTGTAAAATCTATCAGAAAAAATAATAATATACAGAGTGTGCCTTTTAAAAAATTTGAGATTTTTCAATTTAAAATGGTCGAAACGTATAAATTTTATTTTGAACAACCTGTAGCATCTAACTCAAATTTCTTTACACGTATCTTTTTTCATCTCTATAGAATGCTCGTACTAATTATCAGTATTCCACCTTCAGAAACAATGGCGCTACTAGCAATTTTTTACAAAACTGAAAACTAGTATTTTTTTTTTAATTAAAATATTAGAAAAATTTAACGCAGAATTTAAAAATAAATTAGGAAATAGGATGTTCCATTTAAAAAAAAAAACATGTGTTATATCGGTCACACCTTTTTGAAGTACCCTGTATACTTAAAAATAATTTTAAACTATGCACCTTAACATTCCCTAAAACTATTGTATTTAACGTTTTTTTGTCATTCCCGAAACAAATGAGATAATAAACTTTACTCTATCGTTGACTCACCCTGCATATTTGAACGACAAAGAGAGAGGAGAGATGATAAAAAATAATATAGAAACTAATTTAATTCTTATTCTCTTCAATACTGTAAAAATAACTTACTGTTCTCTGCATATATTTGCTTGGACGGCTGGTGTTCGAGCATTCAAGGTAAATGAAGAAATAGGCATAGTTTTATCAGCAAAGCTATAAATTAGATTTCCGTTCTTTTCGAGTAGATCGTAAATGTATACTATCATCAAAAAGTTTGGAAGCAGTTTAATTTAAAAAAAAAAAAAACAATGGTGAAGTCAACCTAGTACTTACCTTGCAAATATGTATTTCTAAAATAAGTACTAAATTTGGCTTTCTCATATTAAAAAATAATTTAATTTAAGCAGAATAAGACCGTATTTTAAATGAATTCTTATTTTATGGTAAGATATACACCGAAAAAAAGTAAGTATTAAAATAATGAAAATATTACAGAATTTTCAGATTACCCGGCTAAAATAACTCTAAAAAAACGGTCAAGTGCAAGCTGGACTTGTTCCGTACGTTGATTAGTTTTAAGATAAAAAATTTTGCTACAGAAGTATAAAATGATCAGTAACTTCACAAAACACACCCCAAATGAGTTTTCAACAAAGTTTTTTTCCGATCTTTACTGAAAATTGATGGCCTTGAAATTTTTGTTTTTTTTATATATACCAGATAAATTATTAAAGGTAATGCACTCGTGATAATTTCCATGTAATGTACACCCTGTAGAGAATATTCCAGAATTTTTTCAAAATTTTTTCCTCAGTACTTTTCGAAATAAGGGGGGGGAACATCGATTTTTCGCACTTTTTTAAAAATAGTAGAAAGAAAAGTGTGCTAATATTACATTATACATATTTTTGAACTCGACTTTTTACACGCTTTCATTTGACACCCCACTCGATGAACTGGTAATTTTTTATTTTCACGTTCGATTTCACCCCCCAAAACTAAGCCCTTAAGTCAATATTTAACTTTCAAAACTACACGGCTCTGATGAGGCCATCAATTCCTATATTAGAGTCAGATTTCAACTTTCTATGTCAAATAGTTTCGGAGAAAAAATCGGATGTGACAAACAGACAGACAGACGGAACACTAAAAAACTTATAACACGATATATACGAAACAAGCACTCTGACCTCTTCTCCAATAAATTACCCTTTATATCTTTGACTATAAATAATGAAAAAATTACAGAATTTTCCGATCCTTCGTTTCCAAGAACCTTGAAAAACATATAACACAATATACTATATGTAGTCATAAATCTAATGCCCTCCCCCACCACCCCTTATATGCTTGACAATAAACAATTATATTTAAAATTTGTATATTATCCAATCAAAAACACGGAAAAATTCTCATAATGATATAAAAAAATTTCTCTCACCCCTCTAAACTCCTTCCCCTGAAGCAATAACTTAAACTTAAAAACTACAGGTCTCATTTCTACTTAAGGTATTATATGTGTACCAAATTTCAAATCTATATCCCGTGTCCTTCAAAATTTACCATGCCAACAGACAGACAGCTAGACAAACTGACGAAAATGGGAGATTGTTGAATGTTTTTCACCCTGAAATGAGAAGAGATGCAATAATTTCAGTAAGTAACTTTTTCACGATTACAAGATTTCTCTTTGGTAAGGGAAGTAATATATCTATTGTAGAAATACACAAAAAAATCACTAGTAATAAATATTTGATAATTACTTTAGATAACTAAAGTATTTATAATAATTCTTATGCGCATTTTATCGAATATTTACTATTATTAATTTTCGACTCCCTATTTTTTATTACCTTTGTATTATCCATTCTAAAAAAGGGTTGTTTACTTACAATGATGAGTTCATTAAACAGGTTAATATTCAGTAAGATCTTAGCAAATGTACTCGAGCATTCAAAGGTGAGAGATGTGAGTGCTGAAAGTATTGTACTTCAAAGTGTTCGTGCGGTTGTTTGGTCCGTTATTAAAAGGACCCCAAGAAAGTAGCTGGAGTATCAGATAGCGAAGTTCAATCTGTGCTCTGCAAAAGAACGGCTATAGTGAGCGACAAATTGTAAAAAACTCAGTATTTCAAATCAAGGAAAAAAGTAAAGGAAAAAAAGAAAACCCACTATGAAGAGGCGATTGATATCAGGCTCAAAAGGATGTGTAGCTGCCAGGAAACTGCTACTAACAATCAGACACAAACAGAATAGATTGTAAGAGGCTGAAATACATTAAGACTGGACTATTACAAATCCAAATTTTTACATCTGTTAGAAGAATATAGTATGACTCATAACAAGAAAAAGGGATTGAGAAGTTCATATAACGATACATCAAGTCTTCAAGTCGCGTTCGAGAATGTTGCACTATTTTCCCAAAAATGTAGCCGAAGTAATTAAAAAAATATTATTTTATCAAAATAAAGAATGTCCCAAAATTCACGCAAGAAGTAATTGTGATAGAAAACACAGGTTTAATTTTATTAATTAAAAATTGTAATTCTTTTATTGATTCATAAAGTATACAGTATAGGGTTATGTATGGAATAACATATCGGGTAAATGGCCTCCACGGCTTTGCTGGCACATACGCACTCTTTTGTCGAAATTTTCCATGACCGTTTTGCATAAATGTGGCTAAATATTGTTGATACAGCGCTTAATTTGCTCCTTCAAGTTGTGGGTGGTCGTGGGCTTGTTGGCATAAACCTTAGACTTTAAAAAACCCCAAAGAAAAAAGTCCAAAGGCGTTAAATCGCATGATCTGGGCGGCCAATTCTAATCACCAAAACGGGATATTACACGACCAGGAAATAATTCATGCAGTAATTGAATTGTTTCTCGTACTGTATGGCATGTGGCACCGTCTTGTTGAAACCACATGTCGTCCACATCCATATCTTGCAATTTAGGCACAAAAAACTGGATTATCATATCGCGATAACGATCACCAATAACTGTTATTGCCTGGCCCGCAATTTCGAAGAATAATGGTCCGCATCATGCCTTCAGCCCAAAATTCGCACCAAACACACACGTTGTGGATGCATTTGTTTCGCAACAGTCACGTGTGGATTGTCTGAACCCCAAATGTGTCGTGCCGATTAACGAAGCCATCAAGGTGGAAATGAGCCTCATGACTGAAGATGATTTCCTTCGAAAAAACAGTATCCAATTGTTGTTGTTCCATAATCCATTCAACGAACTCTCTTCGTTGTGCGTGGTTAATAGGCTTCAGTTCTTGGGTCAATTGAACTTTGTAAACATAAAGATACAAATCTTTCGTGAGAATACGCTGTAGAGAGCTTCTCGAAATGTCCAATTCTTGACCACGGTGTCGAATTGATGTTCCTGGAGTCTGAACAACACTTTCACGAACTGCTTCAATGTTTTGTGTCGAACGACTTGTTGAAGGACGACCAGAGCGTTTAAGATCACTAACTGATCCAGTCTCCCTGAATTTTTCAATTAATCTCTTCACAGTTGATGAGGTTAAATCACTATTCCGACCATATTTTGTACGAAAATTCCGAACTGTAGCTGCCAAACTTTCATTATTTTTAAAATATTGCCCAACAATGAAAACACGTTGTTCTTTCGTGTAGGGCTCCATTTTTAATAACCCTGAACTGTCAGCTGTCACGATGTGTTTTTTTGTTTTATTGGCAACACTTTACCATACAAATGGCGCCAAATTCAAATCTTGCGTGAATTTTGGGACACCCTCTATTATTTTAATTTAAAACAGTTACTGATTTTCGGAAAAATTTTCTTTAGTGTTGGGCAATCTGTGTCTTACAGTGGAAGACAGTTGAGACATAATTGTATATCCCATTTGTTTCAGAATTCATCAAAAAACCCACCTTTTGACTTTAGTCTCTGTACGTTATTAATAATTTGTTTATTAAATTGTGTTCAACAAAATTCGTGACTTTATTCAACAATAAAAATCATTAAATTGATAACCGCAAAACTATTACCTTAACAGAAAACTGTTGTACATATGACATTAGTTATTATAATACCATCAAATACAAGAAAAAAATAAATTCTTAACATTATTTAATTCAGTTTTCTAGAATACATTAAAATTTTCTCTGGAAAACTGCACCTGAATTAAGATCAGGTGACCGGGTTAAAAATAATCCATCATAATCCCGGAAAATATTTCCACAAGAAAAACCAAGTACACGTCGGATTTTCCAACAGGTCCCATTGTGACTCATAAAGTAAATTTTTATTCATATCCAAGAACACAAAAATAACATGGCAAAAGGTTACTAAAATCCAACCGTAATCACCGACTAATCCTTAAAATCTCCAAATCTCGCCGTAATAAATTCTTTAGACTTTAGAAAATGAGAAAAATAATCCTTTTCCTAGCCCTTTTTTAGTCCGCAAATCCGTCCTTAAATTATGCTAACTCCTCGAACAACAATGTCTTAGTTGGCGGCAAAATTTTCATCATTCTCCGCCATATACGGTGGAATATAGTACTCAAAATTCAAGCCAAAATTCATGATAATGGTGTGGAGAGGTACTCGGTGGCAAAGATAATCTTTGCCAGTCCGTCCCAAAGTGATAAACTTCTTCATACATAAGAGTTCTTGATGTCGTTTGAGAAGTAGCAAGATAGACTTGCGAAATTTCCTTGAGAACTGTGACACCTTAACCATGCAAACAAAAATAGTTAGTTATACTCACTGTTTAAAGTGGATTTTAATAAAGGGTCTTCCATTTGGGACTTGACAACTTTGAAATTTCACTGTGAACGCACCCTTAAGCCAATCACCGAACTGTCAACGTCAAAACATTCAGTAAAGTCAACATTTTCATCATGGTGAAGTACACGAACGAACAACGTTTACAAATAATTAAAATTTACTACCAAAATTTGGAGTCGGTGACTGCAACTTTAAGAGCGTTAACGCCAATTTTTGGTCGTAATTCTCGTCCCAGTAGACAAGCAATTCATAGTCTAGTGAAAAAATTTGAGTTAACATATTCGCTGCTGGATGTTCCGGTGCCAGTGAGACAACGGGTTGGCCGAAGTGGCCAGAATATTGCTGCCGTTCAAGCGTCCATCTCAAACGAACCAAAACAGTCGATTTCACGGCGTTCTCAAGAATTGGGCATCGCTCAGACCACACTATGGTGAATTTTGCGAAAGGATCTTGGCCTGCACCCTTATAAGTTAAAGTTAACTCAAGAACTAAAGCCACTCGATCATATCAAGCGACGTACGTTCTCGAATTGGGCTCTAGAAGAAGATGACCAATTTCATCGCAAAATCATCTTTAGTGATGAAGCGCATTTTTGGATAAACGGCTTCGTCAACAAACAGAATATGCGTTATTGGTCAGGTGAAAACCCTCATGTGCTTGAAGAAACATCACTTCAACCACAAAAAATTACTGTTTGGTTCGGTTTTCAGGCCGATGGTGTCATTGGGCCGTTCTTTTTCGTTGATGAAAATAACCGTCACGTTACAGTCAATGGAGATCGCTACAGAAGCATGTTGCAACGTTATTTCTTTGATCAATTGCATGGGCTAGACATTAATGATATGTGGTTTAAACAAGACGGCGCCACAAGCCACACAGCGGGTGTAACAATCGACTTACTGCAATCTAAATTCGGTGAACGTGTTATATCGAGAAATGGTCCCGTCGTATGGCCGCCTAGATCATGTGATTTAACATCTCTAGACTTCTTTTTATGGGGGTACGTTAAATCATTGGTCTATGCTAACAAGCCTGCGTCGTTAGAGGAGCTCAGAGCCAATATTGAAAGAGAGAGTGGCCGTTTCCGTCGAAAAGTGTGGCCGAGTCATCGAAAATTGGGTTGAACGAATCGACCGCTGCAAACGTGCCTGTGATGGACATATGAATGCAGTCGAATTCCATACATAAATGTTTTGATTGTACTTCAAGCCGATAGTAAAATTTTCGGAATGTCTCAAATGGGTTGAGTTTTATTTCAAAAAAAAGTTGTCAAGTCCTTAATGGAAGACCCGATACTTAGTTTTATGTTATTCATTGTTCTCTTAATCATTGTTTTCTCTTAATAATAAAGAAATATACTACGGCGTTGCAAAAGATAACAGCAGCAGTCTTTGATGCTCCTGTGGAGGTAACATCCATACTTGGAGGTGTTGACATATTCCACTAGATGAAATGACCTGCTAAATGAAAATGACAGTTTAGTCAAAATGCTAACGCCATTAGCTATGTACACCGTCGAAGAACAACCAGCAATTTCTTGTGGTCAGCGGCCGTGATACCTCGTAAAATTCATAAATAGATCTTGGAACAGTATAAAGAAAGCGGCCTAAGTAGAGAGAAGAGTAGACGAGTGGAATAGATGCTTATAAAAGCAAGCGTTTCTCAAGTATCAGGTACAGCACAATATTGGAGAAGATGCTCAGCAATACGAAGCCGTAGCAGAGGATTCCTATCTGCAGGTGTTTCTATCCTTCGGACCAACGCATCCCCAAGCCTCAACTATAGCTCTCGACGTCGTTTGGAGTTTGAGATTTTAAATCTTACAATAATCCCTTATAGCCCATAACCCGCTTCTTCCGATTACCATGTTTGCTTATCTTTAAAAAAGACGAGGTCAAAAAAGTGGTTAGACTTGGTTCATGGTTCAACCTATAACTTATTATTATTATTTTTTTGATGGAATAAACAAATTGGTGTTGTTGGCGGGAATGTATTGAAAAGGAGAGAGATTATGACGAAAATTGACCTGTACTAGAATGGTGCATGAAACGAAACAATTTTGGGTCGAAAACTGGAGTAAAGATACAGTTTATTATTTAAATAAGAAGAATAGGTTAAGCTATTCTAAATTAAATATTATCTAAGCCAACAAATGTTGCTCCTGCATAGTTCAAAATTATTTTTGAATATACAGGGTACTTCAAAAAAGTGTGGCCGATATAACATATGTTTTTTTTAAATGGAATATCCTATTTTCTAATTTATTTTTTAATTCCATGCCATTCAAAAAATTTGAGATTTTTCAATTTAAAATAGTCGCAATACATAAATTTATTTTGAACACTCTCTAGCATCTAACTCAACTTTCTTTACATATATCTTTTTTTTCATCTCTATAGAACGCTCGTACCAATTATGAGTATTCCACCTTCAGAAACAATGGCCCTACTGGCAATTTTTTACAAAACTGAAAACTAGTATTTTTTTTTAAAAAAAAATGAAATATTAGAAAAACTACTAGGTTTAGGTATATAAAATTATTAATAAAAAAGTTATAAAATTTTACGCAGAATTTAAAAATAAATTAGAAAATAGAATGTTCCATTTAAAAAAAACATATGTTATATCGGCCACACTTTTTTGAAGTACCCTGTATCCTCAAAAATAATTTTAAACTGTACAGCTTAACATTCTCTAAAACTATTGTATTTAACATTTTTTTGTCATTCCCGAAACAAGTGAGATAATGAACTTTACTCTATCGTAGACTCACCCTGTACATCTCCTAAGTATTCTCATTTCAGCTGATTCCAGCATCCTCTGTGTTATACTTGTATCAGATCTTGTTTCAGATATGTAAGTCATTACTAAGGACACCCAAATATGCAAAGCGCATATATTGCATACTCGTATTTTGCATATTATATGCATTTTTCTAAATATTTGCATAAAATGTTTTAAAAATAGCATATATGTGCATATTTGAAGAAATTTATAATAATGTAGGTCTTTGGCAGGCGTTTTCATTCGTTTTTCGGAATAAGGGTCAATGTTTAGGCCGCCTCCCCCGCGCCGGTGGTTTTCCCCAAATAAATTTTATTATTTTATGGTCAGTAAAAACCAATCAGTAAACCCCAGTCGGCCATCAGAGCATACTTGTATTATTAATTTATTAGATTTTATTTTTGGTTGTGCTTTTAAAGTGTCGATTTGTGCTTTTTATCTTGTGAATGCCCAAAACCAGTAGTGTGTCAGTGTGGATTAAACCATATAAAGAACTAAGAATAGATATGGGAAAAAATCTACTGTTCTGCAGGTGTTAAAATTGTAAGTATAATTTTTGAATACCTATTGAATATACAGGGTATTTCATTTTCGTTTAATATTTAAACATAACGAAATTTTTGTCATGATTTTGCCGTTGATGCTATTTTCAATGTTATTTAAGTTATTTTTGTTCCATATAACGAACAAAATTTCTATTTAACGAAACCACGAAATAGAAATACATACGTAAACGTATGTATTTCTAGGTAATCTAATAAAAAAGGTACAAAGCGGAATTTTAATTTTTGCCTGCCCTAAGCAGCTAGTTATCTATTTAACGAAATTTCTATTTAACCTTGGGATTTTAATTACATTTTCTTTTTTTTTATTGCAGATACCATGCGATAAAAAATTGCAAATAAAGCAACACGTGAAAACTGCTTGCCATATTGCCAAATTGAGTAAGACGAAACTTGGAGATATGCCACAACATACATTAATGTGCCCTGTATGTTGAAAATTTAAAATGGGTTTTTTTATTGCTACATTTGTATAGTACTCGTATCATGTAATGTGAAACAATAAATTTACATTTTTCAAGTCTATTTCGATTTTTTTTGCTGCATATCTACAACAAGTATATGCATATTTTGAGAAAATTATTTGCATATTTATGCGCATATTTTAAAGTTTTTCACTTGCATATTTGGGTTTCCTTAGTCATTACTGGTCGTATTACGCTCTTGTATATTCTTGTTTTGGTCTCCATGAAGAGAAATTTATTTCGAAATATGATATCATTGAGGCATCCAGCTGTCCTATTAGCCTTGTTGACTTGATGTTTTCTTCCTCGATTTTTCCGATACTAGATATTTTGATGCTTAGGTAATCGACTTCCATCACTTGTTCTATTGATTTGTCTTCCACCACCAGCTTACACCTAATCGGCTCTTTTGCTATTACTATTGTCTTGGTTTTTCGATTGAGACTGACATATCATATTGTTTTACGGCTATGTAGAATTCGTATAAACAGCCTTTTCAGATCATTTTCGGTCTCGGCCATTATTATCGGGTCTGTTACCCATTCTATATCCCTTCTTTCTTTGGACATTCTTTATAATTTAATCAATGACAATATTAAGGACTTACGAGGCTGGTTTGAAAAGTCCGTGCAAAGTCCGAGAGATGGCACCACCGGCGCGTATCGAGGTCATTTTTAGTTAGCAGCATCTCTTGAATGAACGCCCACCAAGTTTCAGCCTAAGGAGACTAAAGAGAAGCTTGATAAACATTATGGTGACTCTGCACCTTCGATTAGAACAGTTTATAAGTGGTTTCAAAAATTTTCGGACTGTCCATATGGGCACAAGTGACGCTGAACGTTCTGGACGGCCTGTGGAGGTTACGACTCCTGAAATCATTGATCAAATCCATGATATGGTGATGGATGACAGAAGAGTTAAGGTGCGTGAGATTGCTAGTGCTGTGGGCATCTCGACTGAAGGGCTAAATAATATTTTTGCATAAACATTTGGACATGAGAAAGCTATCCGCAAGAAGGGTGCCGCGATTGCTCACGCTTGACCAAAAACGGAATCGTGTGAAGTGTTGCAAGGATGGTTTGCAGCTGTTCCAGAAGAATCCGGAGGACTTTAAGCGTCGTTTCGTCACTGTGGATGAAACATGGATACATTACTATACTGAGACCAAACAACAATCTAAACAATGGGTTACCAAGGGGAATCTGCACCAAAAAAGGCGAAGACCGTTCCTTCGGCCGGAAAGGTTATGACGACTGTTTTTTGGGATTCGCAAGGGATAATCCTCATCGACTATCTGGAAAAGGGTAAAACTATTACAGGTGAATATTATTCATCGTTATTGGACCGTTTGAAAACCGAGCTGCAAGAAAAACGCCCGCGATTGGCCCACAAGAAAGTCCTTTTCCATCACGACAACGCACCAGCACACACCTCAGCAGTTGTGGTCGCAAAATTAATGGAAATAGGATTCCAACTCGTTTCACATCCCCCCTATTCTCCAGACTTGGCTCCCTCGGACTACTATTTGTTCCCCAATTTGAAGAAATGGCTGGCGGGACAAAGATTTTATTTAAACGAGGAGGTGATTGCAGACACTAATGGATATTTTGCAGACTTGGACAAATCCTATTATTCGGAAGGGATCAACAAACTAGAACATCGTTGGACGAAGTGTATAAGCCTAAAAGGAGACTATGTCGAAAAATAAAAAAGGTTTACCCCAAACACATAAGTAGTTTTTATTTTTGCACGGACTTTTCCAACCAGCCTCGTAAAGAGTCTCCCTGCCTGATTTAAAATTTATAGTTGATTGGTTCTGTCATTCCTTCTGCTAATCTTTATTGTCTTTATATATATTCTCGATAGTTTTAATTAGGTCTAATGAGAAGTTCCTGTTATATAATAGATGAATAACGCCTTCTATTTGCACATTATCGAAAGCTTTTTTTAAGTCTATCAGACACAAGTATGCTCGAATGTTGTATTCTATGGATTTTTCTTATACCTGTCTCACAATGAATACGCCATCGGTACATGAGCGCCCACTTCTGAATCCTTGTACTTCTTCTTCCGTTGTATTCTCACGTTTATTTTTGTTGTAATATTCTTTGTTGCTGTCTAAAACCAAAAAAGATTTTGGCCACCAATCTTATAAAAGAGACCCGCTGTATGTTGAAGGGTTCAAAGAACATGGCAATAATGATTCTTAGAGCGAGTTGCTTTTGTTTCTTGCTTACAATGTTTTAATGGCTTTGATCCTTTGTTTCTTATAATCAAGGATTGTTATAGTTAATTATTTATCAGTGTCATTGCTTTTACTACTCATTGAGGAAAAGGGAATAATTTAAATCAGAATATTTTGCTTTCTTTTTACAATAAGATGACTTTTTTTGAAAAACTCTGAGTTTAAAAAGTTCTCAACTTAGACCATACATACGAGGATCGATGGAAAAGTTCGCGGCCTAGTCAAGAAGACAAAATAAAATACGTACAAAAATATTTTTATTTTTCGACGTAATCTCCACCTAGCTCTATGCACTTCCACACCTGTTTGAGAAAAAGATTCCTCAAGGTCTTCAAAATACTGGTTAACTACAGCTTCGACTTCCTCATTTGATAAAAATTTCTGGCCACCGAGGTGTTTTTCTTTATACACACTCACTTCTGTATTCACTCACACTCACTCATTCGATTACTACCTCACTCACCCACTCACATTCCCTCATATTCACTCAATCTATCCACCAAATTGACTTCTAAAATGGTCAAGGGATATATGGTACATTAGACTGCATTTTTCAACCTCTTGTTCCTAACTAGAAAACGGATATTTTTATTCAACGCTGAACACTATTCCTTATGTTTTGATATCAAATTCGAATTTGAAACTTAAAAACTACTAGAAACGAGAGTTTTGATCAAAAAAAAAAATCCTGTTTAGCTGTTGCATATATTTACTTAAATAACCGGTCAAGTGCAAGTTGAACTTGCACAATTAGTGTTCCGTACGTTGATTGCTTTTAAAATAAAAAATGTTGTTACGGTGGTATAAAATGATCAGTGACTTCACAAAACACACCCCAAATCAGTTTGCAACAAAGTTTGTTTCCAATCTTTACTGATGACCTTGAAATTTTTCTTTTTTTTATATACCAGATAAATTATTAAAGGTAATGCACTCGTGATAATTTTCGTTCAATCTACACCCCCTGGAGATTATTCCAGAATTTTTTCAAAATTTTTTGATCAGTACTTTTCGAGATAAGGTGGAGTGACAGCGATTTTTTAAAAATAATACAAAGAAAAGTGTGCTCAAGTATTACATTATATATATATATATATATATATATATATATATATATATATATATATATATATATATATTACTCGTGTTTTCACAAGCTTTCATTTGACACCACACTCATTGACCTACTAAAAAAATTTTTTTTTCACTTTCGATTTCACCCCCCAAAACTAACCCCTTAACTCAAAATTTGACTTTCAAAACTACACGGCTTTGATGAGGCCATCAGTTCCTATATTATTGCCAAATTTCAACTTTCTATGACAAATAGTTTCGGAGAAAATCGGGTGTGACAGACAGATGGACATACAGACAGACTCCGAAGTGATCTTATAAGTGTTCCGTACGGAACACTAAAAATTATTTTACCAACCACATAGCACCTTTCTAATTTTTTTCGTTGAAACTGAACATAAAATAAAATTTTACTTTTTGATGTCAAGTCAAGATTAAGAACTTCAAAAGACACAGGAAATAATAATTTTATTCAATATGAATTAAAACTAAAAACAATTTATAATTTAATGGTTGCACATATTTATTTTAAACAGCATTTTGCTACGTAGCTTACTTAAACGTGGTGTATGCGTATTTCTTGTTAAACATGAATATTAAAACCTAATATTTTTATGATAAATGTAGATTCAGGACATTTAAAGATGTCCGAAATAATAATTTTGTTCCATAATTTTAATTATTATACAGTTTACATTATTAAAAATATTTTTGTCAATTTAATAGTTTTCTGGCAAATTTAAGTGTGTTTTCTGAAAAAAAAAACCTCACGGTAGATGTCTTTTTTATGATTTTTTTTTGTATTCAGCATAAAAAATACTTAAGAAAACACGTGTCTCACTTAAAAGACAGTTTTTTTTTTGTATAACTGTGTTATGTAGTGTTTACTCTTTTTACTTCATTTTCCAGTGTCAGCGAAAAAAAAAAAAATAAATTGTATAAAAATAGTTATTCAGAAGTTTCGTCGACTGAAGATATTTTAATTTTACTTCGTCTTTTAACCCTTTGAGGCCGGAGAAAAAAAAAAATAAAAGATATGAAGAATTTTTTTGAAAAAATGTATTCAACCAACATCAAAAACAAAGTAAAAGTTCATTTCACGTAAAAAAATATCCTGGATTATCCTGCAGGATGTGGTTTCTAGCACTAACCACTAGGAATTAAGGCACTCAAAACTAATTTTCGTGAAATTTAAAGAAGCAATTTCTCTCCTTATTGAGGCAGAGACCAACATCACAGGTTGAACATTTCCAGGTCGTTCGATGCACATGCTTCGCTGTGCTACAATGAGCACATCTGAGAGATCCACATCTAAGAGGCATATGTGCAGCACGATCATGACGTACCTCAGTGGGAATGATTTTTTTGTATTTGTTAGGTGCTTGTTCTGCTGATCTTCTTTTTTTTTAAATCGAATTAACGGCACCAATTAATCCTCGAGCAACCGATACACGAAATTGTTTCAGTGTAATACATCGTGAGTCACTTCTATTTTGAAATAAAATGAACGCGTTCACAACACAAACATCTACAAAGCAAAAAAAAAATGCGGTGCCACCACTTGTGGGCTTTTCGATCGATTTCATAGATACTTTTCAGCATGTCAAATCGATCTACGTATCCCATATGTTTATTATAATGTTTGACCATAACAGAACATGGGATTTCTTCTGTATTGCCATTTTTCTGTTTTCTAGAGACAACTTCCATGATGGATGGGTCATGATAGTTTCCTAAAAACAAAACGGTTCTTCGATCCATCCACTTCAATGCTGCTAATCCATCTGTAGAAACTCTCCAATCTATGTCGCCCCTTTTCATGTGTTTATCCACTTTGAGCTCTGGATAATATTTCCTTCCTTTACGCACAGTTCCACATGCATAGATGCCATCAGCTAACAAGTCTCTTTGCAATTCTACAGAGTTGAAAAAATTGTCGAAGAATACTTTGTGCTGCTTGCCAACTAAAGCCCTTGTTAGATCTTTTACTACGCGATGTCCCAATTTTTTCTCAACTGACTGATCAACTTTCCCCGTATAAATTTGGAACTCAGATACAAATCCAGTAGAATCAGCCCGAATCCATACCTTGTAGCCTCGTTTCGTGGGCTTCATTGGCATATACTGGCGAAAACTACTTCTCCCCTTGAATTTGATCATAGATTCATCGATTGATTGAAATTCACCAGGATTCAAAGCAGAGCCAAGAGTTTGTGTCAATTTAGAAAGTAATGGCCTGATTTTGTACAATTTATCATAATTGGCCTCACCTTTTTTTTGGCTGTACTGAGTTATCATTTACGTGAAGATTACTTAGAAGCCAGGTGAATCTGTCATGAGATAAAACAGAACTTATAAAATAATCCCTAAGTTCTTCTCTCGAGGACCAGTAGTCTCTATAACTTGGCATCTTTTTCAAGCTCATTAGCATGTTTACACCCAAAAATGATTTTATTTCTTTGTTGGTGGTTGGAATAAAGTAGTTGCTGCCACCATTTTTTTGTAAGGCATACAAATTTGTCTGAAAAACAATTTCAGATATGAAACAATCCGGAAACAAATACAAAAACATATCGGTAGGAGTTTCAACGTTGTCAGGAATATTAGGCCCTGCCTGAGACACAAATTGGTTTACGCGTGTTGCATGAGTGACATCATTTGTCCAAACAACTGATTTTTTTCTAAGTTCTTCTTGACGAATTACTTCTAACGGTAACTCATCCTCACTGTCCCATTCTTTAGTGACTTTCGCTTGCTCATTATCTTCGAAAATGAATGGAATATCTTCTATATCAAAAAAGTTCATCCCTTCCATCATAAAGTAAATAATCTATGGGGGCTTCGTTGTCCATAGTACTCTCCACATCTGATGCAATGGACTCACAGTCACTGGGAATTTCATCCAAAATCGCGAAAACATCTGTGCTATTCATTGCTTCAAGTTCGCCAAAAGACCAATATTTTTTTTTTGGAACCTGTAAAAATGAACAAACAAAAATTAGAAAAATTATGCATAATAGTAATAGCAATACGCGTCACTTAAAAAAAAAACACTTTCACTAAAAAAAAACATATAGTCCTAGTGGTTAGCATTTGTAACCACCACAAATAAATCTATTTATAAACTTAGCAAAACAAAAATTGCACTTGATATATATTCATATGTAGTAAATAGATATATCTTAAGTACTTACCGGACATTTTCTTAAAGAATAACCAGCTATAAGAAAAATAACCAGCCTAATTGGTACTGCAAAACTCACAACTACCTACGACGTGCAATTACAAATATCAGCTAAACGCTGGTGGACATTTCAAACCCTAAGCATGCTAGATTAGACTTCTTGATACGTTAGGCAAACAATTTAACATCGTGGTTTACTGGAGAAACCGGTAGGAAAGCTACAATATAATTTTTAAAAGGTGGTTATCAGTGGTAACCACTTGTCCTCAAAGGGTTAAATTGTGTTCTGAATTCCTTTGAGTAGTATAGTGCAACCGTAAAATAAGTACGAACGGTCCTCACAATTTTTAGTGTTCCGTACGGATAATACTTATAAGATCACTTCGGTGCCTGGTCTGTCTGTCCGTCCGTCTGTCTGTCTGTCTGTCTGTCAAACCCGATTTTCTCCGAAACTATTTGACGTAGAAAGTTGAAATTTGGTACTAATATAGAAATTGATGGGCTCATCAGAGCCGTGTAGATTTGAAAGTTAAATTTTGACTTAAGAGGTTAGTTTTGGGGGGTGAAATCGGAAGTGAAAAAAACATTTTTTTTACTAGGTCATCGGGTGGGTGTCAAATGAAACCTTGTAAAAACACGAGTTCAAAAATATATATAATGTCTTACATGCGCACACTTTTCTTTGTATCGCGAAAAGTCGCTGTCCCTCCCCTCTACCTCGAAAAGTATTGACTCAAAAATTTTGAAAAAATTCTGGAATATTCTCCACGGGGTGTAGATTGAACGAAAATTATCACGAGTGCATTACCTTTAATAATTTATCTGGTATATAAAAAAACAATAATTTCAAGGTCATCAGTTTTCAGTAAAGATCGGAAACAAACTTTGTTGAAAACTCATTTGGGGTGTGTTTTGTGAAGTCACTGATCATTTTATACCTCCGTAACAAAAAAAATTATTTCAGAAGCAATCAACGCACGGAACACTAATTGCGCAAGTTCAACTTGCACTTGATCGGTTTTTTTTTTCAACCGACGCTAAAAACTTCGAATACTTTCATGCAAGAATGACGTAAATTCCGAAGTCGGGAGGCCGGGATTATTTTTAATTTTAAAATTTTTCACATCAATCTTGCTCTATTTAGATAAAGTCGCAAAAACACGCCAGTGGCTTATCGCCTGAGGCTTCATTAGCCTTAATTTAATTTAAATGAAATCCCGAAAGATTTAAGCATAATGCTTAATGGGCTGTAAGCTTTAGAAAAATTGATGGCGATGGTGCCTTTTTATTACTGTAAACGGGTAATTAAAAATTTATTGGATAATATTTAATTTAAAAAGTTTGTGTGTGGCGTTATATTAAAAGCAATAAAATATACCGGGCAGCATAGTGGTACGCACCAAAATTTCAATATTACAAGATGACTAAGTGGCTGATATTAAACTCTGTAGTACACTATGTAAATTACAGTCGCAGTCCTAAACAGTGCGACAATCCAGTCGTATCACTTCTAAAAAATTTAAAATGTATACTGATTATTAAAGCAGGCCGATTATTTATAGAAGTTAGAAACAGGAAGGGTCCGAAACAGAACTTTATAGTACACGACAGTCAGTAATATGACTCGCCTAGTCCGGTACGAATGAAAACATGAAATACTTACTTTTTCACACAAATTTTGTGTTTTTAAATTGAATGTACAGTATATTATTTTTAGTTTTACAAAACTATTAATTCTAGAAGAGTCAGTGCATATATTTATGGTGTTATTGTACACAGTAGGGTAAAAAAAAGCTTCTATAATTTTAGCGAAGTGGGCTACGCACATTTGGCAATAATGAAAATTATGGGGTTATTTTAGACTACTTTTTTGTCTACACTTAATTACAACGAAGAGTTAACCATTAACATAACAACTCCCGTGCGAAGCCGAGGCTGGTCTTTAGTATGTTTTAGTTAGTCGACTAGTGTCATAAGTTACTCATTACGTCTATTATTATCGCAGAGGTAATAGTTTCGTTTTAATAGATATTTTACAAAATGGAGCGTCATAATAATAAGCGTAAACGTGTTGTTATTACTTTAAAAGAGAAACTTAAAGCAATTCCACGTTTAGATAATAGCAAACTTCCTAAAAATATAGCAAAGGATTTAGGTGTAACTGTGAGTACTGTTTCAGAGTAGAGAAAAAATCGCGAAAAACTTGAAAAATGGTGTAGTGTGTCTTGTCATCGCCCACACAGGCACGAAAAAGTATGAAAAGCGGTGAATACCAAAAAATGGATGATTTTTTATTTTTATGGTTTACACGGAATCGAGAACATGGAATACCAATTTCAGGAACAATTTTAAAACATAAGGCAGTGAGTTTAAGCGAAGAGTTGCCGGTTATTGAAGCGCCTGTAAATTTTTCTGCAAGTGATGGATGGCTAGATAGGGGGAAAAAAGACATGGTGTACGTCAACTAAAAGTTTGTGGAGAAAGATTGTAGGCTGATGTATCTGCTGCAAAAAAATTTGCAGAGAATTTTGAGCAACTTATGAAAGAACATGGTTTACAACCAGACCAAATCTATAATTGTGATGAAACAGGCTTGAACTACAAAACGTTGCCGTCAAATACCTTAGCTTCAAAAACGGAAGCTGGAGCACCTGATTACAAACGTAGCAAAGAACCTATTACTGTTCTTGCATGCAGTAATGCTTCTGGAAGACACAAACTCCCATTATTATGTATTAGTAAGTCAGCAAATCCACAAACCTTTAAGAATATTCATTGCAATGCTTTGTATAAAAATCAAAACAATGCCTGGATAGACGCGACTCTATTTAAAGACTGTTTTTTTGGAGATTTTGTTCCCAAAGTGAAACTTTTTTTTAAAAGAACATGGATATCCTAGAAAATGTATTCTGTTACTAGATAACGCCCCCACTCACCCAAGTGCGGAGCAACTTGAAAGTGGGGAAATAAAAGCAATGTTTTTGCCTCCTGCTGTAACTTCTCTCATTCAGCCTATGGATCAGGGTGTACCGGAAAATTTAAAACGCAATTACAGGTGCTTCTTACTGGAGTATATTTTAGAAGAAGTAGATGAAGGTGGCAGTCTTACTGATTGTCTAAAAAAGATAAATTTGAAAAATGTTATATATTGGATAGCTTCAGCCTGGAATCAAGTAAAGAGTAGTACTTCGGGAAAATCTTGGTCAAAATTGATTCCACAAGAGGAGAGACATTACTCAGAGGCAGAAACAGAAGATAATGAAAGTTTACATCAAATTATTACAAGAATATCAGGATGTGAAAGTGTTACGGAAACCGATGTTTATGAATGGTTAAACAGTGATAGTGTGGAAGACGAAATGACTGACCAAGAATTAATTAAAAGTGTATGCAAAAATGCTAATAAAATAGACAGTGATGACGATGATGATAACGAAGTAGAAGCCACTGACAATATTTCAGTAAAAATGTCACATTCAGAAGGACTAGGGGTCCTAGAAAAAAGCGTCAACTTATGTAGAACAACAAGAAAATGCAACCACCGCGGACGTTTTGCTTATCAAACGTTGGAGAGACATTGCAGCCAAAAACAAAACTAACGCAAAACGAGTGCAGTTAAAAATTACTTCATTTTTAAGACATTAAAGTTAAGAATGAAACTGTTTTATTTTCGATTTTCCGTACGTTATACATAAAATAAGTAAATTAATTGTTCTATTCTTTGTTTTAATAAATACCTATGTACGTAATAGCATATCTTGTAAATGCTTTTTAGTCAATCTGCCATGTTTGTATTCATTCTAAACTTCTATTTTATAAAAAAAAAATTTGGATTAACTTAAATTTCGATTATCTGAAATCACTTTGGTCCATATTATTTGTCTTTTCCATATTTCCTTCCACCTCTTTTTATCCTGTGTGGCTCGTCTTTCGTGTTCCCACTCTATTCCTCTTCTGGCCACTGCCTCTCTAACATCCCAAACCATGCCCTTCTAGGTCGACCTCTTGTTCTTTTCTTGCTCACTTTGGCTGCAAACACTTGTCTAACTATTCTTTGTACAGGCATCCTTTCGACGTATCCATACCATCTTAGTTGTGCTTCCTCAACCTTTTCCACCATTGGTTTCAGGTTCAAATTCTTTCGCAGTTGTATATTCCTAACCCTGTCCATCCTTGTTTTGTCCTCTATTTTCCTTATGAATCTCATTACTGTAGCCGGTATCTTTCTTTTCTGTCTTTCTGGCATTGCCCATGTTTCTCCTCCATATAAAGTATTGGTGTTGCAACCTTCTCGAATACTTGGGCTTTAATATTTTTTGGTATCTCCTTCCTTCCTAGGAATGTATTTTTTATACTATTAAATAATCTTCCTCCTGTTATTATTCTCTCCTTGATCTCCTCTTACACCCTTCCAGCCTCCGTTATTGTTGATCCTAAATATTTAAACTTCTCCACTTGGTTCAGCCTTTCCTCCCTATCTTTATTTCATATTGTCGTTTTTGTTTTCCTATTATCATAGTCTTTGTCTTTTCTTTATTAATTTTCATGTCTATTTTTTCCAATGCTTCTTTATATATCCGTATGTTCTTATTAAGCGTTTCCTCGTCTTTTGCTATAATAACCATATCATCTGCATAGCATAGTTCTGATATTTCTATCTTTTTCATTTTTCAATAGCCTATCTGGTATGGTCTCACCCCTTTTTTCTTGCTTTTTTTATTGCTTCATCCAGAACTATTGAGAAAGTGAATTTCCCTATCTTCTCCTATTGCTTTTTTTCTTAACTGCCTTACTATAAATATTGCATGATTGCACCCCTCTACCTGGCCGAAAGCCGAATTGCGTTTCTTCCAATGTATATATATATATATATATATATATATATATATATATAATATATATATATATATATATATACGAGGCTGGTTTGAAAAGTCCGTGCAAAAATAAAAACTACTTATGTGTTTGGGGTAAAACCTTTTTTATTTTTCGACATAGTCTCCTTTTAGGCTTATACACTTCGTCCAACGATGTTCTAGTTTGTTGATCGCTTCCGAATAATAGGATTTGTCCAAGTCTGCAAAATATCCATTAGTGTCTGCAATCACCTCCTCGTTTGAATAAAATCTTTGTCCCGCCAGCAATTTCTTCAAATTGGGGAACAAATAGTAGTCCGAGGGAGCCAAGTCTGGAGAATAGGGGGGATGTGAAACGAGTTGGAATCCTATTTCCATTAATTTTGCGACCACAACTGCTGAGATGTGTGGCTGGTGCGTTGTCGTGATGGAAAAGGACTTTTTTGTGGGCCAATCGCGGGCATTTTTCTTGCAGCTCTCGGTTTTCAAACGGTCCAATAACGATGAATAAATATTCACCTGTAATAGTTTTACCTTTTTCCAGATAGTCGATGAGGATTATCCCTTGCGAATCCCAAAAGACAGTCGCCATAACCT
>CM032456.1:1205190-1247932 GCA_019049505.1 Pachyrhynchus sulphureomaculatus
AGGAAATACGAAACTGCGATAAATAAAATTTCATTTGAAATTAGCACTGTACATACGGTAGTGCCATTGTGACATAGATTACAAAATCTCAACTTAATCTGAACACTAATTAAACTGTTGTCAGTTTTTTTACATACATACATACGTCGCAAACTACTTCCTCTGATCTTGACAACAAATTGGACTGTTTCAGTATTTAAATACCGAAAAACTTATTATTTATAATGTAACAAATTAAGAATTTTTTTTTTTCAGTTTTATAAAAACATCTGTTGTTGCAGAAAAATAAACTAGAATTAACATTCACTGTTTCAAAAACAATTTTTCACTAAAATAAACTAAAATAAAAACACACGATCAAAGTTACTCATAAGAGGGTTGTTTAATCAAATGAAGTAACCAAAAGTTGTATTTAAATTTACGATATAATCAGGTTTCTAAGGTTACTAATTATTTTATTTTTAAAAAATTTATACCCTAGGTCTCTTAAATGTGTCCAGGTTCTACATAATGGTAATTATTCGTTTTAAGGTACTCATCTAGAAATTGAAAAAAAAAATGTCATATCTTACGCGTGGGTGTATTATTATTATTATTGTTATTAATTTACATGTGCTTGCACTACAAATGTTTTTGTTTTGAAATTTTCCAGTGGACGGAGAGAAGTCACTGATCGGAGAAATGGCTGACAATCTGAAATTCCCGTCGCACAGTGTGTCGCGTAGAACATGCTAGGTGGACCAAATTCATGTTATGATTTCCAGGAAATCTTATTTGCAAAACGTAAACAACACCACCAAACCCCGAATTCCGAGAAAAGGTTGTTTATCAAGTTTGCAAGTGGCGAGTCATAAGCGTCAGAAGTCAGGTAATGAGTTTAATGCAGCTCTTTCAATCAATCAGTTGCAATTTAGTGACACTTTCGTGCACATCTTATAGTGACATATTGTAATATTGTGAAAGTTTTTTGTGATGAATATTAATACTGAAGGTAAGTACTATTTTTTAATGTATTTTTTTTTAATCAGAATCTATTAATTTGAATTTTTAGTATTTTTTTTTTAAATAGCCTATATATTTTAGCGTGTTTTTTTAAAAAAAAAAACTTTGAAAGTTCAGAATATACAGACATTCACCTCTATCCGGGCTAGTTTTTTAGATATTACACAGAAATAAACTTTATTCTTCGTAAAAATACACATATTGTTTAGCACACTTCAGTACAACATGTTCTTTTTTCTTTTTTTCCAGAACACGTTTACTCTATTTCAAGGGTAGCCTTTTTGAGGAGTGGTTGAAAACACACGAAGAATGAAAAAAACTCGCGTGTATATGACTTTCTTTCTTCAAAATTTCACTTTGGGACATTACTGAAAGCAGCCAAAAAGAAATAAAATTGAAGATATCCAACTTGTCTAATAAGTTTGGTGCCAAATGGTTGGCTTCAGGAAAGTCGAAGGAGCGTTTTTTAATTAAAAATAAGAATTGGTTGGATGAAGCAGACATACAGTTTACTGCGAGTTCTTTTGCGCCACAACCTTCAACATCAAGTGAGAATGTGACTCCTGCAGGAAGACCTCGCAAAGATTTCGAGGAATCGTCGTTTAAGACGAAGAAACGTCGCGTCGTGGATCTCGTAGAATCCCGAAGTGTCAGTGAATTGGTGACTGCTGCCGAAATGCTGTGCGTTCAGCAGGGCAAAGGAAAATTGCCAATGTGATTAGAGACATTAGTGAGAGCCCAGATAATATTATTAAGTCTAAAAATACCAGTTCCGTTAATCCTAGGTAATTAAGTAGTGACGAAGCCTGAGCTTACTATATAGATTCTAAGTCAACAACGCATTCTTACAAACAAACTAGGAAGTGGTCCATGAAGGCGGGGCATAATGTGTTTCCGTCATATTTTAGTTTAAAAAAGTCCAAAGAGGCCTGTTACCCTGCAGAGGAGCACATTGCTATAACAGAAACTTGTGCTGAAATAAATTTGCAAGCCTTATTAAATAAAACAGTGGGACGTCTAGTATTAGCACAGAATGAAGTTATCAGCAGTGTGCTTCCAACAAGTTCATCGTTTACACTTGTTAGTAAATGGGGATGTGATGGAACTTCTGGGCACAGCACGTACAAACAGAGATTTGAGAACACTGAATATACGAACGAGTTTCTTTTCGCATTTTCTTTAGTTCCCCTTAAGTTATATGATGGGTCCAAAATTATTTGGCAAAATCCTCGGCCTTCATCATCTTTGTATTGTCGCCCAATCAAATTTATATTTGCCAAAGAAACGAACGACTTCACGTTAGTGGAGACAAATAGATTGTGGGAAGAAGTTAATGCTCTTCTTCCAACACTTATCAACTTTGGTGATTCTCAAATCTCTGTAAAACACGAACTTTTGCCAATGACAGACGGAAAGATGTGTAACGCCTTAACGGAAACTAGTTCATCCAAAAGTGTTTCATCTGTGGCGCCACCCCCAAGACGATGAACGATGACCCCGCGATGTTTAACAGCAATCAAGAACATTTTGGCTTTGGTTTATCTACACTTCATGCTTGGATTCGTTGCTTCGAATGTCTTTTACATATCAGTTACAAGTTGAATATTAAGAAATGGCAGGCTAGAAGCAGCGAAGACAAAGCAGATATCAAGGTTCGTTCCGAGGAAATCAAATTGAAATTTAAGAACGAGATGGGACTCATTGTAGATAAACCAAAGCCAGGATTTGGTTCTTCAAATGATGGAAATACAGCCCGTCGCTTTTTTAAGAATGCTGAGATGAGTGCTCAGATCACAGGGTTGGATGTTACAATTATAAAAAAGTTTGATGTTTATTTTGAGAACATTGTCTTCTGGATTCGAGATAAACTTAGTTGAATTCAAAAAATTTTGTCTTGAAACCAGAAAACATTATCTTAGTCTCTATTCGTGGTACTGTATGCCTGCTACTGTGCATAAAATATTAATTCACAGCACAGAAGTCATCAAAGCGGCATTGCTTCCAATTGAGCAGCTTTCCGAAGAGGCTCAAGAAGCACGGAACAAAGATTGCCGCAGATTTAGGGAGTACAACACCCGCAAGTGCTCGCGTGTTGCCACGAATAGAGACTTACTGTGCATGTTAATTATAACACCTGATCCTTTGATCAATAGCCTTCGAGAGATTCCCAAAAAAAAGCCGGAAAAAATATGTACAGATGTATTAAAGTTAATTATAAGCCCTAGCATAGAAGAGTCAAGATTGGAATCGTCATCATATTGTCGCACAATGCCACAAAATGATGACGATTATACAGTAAACGACTCATCAGAAGACTCTGATGATGATTATTAGGTTCAGCTACTATTTTTTAGTTATGTAGTGCTTGTACTAAACATGTAAACCTTGACTTGTAAATTTTTCTTTATCAATAAATGAGTATTTTTATTTTACATATAATTACAGTCAGTGTCATTATGCCAAATTTATTACAGAGCATTTATAACATTTATTTTAAAATTAAACAAAAACAATTTTTGACTGGAATTTTCAAAAACAATTTTTTTTTGAACCGAACAGCAAGAAATATGTACCTTAAAAAAATCAAAAACATTTTAAAATACCAACTACTTATGTATGTATAATGCACAAGTTACCTACCTGAAAGGCAGGTATTATTTGAGTTTATCCTTTTTGTGTCATCAATAAAACTAAGTAATATGGATTAATTGTTTTATTTTTAATTGACAAATGCAATAAATGATTTTTCATCTGGTTATTATTAAAAATAATAATACAGTGTCTTTCATTTAGTTGCACATTCAAGTTTGTAGAAAAATTCGTGCACATACGCAGAATATTTTGTTTTTGTTATACAATGTTTTATGCAGCTGGACAAAAAATACAGGTAAGCGAAATGCAGCTAAATGAAAGACACTGTATTATAATTTTTAATTCTAATAACCATACAAAATACCCTTGCCCTTTAGTTCCGTTATCTATCTGCTAAGCTGATGCAATCCTACCGCGATATGCAAGGGTGGCTGTATTACACAAATTTTATCGATATTGAGTACCTGCGGTAAATTGTGAATAAAACCCACATTTATTAACCGATTTTCATGATTAATACCTTATTTTATTTTCCAGATACGCAGCTGTCAGAAAAATGTATAATATTTTGTTTTTTATTTTGTTATTGCGCTTTTTTACCGAAAAAAATAATGAATTTTACACGAAAAATTTTTTTTTCTCTCTATTAATTTCTAAATAACTCCAAAACGATAAAAGATAGAATAAAATAATATTCAATCAACTTTAATAAAATTTTGTTACGCATTTTTTAATGTTTTATTTATAAAAATCTGACAAGTTGTTCCCGAGTTATCGTTAAATATGTCTGCGTAGCTGACTAATTTAGGGGGAAAAAATTAGCCACGCCCATAAAAAAAAACCAACGCGATGAATTTTTTCTTAAAATAACTTAATATGCCTAGAATATACATAAACAATTGAAATAAGTGAAAAAATACTTTTGTCCAGCTAACTTGTACTAGTCGACACACTGCGGCGTCCGGGGTGTCAGTAACAACAATATTAATAATAATAATAATAATAATAAAAGCATATCAACAAAGACCAAACTATTACAGGAGATAGATGCAGGAAATGACACCAGTATAAAGAAACGATCAAACACATAACAAGCGAATGTAAAAATATTTACCCGAAACGGAATACTCAGCCAGATATGACTCAATGGTAAAAGTAGTTCACTAAGCACTAGCCACAACATACAAACGCATAGAAAACACAGATCCCTACCACAAATACAAACCAATATCCATACTTAAAAATAAAGATTACAAGCTCTACTGAGACATCAGTATCCATACAGATAAAATAGTCCCAGCCAATAGACTCGATATTACTTTTCAATGCAAAAAAGGAAAAGTCACCTATCTAATTGGCATAGCTGTCCCCAACGACACAAATATCCAAACCAAATATATAGAAAAAAATCTCGAAATACACAGACCCTGCTACAGAAATAAAAAGGCTATGAAAACAAGAAAACGTCATCATCGTTCCCTAGTCATATCAGCCACAGACCTTACACCAACAAGATTCACACCACATTTAGTACAATTAGGACTCAACACAAACATACATAAAAACATTCAGAAGTCAGTGATTTCGAAAACGTGTAACATTGTCAGGTCATTTCTTAATACACAATGGTAATAGCGTCTGTGCTGACTTCTCTTAGGCCAGTCAGCCAAACATGGAACCACATTGACCAAATATGAGAAAGAATAACAAAAATAATAATAATAATAAACGCCTGCGTAATTGAAATTTTTTTTTTTTGATTTTCGGGAGTTGGGGTGGCGTAGGGGTCCGGGGATGGCCGAACGTCAATTTCTGACACCGGATTCGTGTTAACGCCCCAAAAAAACCGGAGAGGACATATTTCCCAATTTCTAGGTGAGTACCCTAAAACGAATTTTTAGCATTATGTAGAACCTGAACACATGTAAGAGACCTAAAGTATAATTTTTTTTAAAAATAAAATAATTTGGTAGGTACTTTAAAAACTTATTAAGTCGTAAATTCAATTACAATATGACTTACAAATAAATTTCACAACTTTTGGTTACTTCATTTGATTTTTTTTTTGCGTAAAGCGTACTTAAACAACCCTCTTAAGACTGACTTTAACTATCCATTTTGGTCACAAACGTTATGCCATCTATTATCGTGGGTTTTTTAATTTAGTTTATTTAGTAAAAATTTTTTTTTGAAACAGTGAAGGTTATTTCTAGTTGTTTTCTGCAGCAACGGATGTTTTATAAACTGAAAGAAATTTCTCTTAATTGGTTACATTATAAAACAATAAGTTTTTCGGTATTTAAATACTGAAACAGTCCAATTTACCATATTGTCAAGATCGCAGGAAGTAATTTGCGACGTATGTATTTAATACAAGCATTAGCGTACATGCTAAATAACTCTGAATTTTCAGGACCAATTTTCTCAATAATTATCCAGAAGCTCTATTTATCATTATCTTTTCGTAGTAGCTAGGGCCAACCGGTTTAAAAATATTAAACCTTTTTCACAATACCCCGTGTGTAATAATGATTTTGATAATAACAATAAGCGAGTTTAACTCTACATGATACGTCTAGGGAAACGTGAAAAAAAATACTCCAAAACAATTTTAATATTAACTAGCAAAGACGCTTGTATCATGCGTGACAAATTCCGAAAAAGTCTTTAAACCCCCGGTTAATCCTGAAACAGTAATTCCGACAGGGAATTAGGGTTTCTGTAGTTGGCAGTATCCCAAATAAGTCGTAGCCAAGGAGACTTCTGCCTGCTGGATAACTCTGGATATTTAGGAAAAAGAAAGGCACCAAAGGCGTAGAGGGGAAAATCAGTATTATCAATAAATATTTAAATTAAAATCATATTAAAATACATCTCTAAACAATAAATACGAAAAAAAAATGTTTGTGTAATTTTTTGATGAATATATAAGTTTTGAGGAATACACAAAAAAAAAGTGAAAAATGCATAGTTAAATTAAGGACTGTTCAATTTTTAACGCTTACTTAAATACTGAAGCACAACCTAAAATAATGAGTTCTATTGTTTTAAGTACACAAGATAACTGTAATATTGTTTACTATCCGTTACAATGGCAACCGTAAATTCTAAATAATAGTTGCAGCATAGCTTAAAAGTACGTTCACATATTACAAACATTCAGCCATCTCAGTATTATAAAACTAAAGTAGAGACACGAGGTTGACCTAACTTATTTTATATACACTGGTAAGCAAAAAAAAAAAATCGACTCAAATGATTTTGCTTCATTTAACACCGATCCTTTAATTTCATTTTCAAACAGTAGTATTACTTTTGGTATCAATGGTATCAAATATTTCAATTTCCAAAAAATTTTACTGACTGAAACGGTTTTACTCAATAGAACCATTTTTGCTCGCTCAGCAACGTACTCGTTGCGCAATATTCATCCCTATAAAACACATGCTACTGCATTTTCCTATTATTCCTTTATCGGAACTTAAACCGTCAACATCTTTGCTACACCTGCTCACTAATTACATCATCGGAAAATCGATACCACCCCTAACGAAACGGCACAATTTATTGTCCTATTTCAAGAAGGGCATAGCCAACGTATAGTCGCTGCGCAACTGCACCTGAGCCAGTAAGCTGTCTCCAGAGTCTACCAAGAGACTGGCGCCTTTACACGGAGACTAGGATCAGGAAGAAGAAGGTGTACCTCGGAGTGAGACGACCACTTCTTTGTTTACACAACCCTAAGAAATCGTCACTTGACTGGCGTTGAGGTATAGCAGGACCTCCGACAAGTTCCTGGTTGGGCTGTCAGTCATTGGACAGTCAGAAGAAGACTTAAAGAAGCTAACCTAACTCCGAAGAAACCAGCTAACGGGCCCAAATTGACAACAGCCCATCAACCAGCGAGACTTGGATTTGCCCGAGAACATGTCGACTGGACCTTAAAGGAACGACGCTCCGTTTTATTTTCCGGTGAGTCCCGCATGTGCCTACGTGGAAATGATGGAAGAAGATGAGTTTATAGGATTGAGAGTGCTATGCGCAGTGCTGCATTACTGAAACGGTCGCCTACGGAGAAGGTTCTGTCATGGTGTGGGGAGGCATTTCCCTGGATACGAAAATCGATTTAGTTTTCGTGACTGATGAGAGTCGTAGTGGTGGATTAACTGCTCACCGGTACATCGAAGAGATCCTGCAGGCACGTCGTTTCTTACGCTAGGTTTGTTGGCGATAGCTTCGTGCTAATGCACGACAATGCGAAGCCATATGCTGCTGCATCGGTGCGGCAATACCTAGCGGAAGTGAGAATACCCACATTAGACTGGCCTGCGTGGAGTCCTGACCTCAATCTAATCGAGCACATATGGGATAAGCTCAAAAGAAGGGTTCGAACCAGAAATCTAGCCCCTGCATCGCTGAGGGACTTAAAGGTTGCGATGGCGGAAGTGTTGGTAAGAATCCCACAAACAGTTGTGAAAAAGCGCACCAGCTCTATGAAAAACGGGCTGGAAGTAGTAATGGGGGCTTGAGGGCATAATACAAAATATTGATTTTGGTTTTTATTGATAAATTTAGTTGTTAAACTTTAAATTTGTTTAATTTTTTCCTTTCTCTTACTCCTATTTTCAATTCTTGTTCTCCTTGTTTCCCCTTTTACTCATTTTAATCAGTAAAAAGCATGAGGTATGCTGTGGAATTTGGTATCATTAGAAAGAGGATAGAATGGACTTTCAAATGATACTAAAATAAAAAATATGAACACTAAATTCTACGATCAGTTAAGGAGGAAGGCGTATATAAAATTTTTTTTTGACGATTTTTGTTTTGAATCGAAATTCGAACTTTAAATGCACTTATCGTGTCATGCAAGAGACCGTTCCTGACCGATTCAGTCGCTTTACATTTTGAGCTTTTCATTTGTAATTTTTTTTTTTGGTAAATTTGAATTCATTCAAAGCGTATAATCATACTCTAATGCAGGGATGTCAAAGATACGGCCCGCGGGCCGCATCCGGCCCCCGTGACGTATCAATAAGGCCCGCGATCGCAATGTGTCACAGAAAGAAGAATCATGTTTTTTTTAGAGCCGTATATTATATACTATATAATTAAATAATTCAGTAAATTTTTTTTATTTGAATCTGGCCCGCCTACACATTCTAAATTTAATATATGGCCCTCTGCAAAATTGAGTTTGACACCTCTGCTCTAATGAATTTTCTTAAAAAGTTGGGACTCTATTTTTGAAGCCAAAAAGTTGTTCTTTTTTATATACTTTTTCATTTTATATAAATATTATAGTTTCTCAATAAATGATTCATAAAAAAAAAACGGTCGTTTACACAGACCTCCTCCCTTAAATGACGCCAAATAGTTTGAGTCGTTTTTTTGCTCACCAGTGTATGTGATAATGTTACAGTACTTTTAAAAATAACTTGAAAAAACTATTTTCACAGGGTTGGATAGGAAGAATATTTAATTATTGATCAACATCCCACACATTCTTTGCTGACTAGAATATTAATGACATTTTTATTCTCTTAAACTTTTCAAAAAAATTAACGAGAATTCGAATTTGAAGCCGTTCTAAAAATCAGTATTTTAAAATATAAGTAACATTGATTAAAATGTTTACTAATTAAGAATTAAATAATCTGCGATTAATTATCTACTTTTTTACTTATAGAAATTGAATGGAACATTTAATTTAGTGTTGTTGTTGAGCCACATATGCACACCACATAAGAACATTAAAATAGAATATTTAATATAAATAACACCAATAACAATCTAAAAGAGTTTTGCAGCATGCAGCGCATTTTAACAAAAGACACCAGATAAGAATTTCTGTAAAACTAGTAACCAAGAAAAAAGAAGGAGTGGACTAATAACGAAACCATTAGGCTAATGAATAAAACGCGAATTTCTAAGAACAACGATGTAATGTATGAACAGCCAGAGAAAGAAATCCAAGCAAAATTAAGACTGACAAAGGAAAGATGGTTTAGGTGTAAGTGGAAGAAAATGAAACGAAAAAAGTCTGGTGATGTTCTAGATGTGGGAAAAAGACTGAGGTTATGCAGCATCTGGCCAGAAATAGACAGGTAATATTGAATATCAAAAAGATACTGGATCAGACATTACAAAAGAACAATTACTATACAGTTCAATCCACAAAATCAGGGACAGCAGCAGGCTCTGATAAGGAAATTATAAAACTTCTAAACGAGGAATATCTACTCCCGCTTATTAATTAATTTAGTATTGTTTATTCAACAGGAATTATTGCAAGAGAATGGCTAATATCGACCTATATTATACTTCCAAAAAAAGTAAGAGCCAGACAGTGTGCTGACAATCGCACGATAAGTTTAATGAATCATACATTAAAAATCTTTTTCAAAATGATACTCTCGAATATATAAGAAACTAGCCGGGCTCGCGGCTCCGCTCGCGTGGACTTGATTCACTACTATCGTCGCTGCTTATTCCTTATGTTACCTAACGTAATAAAATATCTCCCATTATTTCTCCTTATCTCCCAATATTTCTCCTTATTTCCCATTATCTATACATAATTTCCATTATCTAGGCTTATCTCTGGTCATCACCCATTATTTCTCCTTTTCTCCCATTATTTCTCCTTATCTCCCATTATCTCACCATAACTCCCATTATCTAGACTTATCTCTGCTTATCTCCCATTATCTCTCCTTATCTCCCATTATTTATACTTATCTCCCATTATCTCACCTTATCTCCATTATCGAGGTTTATCTCGACTTATCTCCCATTATTTCTCCTTATCTCCCATTATCTCACCTTATCTCCCATTATCTAGGCTTATATTGAATTATATAGAACATATGTATAAATTTATAAAACACGTAAATCGGATAAGTGGTTCTCGAGTGATAAGCGCACTAACGGACAGACAGACAGACAGACAGAGAGACGTTTGCATTTTACATATATTGTATTCTTTGCTACATGATATTGTTCCATATTTAATGCTTTAGGTGGTGTATTGCAAGAGAACGCGCTAGCGGCAAACTTTTCTCCGACTTGATTCACTATTATCGTCACTGCTTATTCCTTATGTCACCTAATAAAATATATCCTATAACCTGGCCAGAGAACATACGTATGTTTAAAAAAAAAAGCACGTAAATCAGATAAGTGGTTCTCCAGTGATAAGCACACTAACGGACGGACAGACAGACAGACAGACAGACAGACAGACAGACAGACGGACAGAGAGACATTGCATTTTATATATATATATATATATATATATATATATATATATATATATATATATATATATATATATATTATAGATATTCTCTGCTAAATAATATTGTTCCATATTTAATGGTTTGGACTGTGTATTGCAAGAGAACGCGCTAGCGGCAAACCTTGTCCGACTTAATTTACTATTATTGTCACTGCTCATTCCTTATGCTACCTATCGTAATAAAATATAGCGTATAACCTGGCCGGAGAACATATGTATGTTTTAAAAAAAAAAAGTACGAAAATCGGATAAGTGGTTCTCTAGTGATAAGCGCACTAACGGACAGACAGACAGACATAGATACGTTGCATTTTATATATATTATAGATGTAATAAAATATATACCTATAACCTGGTCAGAGAACATGTACGAATTTAAAAAATCACGTAAATCGGATAAGTAGTTCTCGAGGGATAAGCGCATTAACGGACAGACAGACAGACAGACAAACATTGCATTTTATGTATATTATAGATATAGATTATTATTATTATTATATAACCTGGCCAAAGAATATATGTATGAATTTAAAAAAAGACAGGTAAATCGGATAAGTGGTTACGGCGTGATAAACGCACTAATGGACAGACAGACAGACAGAGAGACAGTGTATTTTATATATATTATAGATTATACATTACAGATATTCTTTGCTACATAATATTGTTCCATATTTAATGGTTTAGGCTGAGTATTGCAAAGGCACGCGCTAGCGGCAAACTTATTTCCGACATCATTCACTATTTTACGTCACTGCTCATTCCTTATGCTACCTATCGTAATAAAATATAGCCTATAACCTGGCCAGAGAACATATGTATGTTTTTTAAAAAAAAAGTACGTAAATCGGATAAGTGGTTCTTCAGTGATAGGCGCACTAACGGACGGGCAGACAGACAGACAGACAGACAGAGAGACGTTGCATTTTATATATATTATAGATATAGATCATTATTATTATTATATAACCTGGCCAGAGAACATATGTATGAACACGTAAATCGGATAAGTGGTTCTCGAGTGATAAGCGCACTAACGGACAGATAGACAGACAAACAGACAGAGATACGATGCATTTTATATATATTATAGATGTAATAAAATATATGTCTATAACCTGGTCAAAGAACATATGTATGAATATAAAAAAAAACACGTAAATCGGATAAGTGGTTCTCGAGTGATACGCGCACTAACGGACAGACAGACAGACAAACAGATAGAGATACGATGCATTTTATATATATATATATATATATATATATATATATATATATATATATATATATATATATATATATATTATAGATGTAATAAAATATGTATCTATAACCTGATCAGAGAACATATGTATGAATTTAAAAAATTACGCAAATCGGATAAGTGGTTCTCGAGGAATAAGCGCACTAACGGACAGACAGGCAGACAGAGAGAAGTTGCATTTTATATATATTATAGGTATAGATTATTATTATTATTATTATATAACCTGGCCAAAGAATATATGTATAAATTTAAAAAAAGACACGTAAATCGGATAAGTGGTTCTCGCGTGATAAACGCACTAATGGACAGGCAGACAGACAGAGAGACATTGTATTTTATATATATTATAGATTATAGATATTCTCTGCTACATAATATTGTTCCATATTTAATGGTTTAGGCTGTGTATTGCAAGGAAACGCGCTAGCGGCAAACTTTTTTTTTTTCCGACTTCACTCACTATTATCGTCACTGCTCATTCCTGATGCTACCTATCGTAATAAAATATAGCCTATAACCTGGCCAGAGAACGTATGTATGTTTTAAAAAAAAAAGTACGTAAATTGGATAAGTGGTTTTTTCAGTTATAAGCGCACTAACGGACAGACAGGCAGACAGAGAGACGTTGTATTTTATATATATTATACGAGGCTGGTTTGAAAAGTCCGAAAATTTATGACGATTAGTTTGTATATGTATATATATATATATATATATATATATATATATATATATATATATATATATATATATATATATACGAGGCTGGTTTGAAAAGTCCGTGCAAAGTCCGAGAGATGGCACCACCGGCGCGTATCGAGGTCATGTTTAGTTAGTAGCATCTCTTGAATCAACGCACACCAAGTTTCAGCCATATTGGTCTATTTATTTGTGTTTGGCATTCGTGTGAATCAAGGAAGTCGAGTGATTTTCAAGAAATGGACGAAAAAGAATTTCGTGTGGTGATTAAACATTACCTTATGAAAGGCAAAACGCCTCAGGAGACTAAAGAGAAGCTGGATAAACATTATGGTGACTCTGCACCTTCGATTACAACAGTTTATAAGTGGTTTCAAAATTTTCGGACTGGCCATATGGGCACAAGTGACGCTGAAAGTTCTGGAGGTTACGACTCCAGAAATCATTGATCAAATCCATGATATGGTGATGGATGACAGAAGAGTTAAGGTGCGTGAGATTGCTAGGGCTGTGGGCATCTCGACTGAACGGGTACATAATATTTTGCATAAACTTTTGGACATGAGAAAGCTATCCGCAAGATGGGGTGCCGCGATTGCTCACGCTTGATCAAAAACGGAATCGTGTGAAGTGTTGCAAGGATGGTTTGCAGCTGTTCCAGAAGAATCCGGAGGACTTTAAGCGTCCGTTTCGTCACTGTGGATTAAACATGGATACATTACTATACTCCTGAGACCAAACAACAATCTAAACAATGAGTTACCAAGGGGGAATCTACACCAAAAAAGGCGTAGACCGTTCCTTCGGCCGGAAAGGTTATGGCGACTGTCTTTTGGGATTCGCAAGGGATAATCCTCATCGACTATCTGGAAAAGGGTAAAACTATTACAGGTGAATATTATTCATCGTTTATTGGACCGTTTGGAAACCGAGCTGCAAGAAAAAACGCCCGCGATTGGCCCACAAGAAAGTTCTTTCCCATCACGACAACGCACCAGCACACACCTCAGCAGTTGTGGTCGCAAAATTAATGGAAATAGGATTCCAACTCGTTTCACATCCCCCCTATTCTCCAGACTTGGTTCCCCAATTTGAAAAAATGGCTGGCGGGGACAAAGATTTTATTCAAACGAGGAGGTGATTGCAGACACTAATGGATATTTTGCAGACTTGGACAAATCCTATTATTCGGAAGGGATCAACAAACTAGAACATCGTTGGACGAAGTGTATAAGCCTAAAAGGAGACTATGTCGAAAAATAAAAAAGGTTTACCCCAAACACATAAGTAGTTTTTATTTTTGCACGGACTTTTCAAACCAGCCTCGTAGATAAGAAACAAGATACAGGCGAAATGCTGTTTGGATTTCGCATAAGCATAGCTATATATGGTTGTTTCATCGATTATAACAAGCATAGCTTTCTAATTTTACGAAATAGAAATAGCTGCTGTTCTACGTTAGAAAATACTACTGTACGCTCATGACCTCTCTCGTAACAAAAGATGGTGATAGCCTTAATGTTTATCCTACTTAGCGATGCTACAGATAGAAATTGTGACATGTCATTTTTAGTACAGGGTGAGTCAACGATAGAGTAAAATTCATTATGTCATTTATTTCGGGAATGACGAAAAAATTTTAAATAAAATAGTTTTAGGGAATGTTAAGGTGCACAGTTTTAAAATTATTTTTGAGTATACGGGATATTTCAAAAAAGTGTGGCTAATATAACATATGTTTTTTTTAAATGGAACATCCTATTTTCTAATTTATTTGTAAATTCTGCTTAAAATTTTATAACTTTTTTATTAATAATGTTATATACCTAAACCTAGTAGTTTTTTCTAATATTTCAATTTTCAAAAAAATACTAGTACAGATTTCTGAACATAATATTATTTTAGATTTTATAACCTAATAACACAGGTACAACTACAACTTAAAATATGTAGATACCTTCAGAACATAAGCGTGAGACGATAAGTCAAACTTGACGGCAGTATTACTGAACAAGATAAAAAAAAAAATATATAAAATTGTCTGTGAATTACTGTTAATATAATTACATGTATATTACATATTTGTTGATCTTGCTGTGCTAAATTGATCTATCATCTGAGAAGAGTTTTAAAAATCATTATCATACAAAGGTCTTCAGACATTAATACAAGTCGACACAATTAATCACAGGTGCTTCTTTTTAAGTATGACTTCTGGCTAATTTTTGAATTTCTATTTTTAATGTATACTTTGTGTTGATGTAGGTGAAGGCTTGTTCTTGAACGTTGCATTAGTTACGCAGAGTTTGTATTGAAGTCCGTAGATCTTGAGGTACCATCTAACTCTATCGGTACTGCAATTTAGTGAATAGAAATAAATGAATTTTATTAAGGAGTAATGCCACTCTAGAGCTAAGAAAAAACGCCTAATTTTGACAATTTTTTTTGAAATATAGTGAACGCAATCCAAAATTTAATTGCCAGTCGCGCCATTGTTTCTGTAGGTGAAATACTCATAATTGGTACGAGCGTTCTATAGAGATGAAAAAAAAAGTTATATGTAAAGAAATTTGAGTTAGATGCTACAAGGTGTTTCAAAATAAATTTATGCATTTCGACTATTTTAAATTGAAAAATCTCAAATTTTTTAAATGGTATACCATGTATATTACTATTTTTTCTGATAAATTTTCTAATAGTTTTAGATTTATTTTCAATTTTTCAATTTTTACCCTTGTTTTTGATACATTTACGCTATAACATCATAGTTGCCAAAACAAAGCAAAAATGTAGGCATTGTCAAATTTTGGCATGTCTATTAAGCAAGTAAAAATAGTTTAATTTGTTGTAGTAAGTGACGTATAAAGGTAATAGTTATGGATTTTCTTAAAAATGAATTAATTGATATGGTTTATATCCTGGGCGAAGCGGGAAAAAATTGTCTTTTGGCAGTAAGGCTTTACGGAGCGAAGTACCCTAATAGACGTATACCATCTAGAAAATCTTTTCAGTGCTTAATGGAACGGTTTGATGATAGTGGTAGCTTTTAGTATACGAAACGCAAAGTAGTAAACCAGAATGCTACCAATGAGGAAAAAGAAATGGAGATTTTACTTCATGTTGAAGATAATCCCCAAGTCAGCAGCCGTCAATTAGCTGACTTATCTGAGACATCCCAATCTATGGCTAATCGCACCACGAGAAAATAAAAGTATCACCCTTTCGTATGGAAATACACCAAGAACTTCAAGACCGTTACTTTGAACAATGAGTAAACTTGAATGGAGCAATAGAGGCCGATCCAAATTTTTTAACCAAAATAATGTTTCCTGGTGAAGCTACTTTTCGCAGTAAATGGAGCAGTGAACATCCATAACATGCATTATTATTCAACACTTAATCCATTTTGGGTCCGGGAAGTTCGAAACCAAAACCATTGGTCGCTTAATGTATAGTGTGGAATATTAAATTTTCGAATTATTGGTCCATATTTTTTCCGCGAACCGCTTTATGGGCCTAGATATCTAAATTTTTTGCAAAACGAATTACCCCAGCTTTTTGAAGAAGTTGATAACTTTGAAAGGGAACAAATGTGGATTCAACAAGACGAAGCTCCTGCTCATTACCAGCGGAAAGTTCGGGAATTTTTAAACGATCGTTGCTCATAAAAATGGATCGGTAGGGATGGATTCATTGAGTGGGCCCCTCGACCACGTGACTTAACACCTTTAGACTTCCAGACTTCTTTTTGTGGAGCTACATTAAAGATCGTGTTTATGTGAATCCCCCTACAACACCAGTAGATATGGAAAATAGGATAGATGCGTGCAGGACAATAACGCCTTTTATGGTAAGGAGAGTGAAGAAAAATATAGTTAAACGACTAAATACGTATATTCAAATAGACGGACATATTTTTGAACGTTTATTGCGTCATAATAGTTAATCATTAGATAAGTTAAACTATGTTAAAATTATTATTAACTATTTGTTCATGTTTTCCCAATAGCGTAAGTGCATTAAAAACCAAGGTAAAAATTGAAAAATTCAAAATAAATCGAAAACTATTAGAAATAGGTATATGACATACTTAATAAAAGTTGGACGGTTTTGTAAAATCTATCAGAAAAAATAATAATATACAGAGTGTGCCTTTTAAAAAATTTGAGATTTTTCAATTTAAAATGGTCGAAACGTATAAATTTATTTTGAACAACCTGTAGCTGAGACCAAACAACAATCTAAACAATGGGTTACGGCCGGAAAGGTTATGGCGACTCTCTTTTGGGATTCGCAAGGGATAATCCTCATCGACTATCTCGAAAAGGGTAAAACTATTACAGGTGAATATTATTCATCGTTATTGGACCGTTTGAAAACCGAGCCGCAAGAAAAAAACGCCCGCGATTGCCCACAAGAAAGTCCTTTTCCATCACGACAACGCACCAGCACACACCTCAGCAGTTGTGGTCGCAAAATTAATGGAAATAGGATTCTAACTCGTTTCACATCCCCCCCTATTTTCCAGACTTGGCTCCCTCGGACTACTATTTGTTCCCCAATTTGAAGAAATGGCTGGCGGGACAAAGATTTTATTCAAACGAGGAGGTGATTGCAGACACTAATGGATATTTTGCAGACTTGGACAAATCCTATTATTCGGAAGGGATCAACAAACTAGAACATCGTTGGACGAAGTGTATAAGCCTAAAAGGAGACTATGTCGAAAAATAAAAAAGGTTTACCCCAAACACATAAGTAGTTTTTATTTTTGCACGGACTTTTCAAAATCAGCCTCGTAAAAGGACCCCAAGAAAGTAGCCCGAGTATCAGATAGCGAAGTGCAATCTGTGCTCTGCAAAAGAACGGCTATAGTGAGCGACAAATTGTAAAAAACTCAGTATTTCAAATCAAGGAAAAAAGTAAAGGAAAAAAAGAAAACCCACTATGAGGAGGCGATTGATATCAGGCTCAAAAGGATGTGTAGTTGCCAGGAAACTGCTACTAACAATCAGACACAAGCAGAATAGATTGTAAGAGGCTGAAATACATTAGACTGGACTATTGCAAATCCAAATTTTTACATCTGTTAGAAGAATATAGTATGACTCATAACAAGAAAAAGGGATTGAGAAGTTCATATAACGATACATCAAGTCTTCAAGTCGCGTTCGAGAATGTTGCACTATTTTCCCAAAATGTAGCCGAAGTAATTAAAAAAATATTATTTTGTCAAAATAAAGAATGTCCCAAAATTCACGCAAGAAGTAATTGTGGTAGAAAACACAGGTTTTTAATTAAAAATTGTAATTATTTTATTGATTCATAAAGTATACAGTATAGGGTTATATATGGAATAACATATCGGGTAAATGGCATCCACGGCTTTGCTGGCACATACGCACTCTCTTGTCGAAATTTTCCATGACCGTTTTGCATAAATGTGGCTAAATATTGTTGATACAGCGCCTAATTTCCTCCTTCAAATCGTGGGTAGTCGTAGGCTTGTTGGCATAAACCTTAGACTTTAAAAAACCCCAAAGAAAAAAGTCCAACGGCGTTAAATCGCATGATCTGGGCGGCCAATTCTAATCACCAAAACGGGATATTACACGACCAGGAAATGATTCATGCAGTAATTGAATTGTTTCTCGGACTGTATGGCATGTGGCACCGTCTTGAAACCACATGTCGTCCACATCCATATCTTGCAATTTAGGCACAAAAAACTGGATTATCATATCGCGATAACGATCACCAATAACTGTTATTGCCTGGCCCGCAATTTCGAAGAATAATGGTCCGATGATGCCTTCAGCCCAAAATTCGCACCAAACACACACGTTGTGGATGCATTTGTTTCGCGTGTCTGAACCCCAAATGCGTCGTGCCGATTAACGAAACCATCAAGATGGAAATGAGCCTCATGACTGAAGATGATTTCCTTCGAAAAAACAGTATCCAATTGTTGTTGTTCCATAATCCATTCAACGAACTCTCTTCGTTGTGCGTGGTTAATAGGCTTCAGTTCTTGGGTCAATTGAACTTTGTAAGCATGAAGATGCAAATCTTTCATAAGAATACGCTGTAGAGAGCTTCTCGAAATGTCCAATTCTTGACCACGGTGTCAAATTGATGTTCCTGGAGTCTGAACAACACTTTCACGAACTGCTTCAATGTTTTGTGTTGAACGACTTGTTGAAGGACGACCAGAGCGTTTAAGATCACTAACTGATCCAGTCTCCCTGAATTTTTCAATTAATCTCTTCAGAGTTGATGAGGTTAAATCACTATTCCGACCATATTTTGTACGAAAATTCCGAACTGTAGCTGCCAAACTTTCATTATTTTTAAAATATTGCCCAACAATGAAAACACGTTGTTCTTTCGTGTAGGGCTCCATTTTTAATAACCCTGAACTGTCAGCTGTCACGATGTGTTTTTTTTGTTTTATTGGCAACACTTTACCATACAAATGGCGCCAAATTCAAATCTTGCGTGAATTTTGGGACACCCTCTATTATTTTAATTTAAAACAGTTACTGATTTTCGGAAAAATTTTCTTTAGTGTTAGGCAATCTGTGTCTTACAGTGGAAGACAGTTGAGACATAATTGTATATCCCACTTGTTTCAGAATTCATCAAAAACCCGCCTTTTGACTTTAGTCTCTGTACGTAATTAATAATTTGTTTATTAAATTGCGTTCAACAAAATCCGTAACTTTATTCAACAATAAAAATCATTAAATTGATAACCGCAAAAATATTACCTTAACAGAAAACTGTTGCACATATGACATTAGTTATTATAATACCATCAAATACAAGAAAAAAATAAATTCTTAACATTATTTAATTCAGTTTTCTAGAATACATTAAAATTTTCCCTGGGAAACTGCACCTGAATTAAGATCAGGTGACCGGGTTAAAAATAATCCATCATAATCCCGGAAAATATTTCTACAAGAAAAACCAAGTACACGTCGGATTTTCCAACAGGTCCCATTGTGACTCATAAAGTAAATTTTTATTCATATCCAAAAACACAAAAATAACATGGCAAAAGGTTACTAAAATCCAACCGTAATCACCGACTAATCCTTAAAATCTCCAAATCTCGCCGTAATAAATTCTTTAGACTTTAGAAAATGAGAAAAATAATCCTTTTCCTAGCCCTTTTTAGTCCGCAAATCCGTCCTTAAATTATGCTAACTCCTCGAACAACAATGTCTTAGTTGGCGGCAAAATTTTCATCATTCTCCGCGATATACGGTGGAATATAGTACTCAAAATTCAAGCCAAAATTCATGATAATGGTGTGGAGAGGTACTCGGTGGTAAAGATAATCTTTGCCAGTCCGTCCCAAAGTGATAAACTTCTTCATACATAAGAGTTCTTGATGTCGTTTGAGAAGTAGCAAGATAGACTTGCGAAATTTCCTTGAGAACTGTGACACCTTAACCATGCAAACAAAAATAGTTAGTTATACTCACTGTTTAAAGTGGATTTTAATAAAGGGTCTTCCATTTGCGACTTGACAACTTTCAAATTTCACTGTGAACGCACCCTTAAGCCAATCACCGAACTGTCAACATCAAAACATTCAGTAAAGTCAACATTTTCATCATGGTGAAGTACACGAACGAACAACGTTTACAAATAATTAAAATTTACTACCAAAATTTGGAGTCGGTGACTGCAACTTTAAGAGCGTTAACGCCAATTTTTGGTCGTAATTCTCGCCCCAGTAGACAAGCAATTCATAGTCTAGTGAAAAAATTTGAGTTAACATATTCGCTGCTGGATGTTCCCGTGCCAGTGAGACAACGGGTTGGTCGAAGTGGCCAGAATATTGCTGCCGTTCAAGCGTCCATCTCAAACGAACCAAAACAGTCGATTTCACGGCGTTCTCAAGAATTGGGCATCCCTCAGACCACACTATGGTGAATTTTGCGAAAGGATCTTGGCCTGCACCCTTATAAGTTAAAGTTAACTCAAGAACTAAAGCCACTCGATCATATCAAGCGACGTACGTTCTCGAATTGGGCTCTAGAAGAAGATGACCAATTTCATCGCAAAATCATCTTTAGTGATGAAGCGCATTTTTGGATAAACGGCTTCGTCAACAAACAGAATATGCGTTATTGGTCAGGTGAAAACCCTCATGTGCTTGAAGAAACATCACTTCATCCACAAAAAATTACTGTTTGGTTCGGTTTTCATGCCGGTGGTGTCATTGGGCCGTTCTTTTTCGTTGATGAAAATAACCGTCACGTTACAGTCAATGGAGATCGCTACAGAAGCATGTTGCAACGTTATTTCTTTGATCAATTGCATGGGCTAGACATTAATGATATGTGGTTTAAACAAGACGGCGCCACAAGCCACACAGCGGGTGTAACAATCGACTTACTGCAATTTAAATTCGGTGAACGTGTTATATCGAGAAATGGTCCCGTCGTATGGCCGCCTAGATCGTGTGATTTAACATCTCTAGACTTCTTTTTATGGGGGTACGTTAAATCATTGGTCTATGCTAACAAGCCTGCGTCGTTAGAGGAGCTCAGAGCCAATATTGAAAGAGAGATAGCGGCCGTTTCCGTCGAAATGTGTGGCCAAGTCATCGAAAATTGGGTTGAACGAATCGACCGCTGCAAACGTGCCCGTGGTGGACATATGAATGAATTCGAATTACATACATAAATGTTTTGATTGTACTTCAAGCCGATAGTAAAATTTTCGAAATGTCTCAAATGGGTTGAGTTTTATTTCAAAAAAAAGTTGTCAAGTCCTTAATGGAAGACCCGATACTTAGTTTTATATTATTCATTTTTCTCTTAATCATTGTTTTCTCTTAATAATAAAGAAATATACTACGGCGTTGCAAAAGATAACAGCAGCAGTCTTTGATGCTCCTGTGGAGGTAACATCCATACTTGGAGGTGTTGACATATTCCACTAGATGAAAATGACCTGCTAAATGAAAATGACAGTTTAGTCAAAATGCTAGCGCCATTAGCTATGTACACCGTCGAAGAACAACCAGCAATTTCTTGTGGTCAGCGGCCGTGATACCTCGTAAAATTCATAAATAGATCTTGGAACAGTATAAAGAAAGCGGCCTAAGTAGAGAGAAGAGTAGACGAGTGGAATAGATGCTTATAAAAGCAGGCGTTTCTCAAGTATCAGGTACAGCACAATATTGGAGAAGATGCTCAGTAATACGAAACCGTAGCAGAGGATTCCTATCTGCAGGTGTTTCTATCCTTCGGACCAACGCATCCCCAAGCCTCAACTATAGCTCTCGACGTCGTTTGGAGTTTGAGATTTTAAATCTTACAATAATCTCTTATAGCCCATAACCCGCTTCTTCCGATTACCATGTTTGCTTACCTTTAAAAAAGACGAGGTCAAAGAAGTGGTTAGACTTGGTTCATGGTTCAACCTATAACTTATTATTATTTTTTTGATGGAATAAACAAATTGGTGTTGTTGGCGGGAATGTATTGAAAAGGAGGGAGATTATGATGAAAATTGACCTGTACTAGAATGGTGCATGAAATGAAACAATTTTGGGTCGAAAACTGGGAGTAAAGATACAGTTTATTACTTAAATAAGAAGAATTGGTTAAGCTATTCTAAATTAAATATTATCTAAGCCAACAAATATTGCTCCTACACAGTTCAAAATTATTTTTGAATATACAGGGTACTTCAAAAAAGTGTGGCCGATATAACATATGTTTTTTTAAATGGAACATCCTATTTTCTAATTTATTTTTTAATTCCATGCCATTTAAAAAAATTGAGATTTTTCAATTTAAAATAGTCACAATACATAAATTTATTTTGAACACTCTCTAGCATCTAACTCAACTTTCTTTACATATATCTTTTTTTTCATCTCTATAGAACGCTCGTACCAATTATGAGTATTCCACCTTCAGAAACAATGGCCCTACTGGCAATTTTTTACAAAACTGAAAACTAGTATTTTTTTAAAAAAAAATGAAATATTAGAAAAACTACTAGGTTTAGGTATATAAAATTATTAATAAAAAAGTTATAAAATTTTACGCAGAATTTAAAAATAAATTAGAAAATAGAATGTTCCATTTAAAAAAAACATATGTTATATCGGCCACACTTTTTTGAAGTACCCTGTATCCTCAAAAATAATTTTAAACTGTACAGCTTAACATTCTCTAAAACTATTGTATTTAACATTTTTTTGTCATTCCCGAAACAAGTGAGATAATGAACTTTACTCTATCGTGGACTCACCCTGTACATCTCCTAAGTATTCTCATTTCAGCTGATTCCAGCATCCTCTGTGTTATACTTGTATCAGGTCTTGTTTCAGATATGTAAGTCATTACTAAGGACACCCAAATATGCAAAGCGCATATATTGCATATTTTGCATATTATATGCATTTTTCTAAATATTTGCATAAATGTTTTAAAAATAGCATATATGTGCATATTTGAAGAAATTTATAATAATGTAGGTCTTTGGCAGGCGTTTTCATTCGTTTTTTTTTTTTTTCGGATAAGGGTCAATGTTTAGGCCGCCGCCTCCGCGCCGGTGGTTTTCCCCCCAAATAAATTTTATTATTTTATAGTCAGTAAAAACCAGTCAGTAAACCCCAGTCGGCCATCAGAGCATACTTGTATTATTAATTTATTAGATTTCATTTTTGGTTGTGCTTTTAAGGTGGTTACGTCGATTTGTGCTTTTTATCTTGTGAATGCCCAAAGCCAGTAGTGTGTCAGTGTGGATTAAACCATACAAAGAACTAAGAATAGATATGGGAAAAATCTACTGTTCTGCATGTGTTAAAATTGTAAGTATAATTTTTTGAATACTTATTGAATATACAGGGTATTTCATTTTTGTTTAATATTTAAACATAACGAAATTTTTGTCATGATTTTGCCGTTGATGCTATTTTCAATCTTATTTCAGTTATTTTTATTCCATTTAACGAACAAAACTTCTATTTAAACGAAACCACGAAATAGAAATACATACGTAAACGTATGTATTTCTAGGTAATCTAATAAAAAAGGTACAAAGCAGAATTTTAATTTTTGCCTGCCCTAAGCACCTAGTTTTCTATTTAACGAAATTTCTATTTAACGAATTTTTTCCTTGGGATTTTAATTAAATTTTCTTTTTTTTATTGCAGATACCATGCGATAAAAAATTGCAAATAAAGCAACACGTGAAAACTGCTTGCCATATTGCCAAATTGAGTAAGACGAAACTTGGAGATATGCCACAACACACATTAATGTGCCCTGTATGTTGAAAATTTAAAATGGGTTTTTTATTGCTACATTTGTATAGTACTCGTATCATGTAATGTGAAACAATAAATTTACATTTTTTTCAAGTCTATTTCGATTTTTTTGCTGCATATTTACAACAAGTATATGCATATTTTGAGAAAAATTATTTGCATATTTATGCGCATATTTTAAAGTTTTTCACTTGCATATTTGGGTTTCCTTAGTCATTACTGGTCGTATTACGCTCTTGTCTATTCTTGTTTTGGTCTCCATGAAGAGAAATTTATTTCGAAATATGATATCATTGAGGCATCCAGCTGTCCTATTAGCGTTGTTGACTTAATGTTTTCTTCCTCGATTTTTCCGATACTAATATTTTGATGCTTAGGTAATCGACTTCCATCACCTGTTCTATTGATTTGTCTTCCACCACCAGCTTACACCTAATCGGCTCTTTTGCTATTACTATTGTCTTGGTTTTTCGATTGAGATTGACATATCATATTGTTTTAAAACGGCTATGTAGAATTCGTATAACAGCCTTTGCAGATCATTTTCGGTCTCGGCCATTATTATCGGGTCTGTTACCCATTCTATATCCCTTCTTTCTTTGGACATTCTTTATAATTTAATCAATGACAATATTAAGGACTTGGTTTGAAAAGTCCGTGCAAAGTCCGAGAGATGGCACCACCGGCGCGTATCGAGGTCATTTTTAGTTAGTAGCATCTCTTGAATGAACGCCCACCAAGTTTCAGCCTCAGGAGACTAAAGAGACGCTTGATAAACATTATGGTGACTCTGCACCTTCGATTAGAACAGTTTATAAGTGGTTTCAAAATTTTCGGACTGTCCATATGGGCACAAGTGACGCTGAACGTTCTGGACGGCCTGTGGAGGTTACGACTCCTGAAATCATTGATCAAATCCATGATATGGTGATGGATGACAGAAGAGTTAAGGTGCGTGAGATTGCTAGTGCTGTGGGCATCTCGACTGAAGGGCTAAATAATATTTTGCATAAACATTTGGACATGAGAAAGCTATCCGCAAGAAGGGTGCCGCGATTGCTCACGCTTGACCAAAAACGGAATCGTGTGAAGTGTTGCAAGGATGGTTTGCAGCTGTTCCAGAAGAATCCGGAGGACTTTAAGCGTCGTTTCGTCACTGTGGATGAAACATGGATACATTACTATACTGAGACCAAACAACAATCTAAACAATGGGTTACCAAGGGGGAATCTGCACCAAAAAAGGCGAAGACCGTTCCTTCGGCCGGAAAGGTTATGACGACTGTTTTTTGGGATTCGCAAGGGATAATCCTCATCGACTATCTGGAAAAGGGTAAAAACTATTACAGGTGAATATTATTCATCGTTATTGGACCGTTTGAAAACCGAGCTGCAAGAAAAACGCCCGCGATTGGCCCACAAGAAAGTCCTTTTCCATCACGACAACGCACCAGCACACACCTCAGCAGTTGTGGTCGCAAAATTAATGGAAATAGGATTCCAACTCGTTTCACATCCCCCCTATTCTCCAGACTTGGCTCCCTCGGACTACTATTTGTTCCCCAATTTGAAGAAATGGCTGGCGGGACAAAGATTTTATTCAAACGAGGAGGTGATTGCAGACACTAATGGATATTTTGCAGACTTGGACAAATCCTATTATTCGGAAGGGATCAACAAACTAGAACATCGTTGGACGAAGTGTATAAGCCTAAAAGGAGACTATGTCGAAAAATAAAAAAGGTTTTACCCCAAACACATAAGTAGTTTTTATTTTTGCACGGACTTTTCAAACCAGCCTCGTAAAGAGTCTCCCTGCCTGATTTAAAATTTATAGTTGATTGGTTCTGTCATTCCTTCTGCTAATCTTTATTGTCTTTATATATATTCTCGATAGTTTTAATTAGGTCTAATGAGAAGTTCCTGTTATATAATAGATGAATAACGCCTTCTATTTGCACATTATCGAAAGCTTTTTTTAAGTCTATCAGACACAAGTATGCTCGAATGTTGTATTCTATGGATTTTTCTTATACCTGTCTCACAATGAATACGGCATCGGTACATGAGCGCCCACTTCTGAATCCTTGTACTTCTTCTTCCGTTGTATTCTCACGTTTATTTTTGTAGTAATATTTTTTGTTGCTGTCTAAAACCAAAAAAGATTTTGGCCACCAATCTTATAAAAGAGACCCGCTGTATGTTGAAAGGTTCAAAGAACATGGCAATAATGATTCTTAGAGCGAGTTGCTTTTGTTTCTTGCTTACAATGTTTTAATGGCTTTGATCCTTTGTTTCTTATAATTAAGAATTGTTATAGTTAATTATTTATCAGTGTCATTGCTTTTTACTACTCATTGAGTAAAAGAGAATAATTTAAATCAGAATATTTTGCTTTATTTTTACTATAAGATGACTTTTTTTCGAAAGACTCTCAGTTTAAAAGTTCTCAACCTAGACCATAAATACGAGGATCGATGAAAAAGTTTGCGGCCTAGTCAAGAAGACAAAATAAAATACGTACAAAAATATTTTTATTTTTCGACGTAATCTCCACCTAGCTCTATGCACTTCTTCCATCTGCTTTCCAAAGCTTCCACACCTGTTTGAGAAAAAGATCCTCAAGATCTTCAAAATACTGGTTAACTGCAGCTTCGACTTCTTCATTTGATGAAAATTTCTGGCCACCGAGGTGTTTTTTTATACTCACTCGCTCACTACCTCACTCACCCACTCGCATTCTCCTATATTCACTCAATTAATCTATCCACAAAATTGACTTCTAAAACGGTCAAGGGATATACATTAGATTGCATTTTGCAACCTTTCCTTATGTTTTGATATCGATGATATTCGAATTTGAAACTTAAAAAACTACTAGAAACGATAGTTTTGTTCAAAAAACAAATTCTTGTTTAGTTGTTGCATATATTTACTTAAATAACCGGTCAAGTGCAAGTTGAACTTGCACAATTAGTGTTTCGTACGTTGATTGCTTTTTAAAATAAAAAATGTTGTAACGGAAGTATAAAATGATCAGTGACTTCACAAAAACACACCCAAAATCAGTTTTCAACAAAGTTTGTTTCCAATCTTTACTGATGACCTTGAAATTTTTGTTTTTTTTTATACTCGTGATAATTTTCGTTCAATCTACACCCCCTGGAGATTATTCCAGAATTTTTTTTTTCAAAATTTTTTGATCAGTACTTTTCGAGATAAGGTGGAGTGACAGCGATTTTTTAAAAATAATACAAAGAAAAGTGTGCTCAAGTATTACATTATATATATATATATATATATATATATATATATATATATATATGTATATATATATATTATATATATATATATATATATATATATATATATATATATATATATATATATATATTTTACTCGTGTTTTCACAAGCTTTCATTTGACACCACACTTATTGACATACTAAAAAATTTTTTTTTTCACTTCCGATTTCACCCCCCCAAAACTAACCCTTAAGTCAAAATTTGACTTTCAAAACTACACGGCTTTGATGAGGCCATCAGTTCCTATATTACCGCCAAATTTCAACTTTCTATGACAAATAGTTTCGGAGAAAATCGGGTGTGACAGACAGATGGACAGACAGACAGACAGACAGACTCCGAAGTGATCTTATAAGTGTTCCGTACGGAACACTAAAAATTATTTTACCAACCACATAGCAGCCTTCTAAATTTTTTGTTCAAACTGAACATAAAATAAAATTTTACTTTTTGATGTCAAGTCAAGATTAAGAACTTCAAGAGACACAGAAAATAATAATTTTATTCAATATAAATTAAAACTAAAACAATTTATAATTTAATGGTTGCACATATTTATTTTAAACAGCATTTTGCTACGTAGCTTAGTTAAACGTGGTGTATGCGTGTTTCTTGTTAAACATAAAACTAAAACCTAATATTTTTATGATAAATGCAGATTCAGGACATTTAAAGATGTCCGAAATAATAATTTTGTTCCATAATTTTAATTATTATACAGTTTACATTATTAAAATATATTTTTGTCAATTTAATAGTTTTTCTGGCAACTTTAAGTGTGTTTTCTGAAAAAAAACCTCACGGTAGATGTATTTTTTTATGTTTTTTTTTTTGTATTCAGCATAAAAAATACTTAAGAAAACACGTGTCTCACTTAAAAGACAGTTTTTTTTTTGTATAACTGTGTTATGTAGTGTTTACTCTTTTTACTTCATTTTCCAGTGTCAGCGAAAATAAAAAAAGAAAATAAATTGTATAAAAATAGTTATTCAGAAGTTTCGTCGACTGAAGATATTTTAATTTTACTTCGTCTTTTAAAATTGTTTTCTGAATTCCTTTGAGTAGTATAGTACAACCGTAAAATAAGTACGAAGGGTCCTCACAATTTTTAGTGTTCCCTATGGATACTTATAAGATCACTTCGGTGTCTGTCTGTCTGTCCGTCCGTCTGTTTGTCAAACCCGATTTTCTCCGAAACTATTTGACGTAGAAAGTTGAAATTTGGTACTAATATAGAAATTGGGGGGTGAAATCGGAAGTGAAAAAAACATTTTTTTTTACTAGGTCATCGGTGGGGTGTCAAATGAAACCTTGTAAAAACACGAGTTCAAAAATATATATAATGTCTACGTGCGCACACTTTTCTTTGTATTATTGGAAAAATCGCGAAAAGTCGCTGTCCCTTCCCTCTACCTCGAAAAGTATTGACTCAAAAATTTTGAAAAAATTCTGGAATATTCTCCACGGGGTGTAGATTGAACGAAAATTATCATGAGGGCATTACCTTTAATAATTTATCTGGTATATAAAAAAAAACAATAATTTCAAGGTCATCAGCTTTCAGTAAAGATCGGAAACAAACTTTGTTGAAAACTCATTTGGGGTGTCTTGTGAAGTCACTGATCATTTTATACCTCCGTAACAAAAAAAAATATTTCAGAAGCAATCAACGCACGGAACACTAATTGCGCAAGTTCAACTTGCACTTGATCGGTTTATTTTTTTTCAACCGACGCTAAAAACTTCGAATACTTTCATGCAAGAATGACGTAAATTCCGAAGTCGGGAGGCCGGGATTATTTTTAATTTTAAAATTTTTCACATCAATCTTGCTCTATTTAGATAAAGTCGCAAAAACACGCCAGTGGCTTATCGCCTGAGGCTTCATTAGCCTTAATTTAATTTAAATGAAATCCCGAAAGATTTAAGCATAATGCTTAATGGGCTGTAAGCTTTAGAAAAATTGATGGCGATGGTGCCTTTTTATTACTGTAAACGGGTAATTAAAAATTTATTGGATAATATTTAATTTAAAAAGTTTTGTGTGGCGTTATATTAAAAGCAATAAAATATACCGGGCAGCATAGTGGTACGCACCAATATTTCAATATTACAAGATGACTAAGTGGCTGATATTAAACTCTGTAGTACACTATGTAAATTACAGTCGCAGTCCTAAACAGTGCGACAATCCAGTCGTATCACTTCTAAAAAATTTAAAATGTATACTGATTATTAAAGCAGGCCGATTATTTATAGAAGTTAGAAACAGGAAGGGTCCGAAACAGAACTTTATAGTACACGACAGTCAGTAATATGACTCGCCTAGTCCGGTACGAATGAAAACATGAAATACTTACTTTTTCACACAAATTTTGTGTTTTTAAATTGAATGTACAGTATATTATTTTTAGTTTTACAAAACTATTAATTCTAGAAGAGTCAGTGCATATATTTATGGTGTTATTCTACACAGTAGGGTAAAAAAAAGCTTCTATAATTTTAGCGAAGTGGGCTACGCACATTTGGCAATAATGAAAATTATGGGGTTATTTAGACTACTTTTTTTGTCTACACTAAATTACAACGAAGAGTTAACCATTAACATAACAACTCCCGTGCGAAGCCGAGGCTGGTCTTTAGTATGTTTTAGTTAGTCGACTAGTGTCATAAGTTACTCATTACGTCTATTATTATCGCAGAGGTAATAGTTTCGTTTTAATAGATATTTTACAAAATGGAGCGTCATAATAATAAGCGTAAACGTGTTGTTATTACTTTAAAAGAGAAACGTTTAGATAATAGCAAACTTCCTAAAAATATAGCAAAGGATTTAGGTGTAACTGTGAGTACTGTTTCAGAGTGGAGAAAAAATCGCGAAAAACTTGAAAAATGGTGTAGTGTCTTGTCATCGCCCACACAGGCACGAAAAAAGTATGAAAAGCGGTGAATACCAAAAAATGGATGATTTTTTATTTTTATGGTTTACACGGAATCGAGAACATGGAATACCAATTTCAGGAACAATTTTAAAACATAAGGCAGTAAGTTTAAGCGAAGAGTTGCCGGTTATTGAAGCGCCTGTAAATTTTTCTGCAAGTGATGGATGGCTAGATAGGGGGAAAAAAGACATGGTGTACGTCAACTAAAAGTTTGTGGAGAAAGATTGTAGGCTGATGTATCTGCTGCAAAAAAATTTGCAGAGAATTTTGAGCAACTTATGAAAGAACATGGTTTACAACCAGACCAAATCTATAATTGTGATGAAACAGGCTTGAACTACAAAATGTTGCCGTCAAATACCTTAGCTTCAAAAACGGAAGCTGGAGCACCTGATTACAAACGTAGCAAAGAACCTATTACTGTTCTTGCATGCAGTAATGCTTCTGAAAGACACAAACTCCCATTATTATGTATTAGTAAGTCAGCAAATCCACAAACCTTTAAGAATATTCATCGCAATGCTTTTTCTGTTTTCTATAAAAATCAAAACAATGCCTGGATAGACGCGAATCTATTTAAATACTGTTTTTTTGGAGATTTTGTTCCCAAAGTGAAACTTTTTTTAAAAGAAGGGGAAATAAAAGCAATGTTTTTGCCTCCTGCTGTAACTTCTCTCATTCAGCCTATGGATCAGGGTGTACCGGAAAATTTAAAACGCAATTACAGGCGTTTCTTACTGGAGCATATTTTAGAAGAAGTAGATGAAGGTGGCAGTCTTACTGATTGTCTAAAAAAGATAAATTTGAAAAATGTTATATATTGGATAGCTTCAGCCTGGAATTAAGTAAAGAGTAGTACTTCGGGAAAATCTTGGTCAAAATTGATTCCACAAGAGGAGAGACATTACTCAGAGGCAGAAACAGAAAATAATGAAAGTTTACATCAAATTATTACAAGAATATCAGGATGTGAAAGTGTTACGGAAACCGATGTTTATGAATGGTTAAACAGTGATAGTGTGGAAGACGAAATGACTAACCAAGAATTAATTAAAAGTGTATGCAAAAATGCTAATAAAATAGACAGTGATGACGATGATGATAACGAAGTAGAAGCCCCTGACAATATTTCAGTAAAAATGTCACATTCAGAAGGACTAGGGGTCCTAGAAAAAGCGTCAACTTATGTAGAACAACAAGAAAATGCAACCACCGCGAACGTTTTGCTTATCAAACGTTGGAGAGACATTGCAGCCAAAAACAAAACTAACGCAAAACGAGTGCAGTTAAAAATTACTTCATTTTTAAGACATTAAAGTTAAGAATGAAACTGTTTTATTTTCGATTTTCCGTAAATATACATAAAATAAGTAAATTAATTGTTCTGTTCTTTGTTTTAATAAATACCTATGTACGTAATAGCATATCTTGTAAATGCTTTTCAATCAATCTGCAATATTGGATTCATTCTAAACTTCTATTTTATAAAAAAATTCGGATCAACCGAAATTTCGATTGCAGTATTGGTATAACTAAAAACGAAAAAAATCGTATTTTTAGAAGTTACCAAAGTGTTCTTCGTATTTGCTGAACCATCCCAAGACGCGTTTCGCCGTATCACGGCTCATCAGCTGGGCTAGGTTCAGCAAATACGAGAACACATCTTTAGTCCTTTATCCAAGTAACTAACGGAAAACTATAACAAATAGATGCTTATACTGCACTCTGTCGGTGAGTTACTAAGTCTATTCAAGCAGAGCGGCACAGCACGGCTGGCAACTTATTGCAGAAACGCACCTTTCTTGAGCTTACTGCTCGAAGGCCGTCGCCTGCCGCTCTGCTTGAATAGACTTAGTAAGTCACCGACAGAGTGCAGTATAAGCATCTATTTGTTATAGTTTTCCGTTAGCTACTTGGATAAAGGACTAAAGATGTGTTCTCGTATTTGCTGAACCTAGCCCAGCTGATGAGCCATGATACGGCGAAACGCGTCTTGGGATGGTTCAGCAAATACGAAGAACACTTTGGTAACTTCTAAAAATACGATTTTTTTCGTTTTTAGTTATACCAATACTGCCATCTATGCCTTCGAGCAGTAAGTTCAAGAAAGGTGCGTTTCTGCAATAAGTTGCCAGCCGTGCTGTGCCGCTCTGCTTGAATAGACTTAGTAAGTCACCGACAGAGTGCAGTATAAGCATCTATTTGTTATAATTTTCCCTTAGAAATTTCGATTATCTGAAATCACTTTCGTCCATATTATTTCGGATAATCGAGATTCTACTGCATATGTACTATATTTGTCTTTTCCTTATTTCCTTCCACCTCTTTTTATCCTATGTGGCTCGTCTTGCGTGTTCCCACTCTATTCCTCTTCTGGCCACTGCCTCTCTAACATCCCAAACCATGCCCTTCTAGGTCGACCTCTTGTTCTTTTCTTGCTCACTTTGGCTGCAAACACTTGTCTAACTATTCTTTGTACAGGCATCCTTTCGACGTATCCATACCATCTTAGTTGTGCTTCCTCAACCTTTTCCACCATTGGTTTCAGGTTCAAATTCTTTCTGAGTTGTATATTCCTAACCCTGTCCATCCTTGTTTTGTCCTCTATTTTCCTTATGAATCTCATTACTGTAGCCGGTATCTTTCTTTTCTGTCTTTCTGGCATTGCCCATGTTTCTCCTCCATATAAAGTATTGGTGTTGCAACCTTCTCGAATACTTGGGCTTTAATATTTTTTGATATCTCCTTCCTTCCTAGGAATGTATTTTTTATACTATTAAATAATCTTCCTCCTGTTATTATTCTCTCCTTGATCTCCTCTTACACCCTTCCAGCCTCCGTTATTGTTGATCCTAAATATTTAAACTTCTCCACTTGGTCCAGCCTTTCCTCCCTATCTTTATATCATACTGTCGTTTTTTTGCTTTCCTATTAACATAGTCTTTGTCTTTTCTTTATTAATTTTCATGTCTATTTTTTCCAATGCTTCTTTATATATCCGTATGTTCTTATTAAGCGTTTCCTCGTCTTTTGCTATAATAACCATATCATCTGCATAGCATAGTTCTGATATTTCTATCTTTTTCATTTTTCAATGGCCTATCTGGTATGGTCTTACCCCTTTTTTCTTTGCTTTTTTTATTGCTTCATCCAGAACTATTGAGAAAGTGAATTTCCCTATCTTCTCCTATTGCTTTTTTACTTAACTTCCCTACTATAAATATTGCATCATTGCACCCCTCTACCTGGCCGAAAGCCAAATTGCGTTTTTCTTCCAATGTATATATATATATATATATATATATATATATATATATATATATATATATATATATATATATATATATACATATATATATAAATATCTTTCAGGTTGAATATTCAAGAGAGGATATTGTGAAGTGGAATGAAGATGATTTAGATGAGTAAAATGATGAAGATAATTTAATCAATGACGACTCTGACTATAAAAATAAAAATAATGAAAAGTTGGGAATTAATTCGTCGGAAGCTTTGGACGCATTTAACAGGTTGACTGCCGATCTATATTTTTGAGTTTGTGGTTGACGCCGGTAAGATTTTTCCAAATATTTTTATTTTATTGTGGTAAATATGAATTAAAATGAGTCTTGGATGTGTTTTTTTTATGTGCCATTCAAAATATTAGAAAAAAAAAATTTCACTCCGATCGGAGTAATCGGCATTGCAAGTGAAAATTTTTACTAGATGCCGAACACTCCGATCGGAGTGTCCAATTAAATAAGTAAAGAAATAATAAATCGAACTCATGAACTCAAAAACATTTATTTCTAAATCATTTTTGTACATTTTTATGGTAATCCTCAAAGCAATTAAGGCAAAAACCTGGTTGTCCAGGGCACATTTTGCATTCATACACTGTTTGCTTTCTTATTTTATTTTTCCTGCATTCTTTGCATTCCTTTCTGCTTACCCGTTTTGTTTCTTTAGTTCCTTTTTTTTCACTAACAATTTTTTCTACTTTGCTAATGCTGTGGACATTTATTTGGCCTGGAGGAATTTGCGGCAAATTAGTAATTGGTCGTCTGGCTAGTAAATTTCTTATGACATCCAATCGGAAGTCATACTCGTATAATCGTAACTGGTCAGACCGCGAATATTTATTGTACAAAAAATAGGCGTTTATCATGCTCATTTGCAGCACATGCATGAATAACTTTTTGTACCACCGAATGGTTTTACGGCTGCAAGGATAATATGCCATCATTTGATCCTGTCTATCTATACCGGACATAAAAGCATTATATCCAATGATTGCGGAAGGTTTTTCAGATTCTTGATTTCTTTTTTGTTTTTAAAAATGCCCATTTCGCTTCCAAATTCTGTTGAAATGTATTGAACATTGCGTTTTATTGCGCCATTTTCCGACATGCACTCCATTGCAAAACATAGATTTATTCTCACCACGTTTTTAAGTTTGCACTCATTACCTCTTTCGGATTATCTTTCCTCTCAGCGTACCAGTGCAGTATGTATTTTGTTGAAGTAATTTCCTAGCTAAATTAACACTATTGTAAAAATTGTCTAGATAAACAGCATGTCCCCCACCCAATTTTTCCTCCAATAAATGTAAAACAATCTTTTCAGTATGTCCGCTTCCACCATAAACATCTGTCGCACCTTCGTAGACACGAAATTTCAAAATAAGTCCATTAGGCTCTGTCAGCATGTATAACTTCATACCATACTTATGACGCTTATTCTTGATATACTGTTTAAACTGGAGACGACCTCGATAAAGTACCATAGCTTCATCCAAAGACAACTCTCTTCCAGGATAGTAAATTTCTCCCATCTTGTTGTTAAAAAAATCTGCCACAAATCTAATCTTTCCTAGCCGATCTGCCGGATCCATATCTGGAGATGTAAAATGCAAACACCTCAAGATAAGCAAAAATCTATTCCTTGACATATATTTTCTAAAAACGGTAGATTAAATAGCGGATCAGTTTTCCAATAATCGTTAAGACGGCTCAAGGATATTGTGCCAGTGTGAAGTAACAGGGCCAAAAAAATTTTTAGTTCGTCAAGAGTAAGATCTTTAAAATTAGTAATACGTGATTTTGTACTTGTTTCTGGGCGCAGCAAAACCTCGACTGCGTAAGAGTTCGTTCGTTCTATAATAGTTTGTAAAAAATCATCATCAATGATCATTTCGAAAAAAATCGATAGGTGCACCCTGTCCTGGAATTTGCACCAATAATTCCTGGGTTTTCTGGAACAAAATTTGTTTTAACGCACCTCTGTCGTTCCATTTTATCTCATCAAGGCTAGGAAGTGTTTGATGTGGCCGAATAGAGTCTATGAAATTCTCTTCTTCGGACCCGGAGCTTGAATTTACATCACTATCGTCTGTGTCTGGTACGTAATGTTCGTCACTACTACCTTCGCTTTCTTCCAATAGCTGCAATAATTCAGTGTCAGTTAGCTTCTTTTTCTTATCATATACCTTTTTTTCATCACTACAATGTCTTTTTTTAATACCAGAAGGCCCAGGTTGATTGTCCATATTGTACGGCAGATTACAACCAAACCAAAAGCAAATCCGCGGAACCACTTAAGCACCTGTTAGAACTTGCGTTTTTAAGCAACGCCACCACTAGAAACACGTTTCATATACAACGCCGATGGAATACTAAAACGTTTCGTAAGAACGCATGTCGAACTCCGATCGGAGTAGACGGCGTTGGCGAAGAGACCCGACGCACTCCGATCGGAGTGGTCGGCAGTCAACCTGTTAATAAGGCAATTATTTGGAGTGAAAAAAATATTTTTAATACTAATGATTTACTGGTATTGCGAAAATGCAGGAATAAGGCTTTGCAGAAAAATTTGGCTGCAAAAAAAAATCAAAAACAAATCACACAATATTTCCCTAAGATGTAACTGTTTTTTAAATAAAAATATCTTTTTGATTATATGAACAATTTGATTTTATGAAAATCCCTGGTATTTATCAGTTCACATAATCCAGCATCTACTGTACTTTAAATTATTTAAAATTTTTCCTTCCAGCTCAGAAAATACAATTTTGACTGATATCCTTACTTTTCTTGTGAAATAAAGGCCCATAAAATTCCGCAGCATTATTCGAAGTTGTCATATTGCTCTTTAATAAAATGAATGATCTTGCACGTAAAATGTCAGATTTGATAGAACATAGGTCTATACATGTTTAAGGTCTTTAATTGTATCTAGTAACCCATTGTTCTCGGAGTATTCCACGGGTGTGCAGTGTTGCTGTGTGTTATATATATATATATATATATATATATATATATATATATATATATATATATATATATACTAGCCGGGCCCGCGGCTCCGCTCGCGTGGACTTGATTCACTACTATCGTCACTGCTTATTCCTTATGTTACCCAACGTAATAAAATATCTCCCATTATTTCTCCTTATCTCCCAATATTTTTCCTTATTTCCCATTATCTCTACATAGTTTCCATTATCTAGGCTTATCTCTGCTCATCTCCCATTATTTCTCCTTATCTCCCATTATGTCTCCTTATCTCCCATTATCTCACCTTATTTCCCATTATCTAGGCTTATCTCGACTTATCTCCCATTATTTCTCCTTATCTCCCATTATCTCACCATAACTCCCATTATCTAGACTTATCTCTGCTTATCTCCCATTATCTCACCTTATCTCCCATTATCTAGGCTTATATCGAATTATATAGAACATATGTATAAATTTATAAAAACACGTAAATCGGATAAGTGGTTCTCGAGTGATAAGCGCACTAACGAACAGACAGACAGATAGAGAGACGTTGCATTTTATATACAGTCCCTGGCCAAATTATTAGACGCACTGTATTTTTTTTAGTAATTTTATGTTTCTTAAGAGTTTTTATGCAATAATGGTATATTTAAACTACAATATTATTGATTTTTTATTTAAAAGAATTGTTGTAGACTACATATTTGTATTTATTTTTAACATATGGCAACACTGTGTTGACAAAGTGATACATGAACCTAAATAAGTACAAACCTGTATCAGTCGCAATCGGAATCGAGTCAGGTACGGACGTGTTTCTGTGGCTTTATGGACTGTGATTGTTTGTTTAACAGTTTTTATACTACTCAGTTATTAGTTTATTTTGTATGCAGTGTTTTAAAAAAGTAATTGGACTATTTTCATTATGGGTAGAAAAGGCGATCTTTCACCACGTAAAAAAGCTGAAGTGAAGGCCCTTGTGATTGCGAAAACATTTACAAACCGAGAAATATCACGAAGATTGGAGGTTTCTGAAGCTAGTGTACGACGCATAAAAAATAAAATTGAGTCAGGGAAGGAATTAAGCCCGAAAAGAAAGAAAAGATGCGGTAGAAAAACCAATTTTCACTCCACGGTCAGAGAGATGTTTGAAGAAAATTTGTGTAGAAAACAGATTTGCTACCACAAAAGGTAATAAAATCACAACTCCAGGATGCTAGCGTAAATGCGCACTGTTCGAAGAAAATTGGAAGAATTAGATTTTAAGGCCTGTCGCCCCGCCAGGAAGCCCAAGTTAACAGCTGCAATGAAAGTAAAGCGCCTGAAGTGGGCCAAACAATGGCAAGACAAAGATGTGGACTTCTGGAGATCGGTAAGATACAGCAATTTAATCAATAATTGACACATTATTATCATTTTCAGTTAAATAAAGCAAATAAACATGGAAGTTTATATATTTTTCCTATTTTTGACAGGTCTGCAGAAAAGTTTCATCCTGATTGTGTCGTCCCGACGGTTAAACATCCCACCAAAGTGATGATTTGGTCAGTCATCAGCGGCAAGGGCACTGGACGTCTGTACGTCGTCAAAGGAATAATGAGGTAAGATCAGTACAAAGAAGTATTACAAAATCGGTTGATTCCGCAGCTCAGAGAATGGTTTCCAAATGGGGAACAATTCACTTTCATGCAAGATGGAGCTCCCTGCCACACTGCTCGGTCTGTTAAAGCTTTTTTGGCAGAAAAAAATATCCCTCTGTTGGATTGGCCCTGATATGAATCCCATTGAAAATGTGTGGGAGCTGATGAAAAGAGAAGTGGCTAAAGATGTGATTACCAACAAAACCCAGCTCCTAGAAAAGATTATTCATGTGTGGAATCATCACCTCAAATGCAGGAGACAGTACAATCTTGCATTGATAGCATGCCGCGCAGAATTAAAGCTTTGATAGCGGCTAAAGGTGTCTCAATTAAATATTGACTTTTACTAACATTAATTTCACTTTTCTTTAAAACTTAATAAACTTATGCTTTTCTAAATTAATGCGGTTCTATTTATGTCAAATAAATAGGTAATTGATTGGATAATATAAAAATAAAAAACAAATCAATTTAAAATAATAAAACGGTACAATATCACTCGGTAATTAATATTTTACATGAAATCTTGCAGTGCGTCTAATAATTTGGCCAGGGACTGTATATTGTATTCTTTGCTACATGATATTGTTCCATATTTAATGCTTTAGGGAGTGTATTGCAAGAGAACGCGCTAGCGGCAAACTTTTCTCCGACTTGATTCACTATTATCGTCACTGCTTATTCCTTATGTCACGTAATAAAATATATCCTATAACCTGGCCAGAGAACATACGTATGTTTAAAAAAAAAGAACGTAAATCGGATAAGTGGTTCTCCAGTGATAAGCACACTAACGGACGGACAGACAGACAGACGGACATACAGACAGACGGACAGAGAGACATTACATTTTATATATATTATAAATATTCTCTGCTGTTCCATATTTAATGGTTTGGACTGTGTATTGTAAGAGAACGCGCTAGCGGCAAACTTTGTCCGACTTCATTTACTATTATTGTCACTGCTCATTCCTTATGCTACCTATCGTAATAAAATATAGCCTATAACCTGGCCGGAGAACATATATATCTTTTAAAAAAAAAAGTACGAAAATCGGATAAGTGGTTCTCCAGTGATAAGCGCACTAACGGACAGACAGACAGACAGAGATACGTTGCATTTTATATATATTATAGATGTAATAAAATATATACCTATAACCTGGTCAGAGAACATATGTATGAATTTTAAAAATCACGTAAATCGGATAAGTGGTTCTCGAGGGATAAGCGCATTAACGGACAGACAGACAGACAGACAAACATTGCATTTTATATATATTATAGATATAGATTATTATTATATAACCTGGCCAAAGAATATGTTATATGTATGAATTTAAAAAAAGACAGGTAAATCGGATAAGGGGTTCCCGCGTGATAAACGCACTAATGGACAGACGGACATTGCATTTTATATATATTATAGATTATACATTACAGATATTCTTTGCTACATAATGTTGTTCCATATTTAATGGTTTAGGCTGTGTATTGCAAAGGCACGCGCTAGCGGCAAACTTATTTCCGACAGCATTCACTATTTTACGGCACTCATTCCTTATGCTACCTATCGTAATAAAATATAGCCTATAACCTGGCCAGAGAACATATGTATGTTTTAAACAAAAAGTACGTAAATCGGATAAGTCGTTGTTCAATGATAGACGCACTAACGGACATACAGACAGACAGAGAGACGTTGCATTTTATATATATTATAGATATATATATATATATATATATATATATATATATATATATATATATATATATATATATATATATATATATATATATATGTACTATATCAGTTTTAATATTATTGTTGACGCACTTGCATCAGTGTAGTCTTTTTGCAATTTTTAACGTGTTGTGTTAACGTTAAACGTGTATCATGCCACCCGCAAAAAAAGTGCCTCCTCGTGGGTAGCTCATTATCTTGGAACATTTACATACGACGGAAATGTTTTATATTGTCGAGTTTGCGAGAAAAATGCACAAAAAAGTTTCAAATTGACCAGCATGTCGAGATAAGTCTTCATATCGCAGGATTGCAAAAAAAAGGCCCAAGACAACAACTTATAACATCAGCAAGTAGCAGTGATTCCGCTTCTATAGGCAAACAAAAAAACCACTTTAGCATGGATTTATGTGAAGCATTGCTTGCAAGTAATATTCCTCTCCACAAACTTACAAATCCTACATTCATAGATTTTCTGCGAAAATATTGCTTGAATCAAAAAATACCAGACGAATCAACACTACGTAAAAATTACATACCAACAATTTACCAACATGTTCTGGAAGAAATAAGTAATGAACTTAAGGATAACATTATTTGGATTTCAGCTGATGAAACTACCGACAGTTGTGGTCGCTATATTGCGAATTTAAATCTGGGTGCATTAAGATTAGAGCCTTCTTCTTCCTAGTTGGTGGCCTGCAAAGAACTTGACAAGACAAATCATTCTACGATCGCCAGATTTGTGAATGAGGGTATTAAAAAATATTTCCTGAATCTTCTACAGATGAAAGAGTGTTTATATTTCTTTCAGATGCTGCTCCCTATATGATCAAGGCAGCCAAAGTTTTCCAAGTATATATATATATATATATATATATATATATATATATATATGTATTACCTACTTTTCAACAAAATTTCCACCTATATTAACATCCTTATCGTATCGTAAGACAAGTATAGTACTCCAGTCTCATAGAAATCTGTTGCCTGGTTTACTAACCACTGCTGCACACCCATTTTGGCGTAGTCGTCTCTGTCGTATCTCGGACCGCCAAGTTACTTCTTTAAGTACAGGAACAAATGGCTATATGGGGGGAGGGGATCAAGTTCTTTCCAACCATATGACGCGATGCGATCTTGGTTTCCATAAACCACGTGTAGACGAACATTGTCGTAAACTAAAACGATTCCTCTACTCAGTATGTCACCACGCCTTTTATTTTGAATTGCACAATGCTGTTTATTTAAGGTCTCAGCATTTATTGTGTACTTCCAAGGTAAAAAATAGACAAGCAGCACCCCCTGCCTAGCCCAAAATACAATGCACACCATTTTTCGGGCAGAAATTGGTTAAAATTCACTTTTTTAGGTGATGTTACTTCAATTCCATGGACTGTTATTTTGATTCCGGTATAACGTCAGCAACCTAGGTTTCGTGACCAGTGACATTTTGGCTTAAAACTGATCATTTTTAGCACTGTACCTCTTAATGAAAGTCCAAGCACTGGCTAAACCATTGCTTTCATACACCTCTCTCCGAAAAAATACATTTTTCAACCCAAAATTGTTGAAAAATTCTGGATTTAACATTTCGTAACTATAAGTGGGTTTAAGAAGTAGTCATTTATAACCAACCTATACATTGCATCATACCTGCCATGATTTTGCTGAAATCCATACTGATTCCTGTTTAGAGTGTTGTTACTGGTCATCAGTAATATTCTAATTTTAACAAATTTATTATATGGAAATATTATCCTTACATCTTAAACTTCCAGGTTTTTTCGCTTCGAGATTTAGTTCAGTTCAGCAAAGATTATATAATTTGAAATATGACATTCCATTTCTATCGAAGTATTTTATTTACTCCAACATACGTAATCACAAACAACAAAAAACTCCATAAATTTCAAACACACAACTGTGAAATACTATTTGTCTTTCCAGTTACAGCTTCATCAATTTTTCTTAATTACCCATCCATGTATGTTTGGATCCTTTTGGTCAGCAAAAATAAAACGGCTCTTTTTTATTGACCGATAAGCGAGGTGTCAAAAAGAGATTTGTGGTCTTCGCTTTATGAAAAATTGGCAGAATGCTCTGGCCATTAGGAAGATGAAGCCATTAATTTAGATTTTTATTAGAAAAAGGTTATTTCGCTTTTTAAACTCTAATGTACAATATCTCAATACTCTACTTTTAATAAATTCACATTAAATTCCATATTTATAATAATTAAATATGTTCTTCGCTGAAATGTACAGTAATAATACAGGCTAAATATTAAATTTTGAAACAATATGATTAAGACTACCAACAGAAGAACAAATGATCTCAAATAATTTAGCAGATAACAAGCATCTGCACCTACATTGCTAGGCTAGTCCGTCCTCAAGATCTCGCTTGCCAAATGGTAATATTTCTCTTAAAAATTGCCTTTTCTTTGTTTTTAAATACTTTGTAATTAATGATCTTTATATGAGATTATATAATTTTCAACTAATATTAGCAGGAAATGTACAGGTTTCTATTAAAACATATGCAGCTCTTAGGGAGAAAAACCACACTCAAAAAAATAAAATACCCGGTCAAGTGCAAGTTGAACTTGCGCAATTAGTGTTCCGTACGTTGATTGCTTTTCAAATAAAAAATTTTGTTAC
>CM032456.1:1248032-1282557 GCA_019049505.1 Pachyrhynchus sulphureomaculatus
TTTTTTCCTTTTTATGTGGGGAAGATTTTTTTAGATTACAGTTATATACCCTTGGGATACAGTTTTTTTGAATTAAATGTTAAAAAGAGTGATTTGTATTTTTTACTTTTTATTTTATAATTTAATCAAAATTACTTATTGTGGAGTAAAAAATATGCTGTTGAAAAATTTTAAGAAACACTGGTCTTCGATCTCTATTGCGTACCAAGTGTTAGAATATCCGACAAATTTCAATAACACCATAATAATCGAGTAAAATCTCTTTTGTAATTTTAATTATTATTATATTTCGATTTTCAAGTTATTCTTGTGAAATTTAAATTCTTATAAAAATTGGGTTCGGCAGAGTTCACGCAACTGCAAACAGCTCCCAGGTACCCAGAATGGGCAGCTCAATTATAGTATTTTTCAAGATTTAAGAAAGTGACTTAGGTACCTACACCCATTCAAAATTCAACAATATTCGAAAGTGATTAATTTATGGCTGTTTAATGACAAGGCATCGAGTAGGGCCGCACTATACCTGATTGTATAATTTTTGAGTTTAAAATTTTAATGTTTTACGTACTAAATAATACACAATATAGTAATTACACAAATATATTAAAACATTGTACAGTGTTCTCGCGTACATTTGTTACAACTTTAGTTATTAATTAATATTCGGTATCGCTACTCTCTTGCAAATCAATAATAAGTTTTTTACAGGTTCAAAACTATTTATATTTATGTACATACATATATATGAGTTTTCAATTTTTTTGACGTGTTGAATACAGTTTCTCCAGTTTTCAACAGTTACATTTTTGACTTCTGTCTTTTTCAACTTAATCACACTACTGTTTAAAGTGGGTGTATTATTGTGAGCAAGTATATTAGACTTTATTTTATGCCATATCAACTCGATCGCATTAAAGATACAATAATATGGTGGAAGGCGAATTATTTCGTGTCCTGCTTCCTTTGCAATTTTATCACAAACATATTCCTTTGAAAAATTGTAACTTTTTAAAACTTCTAACAACTGTTTAACTGTATAACTTTCATGGAAATATATATTACGTTAGCACAAAAAGGCTTGTATTTCCCTTTTTCTACTAGTGGAACTTGGTACCTTATTCATTTGGCGACTACAGTCCCTGGCCAAATTATTAGACGCACTGCAAGATTTCATGTAAAATATTAATTACCGAGTGATATTGTACCGTTTTATTATTTTAAATTGATTTATTTTTTATTTTTATATTATCCAATCAATTACCTATTTATTTTACATAAATAAAACAGCATTAATTTAGAAAAGCATAAGTTTATTAAGTTTTAAAGAAAAGTGAAATTAATGTTAGTAAAAGTCAATATTTAGTTGAGCCACCTTTAGCCGCTATCAAAGCTTTAATTCTGCGCGGCATGCTATCAATGCAAGATTGTACTGTCTCCTGCATTTGAGGATGATGATTCCACACATGAATAATCTTTTCTAGGAGCTGGGTTTTGTTGGTAATCACATCTTTAGCCACTTCTCTTTTCATCAGCTCCCACACATTTTCAATGGGGTTCATATCAGGGCTATTACCCGGCCAATCCAACAGAGGGATATTTTTTTCTGCCAAAAAAGCTTTAACAGACCGAGCAGTGTGGCAGGGAGCTCCATCTTGCATGAAAGTGTATGGTTCCCCATTTGGAAACCATTCTCTGAGCTGCGGAATCAACCGATTTTGTAATACTTCTTTGTACTGATCTTACCTCAATATTCCTTTGACGACGTACAGACGTCCAGTGCCCTTGCCGCTGATGACTGACCAAATCATCACTTTGGTGGGATGTTTAACCGTCGGGACGACACAATCAGGATGAAACTTTTCTCCATGACGACGACGCACATACTGAGCTTTATTCTGCAAAATTTCGAATGTGCTTTCGTCACTGAAGCAGACCTGTCAAAAATAGGAAAAATATATAAATTTCCATGTTTATTTGCTTTATTTAACTGAAAATGATAATAATGTATCAATTATTGATTAAATTGCTGTATCTTACCGATCTCCAGAAGTCCACATCTTTGTCTTGCCATTGTTTGGCCCACTTCAGGCGCTTTGCTTTTATTGCAGCTGTTAACTTGGGCTTCCTGGCGGGACGACAGGCCTTAAAATCTAATTCTTTCAATTTTCTTCGAACAGTGCGCTCAGAAGCATTTACGCTAGCATCCTGGAGTTGTGATTTTATTACCTTTGTGGTAGCAAATCTGTTTTCTACACAAATTTTCTTCAAACATCTCTCTGACCGTGGAGTGAAAATTGGTTTTCTACCGCATCTTTTCTTTCTTTTCGGGCTTAATTCCTTCCCTGACTCAATTTTCTTTTTTATGCGTCGTACACTAGCTTCAGAAACCTCCAATCTTCGTGATATTTCTCGGTTTGTAAATGTTTTCGCAATCACAAGGGCCTTCACTTCAGCTTTTTTACGTGGTGAAAGATCGCCTTTTCTACCCATAATGAAAATAGTCCAATTACTTTTTTAAAACACTGCATACAAAATAAACTAATAACTGAGTAGTATAAAACTGTTAAACAAACAATCACAGTCCATAAAGCCACAGAAACACGTCCGTACCTGACTCGATTCCGATCGCGACTGATACAGGTTTGTACTTGTTTACGTTCATGTATCACTTTGTCAACGCAGTGTTGCCATATGTTAAAAATAAATACAAATATGTAGTCTACAACAATTATCATAATATTGTAGTTTAAATATACCATTATTGCATAAAAACTCTTAAGAAACATAAAATTACTAAAAAAAATACAGTGCGTCTAATAATTTGGCCAGGGACTGTATGATAGGATGATAATTCAAGCTGAAATCTGAAATATTCTTGGCTTCTAGAAATAGGCATTCTGATATCCGGCCTTCTTCTGACCCCTCATGTAAAATAGTTATTATTTTACATTCATTTGATAGAGCTTTGGTGTGGCATTTTGGATTTATCAATCCATCCTTTACTGGGTGTGTCGTGGGTGTCATACCAAGTCTCATTTAGGTAGATTATCGTTCGATTTTCGGATCTAGCTGTACAAGCTGAACAAAAACCCCAAACAATATGCCATAAAGTTATAGTGGAACATTTTATGTCACAACTATCCTCGGACAGCCTCTGTGAAAGTGACAATAACCTAGGAACTTCTGTTCTGCACACATTTCATAAATTTTCTGGACAGAAATCAATACATTTCGACACACCTTTGTCTTTTCGTGTTTTTTTAGGCGCTATCGAATTATTTACAATTTTCCAAACTGTACTTGCAGGGGTGCTTGTTAAAGCTTGTCTCCATCAATGAAAAGTACTTTTCGTGGCCTCGCTCCACTAAGTTTAAATAAACATTTTTAACTATCACTTTAGCCTCAACGGGCAAACATTTGCGGCTTCTGATGGAAAGGGTTCGGACATTTTAAGACAATATTGAACTTTATAATACGCACTATTTCAGTATAATACTGCAGATAAAATGAAGAATATTCTTTATATTTATAAACATGAAGTAGCCAATAAAATGTTAGATTGAAAGGGAGGTATATATATATATATATATATATATATATATATATATATATATATATATATATGTATATACATGTATATATATATATACATATATATACATATATATATACATATATATATATATATATATATATATATATATATATATATATATATATATATATATATATATATATATATATATATATATATATATATATATATATATATATATATATATATATATATCAATCACGACCCTGTTTCGGCCAGGTACGTGCAAAGATCCTAACGGTCGTTTAATGTTTTTATTGCATCAATCCAAATCACTTTCTTAGATCTTGAAAAATACTATACCACTCGCCAACCCACATGGCAGCCTGGCGAGTTATGGGCAACTCCCTCCCCCCAATCTTATGGAAAGTTTGAAAGTAACAGGGCCCACAGTCCCCGGCGGACTTTCATTTGCGAATTTTTCGTCATTAGTTTTTCATTGTATTCATATGGAAGGACCACGGGACTTCCTTACTGAGAGAGAATAAATATATCGATCTACCTTTTTATTTATCATGTAACACAAGGACGAATACATTTCAAGCAACAGAATGAGTAAAAGATCATAAATATTTCGTTATAAATCATTGCAAACTAGTTTTAGACTAATAAGTAGAAACATAAACTAAAAAACCGTACCGTGATTGCTGAAGTATTCTATGAAATTCTATGAAAGTTTTTTTAGCAGTGTAGCATAATAATAATAATTTCACGTACGAATTTTATGTAGAACCTATAATAGCGTCTATACTATCAGAAATTCGAGTTTTTTCGAACTCTGAAAATGTTTTGGCTTGTTCGGGTACAAACGAGGCATCAGACCTAGTGATATTTTATTAAATAAGGCCTAAATTTTCCAAAAATAACTTGGGCAGATGCATAGGATCAAAAACTTAGGACTTCTTATTTATTCAAAAACTCGGAAAATTACCGTTTTTGGTTGGAAAAAGCGGGTCCAGCTTCGTCCTCAGGTATTGGCGGCGTCTGCCTTTTGTAGGTTCCCTCTTATTTTATCAAAAATAAATTGGGTTAATTGATTTTATATGGTTAGATCGACGTTTTTTGGGCCCTAAAGCTGGGTCCAGGCTCGGCGGCGTCTGCCCTTTGGGGCACTCGACTTTTTTAGTGTCAACAAATGGTACTTTATTCAAGTGGTTCAACGACAGTCTATTTTTGGATGTAGCATTTTGGGCCTAGTTCCAGGGAATGGGGACCGAAAAATCAACGTTAAAAGCTTTTATTCGACTCGCCCAATAGAATAAACAACTAGGCAGACGGTTAGTCGACAAGTCACAATTTCGGGCGCCCTCTTGGTCTATTAAAGAAGTTTTTATCCTGTACCAAACTGCGTATATTGAATTATGTTGTAGAGTGTTATATGGTCAAACGGGCGTCGTTAATTTTTTAGTCGATATACGCTTGAAAGCGAGCGTTGATTATGGATATAGCAATCCCAGACCTCCCTGGAGCCTTAAGGAATAAAAAAATTAAGTTAGCAGACTTCAGACTTTTTAAAATTTGTGTGATTTTTAATCTGAACATTGAGTTTAAATGTGTAGCGTTACTTGCTCCCTGGGGTAGTCGGCCATAAAAATTATAGACCTAACGTAGATTTAGATATTCTAAATCTAAAGAATTAAGTATTTCTTTTAATTTTTTGAAAAATTGGAAATATCTAAAAAATAACGACACCTATTTACCCATCTCATAATTGCCGTTGTTAGAAATGTGCAAATATATTTTTAGTAATATTTCGGATATAGACTATAATATTTATAAAAAAAAGCATATCAGGTAATCGAATAGATCTGTTAGAAAACGAACTAATATTTCTAAATATTGGCCTATGTGATTCCTGATTTTCCAAAGCAAATATACTTTACAAGATTCAATGCAGTCGGAGGTCATACGACGCATTTCATTCCTGACTTACCCGTGGGATTCACAGGGAAAATGGATTCGAAAAAGCCATTGGGAAATGATATGGAGAAATATTTGGACTTATAAAGGGAATAAATGTAAAAGGTGGCGTTATGAGTTGTATAACTCCAAGGATAAATTTTGAGTAATAAACAGAGAATACAGATAAAGGAAAAATTATGTATAGTTGAATTATCGACAAATTTTAATGATTTTACATTTTATTCTGGCACCTAAAGCAAGTTTTAAGCAAATTAAAAAAAAAAAACGATCAAGTGCAAATTAGACTTGCGTAATTACGGTTCTGTACCATGATTCTCTTTAAAATAAAATAAAATCCTTAACTAGGCTAAGTTAATTAGGTCCCTGACATGTATATATTTCTCAAGATCCAATATGTATTTTCACGTTTTTTCTTAGTCAATATATTTTTTTTATGGGTCTAGCCCACGTGCTATAGAAAAGTCCCTAAAGCGCTCCAGGAGCAGCATGTTTGCGGAAAAAGCAATTCACGTTGCTCTTGAATCGCTGTAAATTGTACTCGGTTGGAAACACAGCCCTGGGCAAATTATTCCAAAGGGATGATGTTCTTCATATAAAAGATTGCTTGAAAAGCGTTGTACGGGGAGTAACAAGCTGATCCTCATACGGATGTGAAGTATTAGCTCGACGTGTATTTCTAACATGCACCGCTCTGGGAGAAATTACGCGGGCTACATCCTTCGAGCACTTTCCATGAAAATACTTGTAGAATAGACTCAAGTCGCCAACCGTTCTTCGATGTTCCAACGAATCAAGGCCGCCGGTCAGTTCCGGGTCTCCAACCAGACGAACAGATCTTCTCTGAACAGAATCCATCAAATGCAGTGTGTGTTTGGGAGCGGAGCCCCAAACATAGGAGCAGTAATTCATAGTTGATCGAATTTGAGCTTTGTAAAGAATTAACCCTGCGGGCCGGGCGCCGCCGACTAAATCTCCAACCAGGGCGCCGGGTCTCGCAAACCCATCAATAAAAAATCTTGTTAAAAAAAAAAAGTGATAAATTAATATTTTATTGAAAAAAAAATACACATTTTTAAATACAAAACCTTATATTATAAAACTGGTTTAAGTATACACAGTCAAAAATCTAATTTTTAAATATTCGTTGTCAAAAAAATTAAACATTTCCTAAAAACTACAAACAAAATAACTTGAAGATGAAAAAAAAAATTTTTAGTAAAACATTGTAAAAATATCATAAATCAACAGATTTTATTGATTCATTGCAATTTCTGAGCACTCAGAACACCATGCATGGATATGAGTAAGACATACAAATTTTCCACATATTTGGTTTTTGAATCTTTTTTACAAAAAAAAACATCTTTTTCTGTTACCTGGTTGGACTTCTTCCTTTCTATTGGGTTCTTGTGTTCCAGCAACTTCTTGTCTTCTTTCCCTTACCGACCTTGAAACATTTGTTTCATAAGAACGTCGCTCCAAGTGTTCTTTTGTCAAGGATAGTCCAACACCTCTTAGATATAATCGTCTTTCAATCTTATAAGTTTTATTATTGCAAGCAAAAATAATTTGGGAATTTACACCACCCATATTCATAATTGAAAAAAAAATAACCATCGGCCACCTTCTTGTATTCCTTGCTACGTTATAGGTAGCAGACAATTTGTCGAGATTATCTACACCTCCTTTGGTATGATTGTAATAAGTAATTATATCGGGTTTGCATTTTTTCTGCCGTAGAGGGATCAATCCTATCATCGTGATGTAAACTGGATATAAGATTAACATTTCTATATTTCTTTGGAATATATGACACAATAGTCATAACTTTTTGAAAGCCAAATATTGAAGAAAATTCAGGGCGAGCTCTTGTGTTGGAGAATTCTAGAGGCAATTCCCTTTTATTTTTTTTTATTGTACCCACGTACGTGGTTTTATGCTCCACAAGTGATTTTTTTTACCAATTCAACACTGGTAAACCAATTATCACACGTAAGATTACGATTAGTCCCAGATATAGGTTCTATTAGTCTCAAAACTATACTTTGTGGATCGTTAGGGAGTTCATATATACCTTCAGGCTGCTTTCCGACGTAAACCTCCAGATTTGAAGCATAAGATGTAGAGGAATCAACTAAAGCAAATATTTTTATACCGTATCTGTTAGGTTTACTTGGAATATACTGTTTGAAATCACATCGCCCCCTAAATGCCTCAAGCTTTTCATCAATTGTTGTGTTTGCTCCAACAGTATATGTGTTTTTACAGTTTTCAACAAAAAGGTCAAATAGGCTTCTGATTGGAGCTAGCTTGTCAAATTGTTTCCTTGCTTCTCTTGTCGTCAAGTCATCAAAACGAAGGCATCGAAGAAGAAAATGAAATCGATCGTGAGACATTACCAACCAAAATCTTTCAATCCCGAGTTCGTTTCTTTGCCATAGCTCTTTTGTATTAAGTCGTCCACTTTTGAGGGTCCCCGCCAAATATAATAATCCAAGAAAAGCTTTTATTTCACAAATGTCCGTGGGTTTCCCTCTTCTCTCTCTTGCATAATTTTGAGCCAATCCAGAAATGTAGAGATTTGTGTGTTCCACTATAATGTTAAGCATTTCATCTGTGAAAAATAATGACCAACACTCCATGGCTGTTTTGGCGTTTTTCCCACAGTTCCTGACGCCTGGTAGCCGAACAATAATATTTTCTTTTCTCGTTCTTACGGTTTTGTTTGGACAATGTTTTTGCCATCGCGTGGTTCCGTTTTTACCAATGAAAGCTGGAATTCTTGGTAATTTTGCAAGAGGTACATTGTCATCACTGCTATCATCGCACTCTTGTTCTGATTCACTATCGGTACTTCGGGTTTCTACTATATTTTCTTCTAAAGCTAACTCCTCTTCTTCGTCATCCGGCTCTTCATCTGAATCAGCTTCTTCCCATAATTGGCGGAGTTTCTCCTGCTCTTTCTCATAATAAGTAGACATCGCTGCTAAACAAAAGAGATACTATTTTTTATAAAATAGTAACTAATAAATAATTAATATGCATAAAATAATGCAAAATAAATTTTATTTATGCTAACTTACCGTTGAAAAGTAAAACCAGCCGAATGTAAAAAGAAAAGCGCAAACCGGGGCGCCGGGTCTCACAGACCAAAATCAAAATAATTTAAAAACTAAAATACGTACACAACCACCGATTGTTATGCGGGTATTGAGGCCAAAAATTAACAGGTAGACGAACCGCTAAGCGGTTGCAACGATGTTACGAAAATTGCCGACTGATTGTCGGAGCGTCGGGTCTCAGAGGCTAGGCGCCCCGCCCGCAGGGTTAACAGTTGTTGTGGAGTGTAAAGCTTTCTGGTTCGAAATAATATTCTCAACTTTTGAGATGCTCTCCTTGCTATGCCTGCAACATATTCATGCCAGGACATATTTGCTCCCAAATTAACGCCCAACAAATTGAGTGACGATGCTAGGGGAATGGAGTGCCCCGACATGACTATGTCGATTCAGCAACGTTAACTTTAGAAAAACCCACCGCCTGGGTTTTTGTAGCATTAAATTCCACTTGGTTACTGTCACCCCAAGATAGGATTTCTTCCAGGTCTTTATTAAGTTGAACGACCTCCTGCTGTCAGCTGTTTTCAAAGTGAATGAAGAGATAAGCGTACTGTCATCTTTAAAGCTGTAGACTGGATTCCCGGTCTTTTCCAGTAGATTGTTAATGTAAATGAGAAAAAGAGTAGGAGACAGTATAAAGCCTTGAGGCACACCGGCGTTGATAGTGAAGGTGTAAGAAAGAAATCCGTCGACCGCCACTCGTAAAGAAAGCTCTCTCAGGAAACATGAGAGCCACAAACAGAACTTTTTAGATATATCATAAGAGCGTAGCTTAGCCAACAGTCCATCGTGCCAAACACACTCGAATGCCTTGAATATGTCAAGAGGAACCGCTCTTCGAGTGTTCAACTGCGTTGTTCCAAACATTTGTAACATAAGTCAGAAGATCTCCTGTTGATCTATGTTTACGAAAGCCATATTGGTGATCGCTAATAATGTTGAGTCCTCCAAGAGATTTTAGAAGATGCTAATTGATAACTTTTTCCATGACTTTCGATATTATTGAAAGCAATGCGACTGGTTGGCAGTTATTTGACAAAGTCTTCTTGCCTTTTTTAGGTATCGGCTGAAATGTGGCACATTTCCAGAAGGAAGGAAATATTCTCTTTACGTAGGATAGGTTGAAAAGTCTACAGAAAACTGGTGTTAGTTCCCTCGCATAGTTTTTTGAGAACTATGCCAGGTATTCCGTCAGCGCCAGAAGCTTTTTTGATGTCTAGCTTCATTAAAATACGCCTTATGATACGCTGTTTGAAGACAACATCAATATGGGAATAGTAGGTGGTGTTTTTCCTTGGAAATCGACAGTAAAATGTGGAGTAAAGAGTTCAGCCAACAAGTTCGCTTTCTCAACAGGTGTCGTTGCAATAGAATTATCTGGCCGTGAGAGTAGTGGATTTGGTGAAAGTCATTAGTCAATAATGATTATTAGTTATAGCATCTTAGCTACCAAATAGCCAATAAATCAATCTAGTGCAATCTAGAATTTAGTAATAAAAGTGTAAAACAAATATTTACTACCTAAATATTTGCTTAATTATAAACAAATTAAATAAAATTATTTTGTCTCTGGATGGGCGACGTGTGGTAGTAATAACGAACTAAAAATTATATTAAGAAATCTCCACCATATGGTCGTGAAACATAGTTTTTAGTATTTTTTTATACTAGATATATTATCAAAGGTAATGTACTCGTAATAATTTTTGCCCAATCTATCCTTTATGAAAAATAGTCTATAATTTTTTCAAAATTTTTTTGATCATAGAGATAGGGAGGTGGACAGAGATTGTTGGACATTTTTTAAAAATAATACAAAGAAAAGTGTGCGCAAGTATTACATCATACACACAAGCTTTCATTTGACACCTAATTCGATGACCTGATAAAAAATTTTTCACTGCCCAAAACTAACTTCTTAAATCAAAACTACACGGCTCTGATTGGGTCATCAATTCCAATATTTGTGCCAAATTTCCACTTTCTATGTCAAGTAATTTCGGAGGAAATCGAGCGTAACAGACAGATAGGTGGACAGATGGATACCGAAGGGATCCCATAAGTGTTCCATATAGAACACCAAAAATTGTTAAAATGATTTACCTAGTACTTTCCTTGCAAACACGCAGTTCTAAAATAAACACTAAATTTGACTACTCACACTAAAGAATATAGTCCACTTTATGGTGAAATATTAATTAAAAAATTGGAGATTTACTTCTATAATAGCACGTTCTCTTGCAATGCATTGCCTAAACCATTAAATATGGAACAATATCATGTAGCAGAGAATATTATATTTATAAAATGCAATGCCTGTCCGTTAGTACGCTTATGATTTGAGAATCACTTATCCGATTTACATGTTTTTTTTTTAACTCACACATTTGTTCTCTGGTCAGGTTATCGATAATCTTCTATAAAATATATAAAATGCAACGTCTCTCTGTCTGTATGTTTGTCCATTAATGCGCTTATCCACTTATCAGATTTACGTATTTTTTTTTTAATTCATGCATTTGTTCTCTTGCCAGGTTATCTCTCTATCTTCTACAATATATATATATATATATATATATATATATATATATATATATATATATATATATATATATATATATATATATATATATATATATATATATATATATATATATATATATACATAATGCAACGTCTCTCTGTCTGTCTGTCTGTTTGTCTGTTAGTACGCTTATCACTCGAGAACCACTTATCTGATTTACGTGCTTTTTTTTTAAAAAACATACATATGTTCCCTGGCCAGATTATCTATAAATATATTTTATTACGTTAGGTAACATAAGGAATAAGCAGTGACGATAATAATGAATCAAGTCGGAAAAAAGTTTGCTGCTATCGCGTTCTCTTTGCAATACACTGCCTAAACCATTAAATATGGAGCAATATCATGTAGCAAAGAATATAATAAATATAAAAATGCAACGTCTCTCTGTCTATCTGTTCGATAGGGAGGTTATCACTCGAAAACCACTTACCAGATTTACGTGTTTTTTTTTTTTATTTATACATATGTTCTCTGGCTAGGTTATATAATAATAGTAATAATCTATGTAATATATAAAAAATGGCAATGTCTCTCTGTCTGTCTGTCCGTTAGTGTGCTTATCACTCGAAAACCTCTTATCCGATTTACGGATATTTTTTATCAAAAAAAATCTATAACACTGGTCAGCACAAGTCTTGTTTCCTTTATTTTTTTTTCTGTTATTGGGTATTTCTATGGCCCTGACTATGAAAAAAAATACTGGGAGATTGCTAACAGCTTTACCTTTTGAAATATACAGCTTTATTATTTTGCCAAAAAAATACAAAAAAATAATATATTATGTTAACCAAATTTCCATTGAACACTAGCAAATGATCTTTTATAAGATTTCCTTGCATGAACGACTTTAGGTAGATCTCGTTGCAAACTCCAGCAGTAGTCTGGCATCATATGTGAGTCACACCGCCCTTGATAACGCTCTTCCATTGTCCGAAGATCCTGATGAAATCTTTCACCCTGCTCCTCACTAAAATCACCCAGATTTTGTGGAAATCGGTCTAAATGCGAGTGCAGGAAGTGAATTTTTATGCTCATCTTGCACCCTAGCTCTTGCAAGTTCGATGGCATGCACTCAACAAGCTCGACATGGTCGTCAGATTTCTTTTTGCCTAGGAAGCTACTCATAACCAAAACAAATGAATTCCAAGTTTTGGATTCGACTTCAGTCATTGATCTGACAAAATTAGGATCTTTCACGAGTTGCCTAATCTGTGGCCCATCAAAAATATCAGCTCTCAATTTTTCTGAACTTAGTCCTGGAAACTTGGGTGAAAGAAAATTAAAACATTCGCCACTTTTGTCAAGCGCCGGTTGCTTCACAAACTGTTTCATTATGCCGAGTTTAATATGAAGTGGTGGTAGTATGATGCGGTCTCGGCTAACTAAAGGTACGTTTATAACATTTTTTGTACCAACTTTTAGCTCTTCCCGCACTGGCCAAACTTTTTGTGACCAATGGTGTTGTTTGTCACGACTATCCCAGAGACACATGAAACAAGGGAACTTTGTGTACCCCCCTTGTTGACCTAAAAGAAAGTTAACTATTTTCTTTTAAAGTCGTCGAATGTGCAATAGGTATAGATCCGTACTTGTTACCGTTATGAAGCAAAACACACTTTAAACTTCTTTTGCTGCTGTCTATGAAAAGACGCCAATCACTAGGTTGGTACTGTTGCATCTGCTGCAAAATACCACCAACATCGTTACAAAAAACTAAATCCTTCTCTTGAGAAAAATACGGTAACAGATTTTTTCTCGGGTACGATAAAATGTAATGTTGGTTTCCGGAGTAAGCAAATTTTTTTCTTTTAAACGAGATGCTAAAATTTCAGAAGCTTCGTTTGGTAAGTTCAGATCTCTTACTAAGTCATTTAGTTCTCTCTGATTAAATGGTGAGGTTCTGAAAGGCTACATTTTGTAGTCTGAATTAGAGTCTTCACTTGATGTATTTCGTTCGGGTCCACAGAGATTTGGATCATCAGAAGATTTAGATGTGCTGGGTTGTACCTCTTGTGATTTTAATTGAGGTCGTTGAGCAGAAGATAAGTTAGGATATGACCACTTACTTCGATTTCCAGGGTTAATTCCGTTTATTTTCACAACGCAGAAGTAGCAATCGTCATGATGGTTTCGAGGTTCTCGCCAAATCATGGGTGTTACGAACATTATTGCATCTCTTTTTCCACTGGACCATAACCGTAGACATACCACACATTTCTGGCATATAATATGAGGAACCCATAGTTTGTCCTGATTACACAATTTTATTTTAAAGTATTGATGATACGCAGTTTTCACAGAGTCGGATATAGGTTTTCGATATTTTGCAAATATATATTCACCACAAATATAGCAAAAACAATCGGGATTAAGCACACAACATCTTCTTGACGAAGCCATATCTAAAACAACAACAAAATATATTTTAGTGTCCAATAAAAAACGAAAATCTAAGTAAAAATAGTAAATGAGGGTAGTTAGCTATAACTCAAAAACAAAAGCTGTTAGAGAAAAATTGTTGCCATTTTTAAAAAATACGCGTCAATTTGAGATAGAAACAAAAAAAGAATCACAGGAAACAAGCAATTTTCTTTTTTTTGTTGACCAGTGTAATATATATAAAACGCAACGTCTCTCTGTCTGCCTGTCTGTCTGTCCGTTAGTGCGCTTAGCACTCAAGAAACACTTATCCAATTAACGTGTTTTTTTTTTAGATTTATACATATGTTTCTCTGGCCAAGTTATAGGATATATTTTACTACGTTAGGTAATATAAGAAATAAGCAGTGGCAATAATAGTGAATCAGGTCGGAAAAAAGTTTGCCGCTAGCACACTCTCTTGCAATACGCTGCCTATACTGTTAAATATGGAACAATATTTTGTAACAAAGAATGTAATATACATATAAAATGCAACGTCTCTCTCTCTGTCTGTCTGTTATCCAATTTACGTGTCTTTTTATAAAATACATGTGCTCTCGGGCCAGGTTATAAGATATATTTTATTACGTTAGGTAACATAAGGAATAAGCAGTGAAGATAGCAGTGTATCAAATCTACGCGAGCGGAGCCGCGGACACGGCTAGTTGATTATATAATCAAAAAAGTATTAAATGAATAAAAAACTACAACCTTCTCTTTTAAAATCACATTAAGCAGATGTGTTCTCTGCCAAAGTACATTAAAGAATAAAATTCAAATGTGGATGATACAGGTAAAAATTGTCAGGTATGCAAAAAAAAACTGTCGACATATAAATAAAAAGAAACTTTTTTATGATGTATGGCTAGAATATGAAAGAGTTGGAAGTTAAAAAAAAAATATGTTTTTTGTCATCAAAAACCCTAAGACTTGAAAAAAAGAAATAGGGAAGGTTATTTTTCCTACGAATGTTAGCAGGGAGAATAAATGCAATAATTTACCTGCTGTTCCATAAGTATATTTCCGCGCACATAATCTTTTGTATTTTTTGTCCCACTTTTTAGGTTACTGTATAATTATTTTAAATTAAAAATATTTTAAATAGAAGAACACTCAAATAGAGACAAAAAGTTGAAAAAATCATATTTGAATTTTACAGCTTGCACTAATAGGAATCAGTTAGTCACTTCAATATATGTATGGACGGGCTTTACAGATCTCGCATCAGAACTAGCAGCACAAAGTTTCTTGTAATCTATAGCCTTTTATTTACTGTTGCGATATTATCTATTTTCCGGACGCACAGTGTGTCGCGTAGAACATGCTAGGTGGACAAAATTCATGTTATGGTTTCCAGGAAATCAAACAACACCACCAAACCCCGAATTCCGAGAAAAGGTTGTTTATCAAATTTGCAAGTGGCGAGTCATAAGCGTCAGAAGTCAGGTAATGAGTTTAATGCAGCTCTTTCAATCAATCAGTTGCAATTTAGCGACACTTTCGTGCACATCTTATAGTGACATATTGTAATATTGTGAAAGTTTTTGTGATGAATATTAATACTGAGGGTAAGTACTATTTTTTAATGTATTTTTTTAAATCAAAATCTATTAATTTGAATTTTTAGTATTTTTTTTAATAGCCTATATATTTTAGCGTGTTTTTTTTTTTTAAAAAAAAACTTTGAAAGTTCAGAATATACAGACATTCACCTCTATCCGGGCTAGTTTGTTAGATATTTCACAGAAATAACTTTATTCTTCGTAAAATTACACATATTGTTTAGCACACTTCAGTACAACATGTTTTTTTTTTCTTTTTTTCCAGAACACGTTTACTCTATTTCAAGGGTAGCCTTTTTTGAGGAGTGGTTGAAACACACGAAGAATGAAAAAAACTCGCGTGTATATGACTTTCTTTCTTCAAAATCTTCATCCCAAAAGTGTTTTATCTGTGGCGCCACCCCCAAGACGATGAACGATGACTCCGCGATGTTTAACAGCAATCAAGAACATTTTGGCTTTGGTTTATCTACACTTCATGCTTGGATTCGTTGCTTCGAATGTCTTTTACATATCAGTTACAAGTTGAATATTAAGAAATGGCAGGCTAGAAGCAACGAAGACAAAGCAGATATCAAGGTTCGTTCCGAGGAAATCAAATTGAAATTTAAGAACAAGATGGGACTCATTGTAGATAAACCAAAGCCAGGATTTGGTTCTTCAAATGATGGAAATACAGCCTGTCATTTTTTTAAGAATGCTGAGATGAGTGCTCAGATCACAGGGTTGGATGTTACAATTATAAAAAAGGAGATTCGAGATAAACTTAGTTGAATTCAAAAAATTTTGTCTTGAAACCAGAAAACATTATCTTAGTCTCTATTCGTGGTACTGTATGCTTGCTACTGTGCATAAAATATTAATTCACAGCACAGAAGTCATCAAAGCGGCATTGCTTCCAATTGGGCAGCTTTCCGAAGAGGCTCAAGAAGCACGGAACAAAGATTGCCGCAGATTTAGGGAGTACAACACCCGCAAGTGCTCGCGTGTTGCCACGAATAGAGACTTACTGTGCATTTTAATTATAACATCTGATCCTTTGATCAATAGCCTTCGAGAGATTCCCAAAAAAAGCCGGAAAAAATATGTACAGATGTATTAAAGTTAATTGTAAGCCCTAGCATAGAAGAGTCAAGATTGGAATCGTCATCATATTGTCGCACAATGCCACAAAATGATGACGATTATACAGTAAACGACTCATCAGTAGACTTTGATGATGATTATTAGGTTCAGCTACTATTTTTAGTTATGTAGTGCTTATACGTACGCATGTAAACCTTGACTTGTAAATTTTTCTTTATCAATAACTGAGTATTTTTTTTTTTACATATAATTACAGTCAGTGTCATTATGCTAAATTTATTACAGAGCATTTATAACATTTATTTCAAAATTAAAACAAAAACAAGTTTTGGCTGGAATTTTCAAAAACAATTTGTACCTTAAAAAAATCAAAAGCATTTTAAAATACCAACTACTTATGTATGTACAATGCACAAGTTACCTACCTGAAAGGCAGGTATTATTTGAGTTTATCCTTTTTGTGTCAATAAAACTAAGTAATATGGATTAATTGTTTTATTTTTAATTGACAAATGCAATAAATGATTTTTCATCTGGTTATTATTAAAAAATAATAATACAGTGTCTTTCATTTAGTTGCACATTCAAGTTTGTAGAAAAATTCGTGCACATACGCAGAATATTTTGTTTTTGTTATACAATGTTTTGTGCAGCTGGACAAAAAATACAGGTAAGTGAAATGCAGCTAAATGAAAGACACTGTATTATAATTTTTAATTCCAATAACCATACAAAATACCCTTGCCCTTTAGTTCCGTTATCTACCTGCTAAGCTGATGCAATCCTACCGCGATATGCAAGGGTGGCTGTATTACACAAATTTTATCGATATTGAGTACCTGCGGTAAATTGTGAATAAAACCCACATTTATTAACCGATTTTCATGATTAATACCTTATTTTATTTTCCAGATACGCAGCTGTCAGAAAAATGTATAATATTTTGTTTTTCTTTTGTTATTGCGCTTTTTTACCGAAAAAAATAATGAATTTTTACACGAAAAAAAAATTTTTCTCTCCATTAATTTCTAATATAATAATATTCAATCAACTTTAATAAAATTTTGTTACGCATTTTTAATGCTTTATTTATAAAAATCTGACAAGTTGTTCCCGAGTTATCGTTAAATATGTCTGCATAGCTGACATAAAAAAAACCAACGCGATGAATTTTTTCTTAAAATAACTTAATATGCCTAGAATATACATAAACAATTGAAATAAGTGAAAAAATAATTTTGTCCAGCTAACTTGTACTAGTCGACACACTGTGGGACGAGTGGAATATACATACTAGTGATGTCAAATATCGGTACTTTTGAGTATTTAGGGTACCTGGTATTTCTTAAAAAAGTACCCACTACATTGTAGTGGGTACTTTGGGTACACGTAGTTGAAAATATACTTACCTACACTAGTCGGTGGCTGGCCAGATTATTACTCAACGGCGTAACAGACTCAAATAAAATCATGTAAATAAACTGATTTTTCTCAACTGTAATCAGTTTTTGTTTAGTGTTAAGAAATGAAAAATAGCGTAAAAGTTTGCGTTGCTATAAAGTTTATTTGTGTTGTAATATTCATTTATTTATTTTCATTGTTTTTAAGGATTGAGAGAATATAGGTACTTTATAATTTTCTGCATTTTTGTGTATTATATTAATAAAATATCCTCTTATTTCAATTTAAAACTGTTCTTAACCTTTCAGTGGTCGCGCGCGGACTGTCGCTCCGCACCGGTTTGTGATCGACGATAATTTCAATGATACCCCCCTCTAAGTGTCGCGCTTCTCAGTACCTTTCCTTAACAGCGTATTTCAGTCGACGGTCGAGTGAGCACGCATATAGTTTTGTATTTTCTCCAATAATTCGTGCTTGCGGACTGAGAATCCGCAGCGACCAGTGAGGTGACAAATATATTTACAAATTAGCTGCTCTACTTTTGCCAAGGTATGTTTCATTTGATACTTTTTTGTAATTGTTTAATATTAAAAATATGTTTTAGTATGGCATCCTATGAAAAAGAGCAAGAACGGCTGCATGAACTAATGAAATCATGTTTAGAATCATCTGACGAAGAAGAAGCACCTTTAGATGACTCCGATGAAGATGAAGTGGATGCTGTGGAGTGCGAAGAACACGAAACAGATAGTGAGCAGGATATTTCAGACAATGAAGAGGAAATTCTGCAAATTGACGGTCCATTTTTTATCGGAAAGGATCAATCGACGAAATGGAGAAAACATTGCAACCCAAGAAATGTAAGAACCCGATCGGAAAATTTGATTACCCACCTACCTGGTCCAAAAGAAACTGTAAAAAATCTAAGAACACCATTGGCGATATGGCAGTACTTTTTTCCTGAGAATGTTCTTCAGGTTATTGTAGATAATACAAACAAGCATATTCAGGCTGTTCAAGATAAATATTCCCGTGAACGTGATGCAAAAACAACAAATATTCTTGAACTACAAGCACTGATAGGTCTCTTATATTTGGCGGGAGTTATGAAGAGTAATCACCTCAATGCTGAAGATCTGTGGAGAGTTGATGGCACTGGGGTTGAGATATTTAGACTTACGATGTCGTTACAAAGATTTCGTTTTCTAATGCGACATATAAGATTTGATGATCTTGAAACCCGTGAAGCTAGGAAGTCTCTAGACAGGTTGGCGGCAATTCGAGATATTTTTGACATTTTCGTAGAGAAATGTAAAACTGCATTCACACCTTTCCATTACGTAACAGTTGACGAGAAACTGGAGGCTTTTAGAGGTAGATGTATATTTCGTCAATATATTCCAAATAAACCGAGCAAATATGGCATTAAGATTTATGCCCTCTGCGATTCAAAGGTTTTTTATACTTGCAACATGGAAGTATATGTTGGTAAACAACCAGCTGGTCCTTGGGAAATAAATAATTCTCCAGATGCTGTTGTGGAAAGAATGTGTGAATCTATAAGGGGAACTGGACGGAATGTAACTACTGATAATTTTTTCACTAGTTTTAAGTTGATAGAAAACCTAAAAAAGAATTTTAGAATGACTCTTGTAGGAACGATTAGAAAGAATAAAAGGGAACTTCCCATTGAATTTTGTAGCCCAGTAAATCGTCCTGAAAAGTCGTCAATGTTTGCATTCCATGATAACTGCACTATCTTATCCTACATTCCAAAAAAGAAGAAAAATGTATTGCTCGCGTCAAGCTTACACCATGATGACATTATTGACACTGAAACAGGTAAACCAGACATAATAACTACCTACAATCAAACAAAGGGAGGAGTGGATACGGTGGACAAACTTTGCGCTGCTTATAATTGTGCACGTGGTACCCGAAGGTGGCCAATGGTAATTTTTTATTCAATGTTAAACGTTGCAGGAATAAATTCTCTAGTTATTTACAAGGCCAATGATATAGACAAAAACATTTTAAGGAGAGAATTTTTGCGAAAACTATCTTTTGAGTTAATAAGTGACCAGTTAAGAATTCGCTCTTCTTTAACAAATATACCAAGATCGATGAAGATAAGGATTGGCGAGATTCTTGGATTAGAACCGGTAGCTCAGCAAGCAGAACCGCCGGCAAATCAAAGAGGGCGATGTGCTATGTGTGACAGAAAAAAAAATCGTCCCACCTGATATTTATGTAGGAAGTGTCACACATATCTATGTTTGGAACATGCTCTACTAATTTGCCCAAAATGTTTAGAAATGGCGAATTGGGGCAACTAATATTATAAGATTTAATAATCTTGATTTTTTTTCATTATATTTTTTTGTAGTTAGGCTTTATAATATGGTTCCTACTGTAGTTCCTAAGTTAGTAGAATGTGTTAGAACTTTAGCTGTTACTATGAATATTTTATAATATTATTACTATATAATATACTGATTTCTATCTACAACGTGTTTTATTACAGCAACCTTATAATTTTAATAAATTTATATTAAAAACACGTATATTTTCTAAGTATGGACTGAGAGTCCGCAGCGACCACTGGCGTTAAGAATTTTAGCGCGACCACTGAAAGGTTAAAGCCAGAGAATAAATATTTTCAAAATTCCTGATTTATTCTTTATGTATTTATTATTGTGTCCAATTAATTTATTAATTGTATTAAAAATATTCATATTCAATTCAATATTGATAAAAGACAAAATGTGTATTTCATATACCTATTTAATAAAATATTTCACGTACGACGCGCAAACTTTGTTTGCATTCCTAATTTTGCGCGCTCCGTTTGTATTTATCATCCAGTTTAATTCCTGGTATATGTATGTATAATTTATAATTGTAAAGGCGCATCCTTTCTTGTCAATCATTACAATTGATACCGAATGTACCGAAACCGAACACCATCGATGAAAACGAGACATATTTCGTGGAGACGAGTAGGTATCTACCGCTACCGGTATGACATTGGTAGTTTTAGTTTGGTTGGCCACAGACGCCTTCAATGTGCAGATACCTGGTACCGGGTACATTTATTGTCGACTCGGAACTTCGGATCCGGGGGTACTTTATATTCGCTAATTACAATATTGACATCTTTAATGCACTCAGGTCTGCAAAACGAATTTAGTTTCTGAAAATTTTTTGATGAATATTACAATTGTAACAATAAAACTACTTAATTACTTTATTAACTATCATTTAATATATTTGTAAAGGTTTTACAATTATGTTATCGCGATTTCGTAGTACAACTACATTGTCAAACGCTTACCTAAGACTAAAACAGATTTTTGGTATTTTATGTTTATATGATGAACAGATGTGGGTCTATTATGTACTAAAACAGTTTGAACAGAACGGAATTTGCTACGTCTAATTGACTATTTAGTAAATTTATGTTATGGTCGTTTGAATGTCTGTAAATGTATGGATTCTAAGATATTAAGTTTTGACGCTGTAGGTGCCATATGGAGTACTTTTGATATTGAGAAAAGTATGACCTGTTTCTAAGAAATGTTTAGCAAACTGTGATTTGTCATTTTTTAGTCTATAAGAGGCATTGTGTTCTGCGAATCTTGTTTTGAAATTCCGTCCCGTTTGGCCTACGTAACAGCTATTGCACTCTTGACAATTAAATTTATAAATTTGTAGTACATAATAGACCCACATCTGTTCATCATATGAACATAAAATACCAAAAATCTGTTTTAGTCTTAGTTAAGCGTTTGAAAATGTAGTTGTACTACGAAATTGCGATAACGCAATTGTAAAATCTTTACAAATATATTTAGTGACAGTTAACAAAGTAATCAAGTAGTTTTATTGTTACAATTGTAATACTCATCAAAAAATCATTTTGCAAACCTGTGTGCATTAAAGATGTCAATATTGTAACTACCGAATATAAAGTACCAGTTATTCGTGTACTGTCACAAAGTAACGGACCAATCAATCAACTCTTTATTACAATTGTATTTTGATTTGGAGAACTTTACCTACGAAGATTGCCCAAATTGTGTACAATTTCCATTATATTTGTAATTCGTTGTTACAATTATAACACAATGTTCTTTGGTGTAGCGTTTCAAGGGTAATAACCAGACGGAATGGCACTGACGAAAAAAAAATTGTTGATCGATTTTAATTCTGCGCTTCTGATCTCGTGAAAATGTATTTTAAACAGTTATTCTTAATACATGTAAACATTTCTTTTCTCCTCATTGTAATTTTTAGACTGCGGCTCTTAATATCAAATCAGCACTAAATTTCCAGGTAAAATTTGGTTAAAATTTCTAATCAGAACATGATTTACGCGCATTTGGATACCCATTAACCAAGGGAATCGAATATTACCGCTTCGGCAGTTTGACCGAATCTCCAAGGCGTTATAAAATACGATTTACGTAGGTACCGTCTAGTGAAAATAAATGTTAAATATACGCAAATTCAACCTTTTGTAAAATTTATGCGATCTTGCTATACTTTCTTTATTTTTAACTGTACGGTTAAATATGATTTATTGCTAAAAATTCTTTTTAATATGAAAGCAATATTGGTATAAATCTCTAGTGTAATGAATAAATTTTAGTGTTCCATATGGAACACTTATAAGATCACTTTGCTGCCTGTCTGTCTGTCCGACCGTTTTTCCGATTTTCTTCGAAACTATTTGACGTAGAAAGTTGAAATTTGGCACTAATATGGGAATTGATAGCCTCATCAGAGTCGTATAGTTTGAAAGTTAAATTTTACTTAAGGAGTTAGTTTTGGGTGGTGAAATCGAAAGTGAAAAATAAAATATCTTGAAGGATTCAACATTATTAGCGATCACCAATATGGCTTTCGTGAAAATAGATCAACAGGAGATCTTCTCACTTATGTAACACATGTTTGGAACAACGCAATTAAACACTTTGGAGAATCTCGAGCGGTTGCTCTTGACATATCCAAGGCATTTGACCGTGTTTGGCACGATGGGCTGTTGGCTAAGTTACGTTCTTATGGTATGTCGGAAAAGTTCTGTTTGTGGCTCTCATGTTTCCTCAGAGAGTATTCTTTACGAGTGGCAGTCGACGGATTTCTTTCTAACACCTTCACTATCAACGCCGGTGTGCCCCAAGGTTCCATACTATCTCCTACTCTCTTCCTTATTTATATTAACGATCTGCTGGAAAAGACCGAGAATCCAATCTACAGCTTTGCAGATGACAGTACACTTATCTCTTCATTCACTTTGAATGCTCGGACATCGACTACTCAGACGAATATCCGCAGACAGCAGGAAGTCATTCAACTTAACAAAGACCTGGAAGAAATTCTATCTTGCGGTGACAGTAACCAAGTGGAATTTAACGCTACAAAAACCCAGGCGGCAATTTTTTCTAAAAAAGTTAACGTTGCAGAACCCGACATAGTTATGTCGGGGCACTCCATCCCTCTAACATCGTCAGTCAATCTGTTAGGCGTTAATTTGGGAGCAAATATGTCCTGGCATGAACATGTTGCAGGCATAGCAAGGAGAGCTTCTCAAAAGTTGGGAATATTGTTTCGAACCAGAAAGCTTTACACTCCACAACAACTGTTAATTCTTTACAAAGCTCAAATTCGACCAACTATGGAATACTGATCCCATGTTTGGAGCTCTGCTCCCAAACATACACTGCATTTGTTGGATTCTATCCAGAGAAGAGCTGTTCGTCTGATTGGACACCCGGAACTGACCGACGGCCTTGATTCGCTGGAACATCGAAGAACGGTTGGCGACTTGAGCCTATTCTACAAGTACTTTCATGGAAAGTGTTCGAAGGATGTGGCCCGCTTAATTCCTCCCAGAGCGGTGCATGTTAGGAGTACACGTCGCGCTAATACTTCACATTCGTATGAGGTTCAGCTTGTTACTGATGTGAAAAAATGGCTCGATAAATGGTTCGCTGCAAAAAAAAGTTTGTTACTGGCATGGTATGCACAAATTGCCCGAAACATGGGAAAAATGTATAACAAGCGATGGAGCATACTTTGAATAAAGCACTTTTTATTATTCTTCCGAATTTAACATGTTTTTTTAGAAAAAAGATCCACATTTCATACTTGTACACCTGGTATATAATAGTTATAGCATTTTAGCTACCTAATAGCCAGTAAATCAATTTAACTCATTCTAGAATCTAGTAAACGTTTAAAACAAATGTTTACTATCTAAATATTTGTTTAGCTATAAACAAATATAATAAAATTATTTTGTCTAGGTAGGTAACCCTTCAGGCAGTAGCTATTAGTCCCGGCTCAATTCACAACCTTCAACGAAATAAACCTTCACCATTTTATCGGTCAAATAGACATTTTTTTATACCAGATAAATTATCAAACGTAATGCATTCATGATAATTTTCGCTCAGTCTACAGTTTATTGCGAAATATTCTAGAATTTTTTCAAAACTTTTTGATCAGTACTTTTCGAGATAGAGTGAGTAGAGAGGGGGTTTTTGGCCATTTAAAAAAAAAATACAAAGAAAAGTGTGCGCAAGTATTACATCATATATATTTTTGAAACTGGATTTTCACAAGCTCGCGTTTGACATCCCACTCAATGACTAAAAATTTTTTTTTTCACTTCCGATTTTATCCCCCAAAACTAACCCCTTGAATCAATAATTAGCTTTCAAAATGACACGGCTCTGATTGGACTATCAATTCCTATATTTGTGCCACATTTCAACTTACTATGTCAAATAGTTTCGGAGAAAATCGAGTGTGACAGACGGACGGACGGACAGATACACACCGAAGTGATCCCATAAGTGTTCGGTACGAAACACTAAAAACAACTGATTCACTATCTTCAGTTAATTTGTTTTTAGTTTGACGTAAGTCTAACATATAAGTGGGAAACGTAACTCAGGTTTCTTTTTATAATCTTTTGTAGTGTTAAGAGATGCAATAAGCTCATAATTTTTTTTTGTATCTTTACTGCACTGAGAAGTGTATTACACTTGGCAGTTGTAAGTGAAAAGTAAACCATATCAGATCAGCAGATACGTATTCCAGAAGAATTTAGAAGTTAAAGTAACGTTTCTGCTGCAAAACTCTACACTGGTACTTCGTAAATTAATTGTGGATACAAAAAAATTAAATTATAATCAATTTTAATATATTCCATTAGATATTTATCTGTGGTAATTTATAGGATCAGTTTATTAGTATTATGTAAAGTCTGATATTGAAAATTTTTGGTTTTAATTATCTTACCCTCTGTATTGTTGATCGGAACATTGTGTTTCTCTGTAGGAAAGTTAAATATTTGTTCTGTTGCTAAGGCATTTTTCTTCTTTAAAGGTTTAATTATTGGGGTATAATTTCATTAAGTTTTAACATATATTTTACATTTTTTGACTTGGAATAGCCGCAGCTGCTGCTTAATGTCAATTCCACTAGGCAACCAGAATCGTAGAGCAGTTGAACATTGTGCGAGCTCAGTGAAAATTTAATTTGAATTTTAACGTTTCGTTATAATTTTTTCCTAATTAACAAGTTTTTAATATTTATAATTTACATAATAATTTTGCTAAATTGTGGAGGAATTCGTATTTATTAGATAAGTCGTGAAATATTTTTTTTAATTGGTAATACTGTTTTCTATAGTGTTTAAGTCCTCAAAGGTGAGCAGGTTTAGCTGTTAGATTAATAAATTTTAATACTGTATAGTGTACAGTCGAGTACAATGTACAGAGACACATTTTTAAGTGTCTCACCTAATACACTCTTTTCTTATTTTATATACCAAGAAAATTCTTTCAGTACAAAACTGTGTTTTGTAAGGAAGCCATAAAATTTGTCACTTGTCCAATTTGACAGTTTATAAAGCTAACTAGGGTTTTTGTAAACGGTACCACCTTCATTGGATAGATTTTTTAGTCCGTTCATAAAAATCTACATAACTCTTGATAGTTATTTTCAGTCGTTACCAATCTAGAGGGTATTCAAGTTATTGAACTTCTAAGTGGCTTACCAGATTTACTATTTTCCGATTTTTGCTATCGAAAAATTCTTTTATTTATGACCTTAGTAAAGAAGCCAAATATAAAATATAAAATTTTACACTTGCCAAATTTGACAGTTTACAAAACCAACTAGATTTTTTTTAAAATGGCACCCTATATATATGAAAACATCCTTAAATAGCATTTTTTAGTGCCTTTACAAAAATATTTGATATTTATTTTCAGTCGTTTAGTCGTTATCAATATACAGGGCATTCAGTGTAGTGAACGGAATTTTAACAAAATTCGTTTACTAGCAAATTTAGTTTCTTGTGAGGAAGCCAAATATGATAGCAAAAAAAATCTGTCAATTTTCCAATCGTATATAGAGGATTCCACTTTGAAAAATTTGGTCGTTTTTGTATCTGTCAAATTTGACAAGAGGAAATTTTTTTTGCTTCCTCATAAAAAACTGAGTTTAGCCATGAAAGAAATTTGTTGATAATAAATCAGGTGAGCTCCTTAAAACTTCAAATTCAGTTTAATAACTTAAATTGATAATTAATGAAATTCAATATCAAGAGTTAAATTTTTATAAACGGTATGAAAAATGATATTTTATGTTGTGCTCATATGTAGAGGTTGCCATTTAAAAAACAAATTTTGATTGTTGTTAACATATTTGGCTTCCTTACAAAAGTTTAGTAGTTATGGAATTTTCTTGAATAGAAAAATAGTGAATTAGATGAGACATTTAAAAAATGTCTTTGTACAGTCAACTCATGCAACAGTTTTCTGGTAAAATATTTGTCTAATACTTTCCTGCTGCAACTGTTCATGGTGCTGTAGAAGTCCGATAACACAGCTCCACAAAAAAAAAGTGGGGTATACTTTTGATGCGATATATCAGATCCGTAGTATTTTTGCCCGCTGATCACGAAACTGACGTCAGAATATCGCCATCACATCTCATTTTTTTTTCTAACCTCAAAAAATAGGTAAAAATTAGTAAAAATTAAGAAAAATATACTCCTAAAAAATTGATTCAAGCTTTTTCATGAATCCAAAGATGTATTAATATACTAATATTGATCGGTTGGATTAAGCCATACAGTTCTGTTTTCTTTTCTAACCTCAATAAATCAGACAGATATAGTGCTTCTCGAATGCAAAAACGAATTCAAATTAAAATTCAACCGATTCTTACCAAATTTGGTACACGGGGGTTTTTTGGGTTGCTGATCATGAATCTGAGGTCGGATTTGCAAAATTCAAAATGGCGGATCCAAGATGGTGGACAAAATTTTTGAAAACCAACCGATTCCTACCAAATTTGGTATACAGTTGGGGAATCCTCAAACCTGATACTCTTAAACCCTAAACCCTGAAACCTTAGACTCCCACACACTGTAACCTCAAAAAATAGACCTCAATAACCCTGTAACTTTAAAAATGAGACCCAATAAACTCAAAACCAGGACTTTTAAACCATATACTCTCAAATAGTAGACCCTTAAGCCCTAGAATTGCGAAGGTTAGACCCGCGTCTAACTTTCCTTTTTTGGCTGTATCTAGTTCTTTTTTCCGCGAATGACCTATTCAAAGGCTTTCTGCCCAAACGCTTTTGAGGACTTGTTTCTCTTTTTAGCGACCAGCAATAGTCCGCTAGCATATGGTCATCCCATCGTCCTTGATACCGATTTTCTATGATTTTCAGATCTTGGTGAAAACGTTCCCCTTGCTCCTCACTGTAGTCACCAAGATTATCTGGGAAATCATCGATGTGGGAGTCCAGGAAAGGTAATTTTAGATTCATTAAGCAACCTAATGTTTGAAAATTTTTTACCATTTTCTCGACTATTTCTTTGTACTTAGGACTTTTATTATTTCCCAAAAAGTTTGTTGCGACTTCTTTAAAACTAAGCCAAGCAGCTTTTTCAACTTTATTCATTTTAGTAACAAATAATGAATCTTAAAACAATTTTCTTACTTGTGGCCCGTCAAATACGCCTGCCTTAATTTTAGCTTCAGAAAATTTCGGAAATTTTTTATGCAAATATTTGAAACATGGGCCGTTTGTATCTAATGCTCTCGTGAATTGCTTCATAATTCCAAGCTTAATATGAAGCGGGGGAATAAGAATTTTTCCTGGATCTACCAATGGTGGAAACAATACATTATTTTCACCAGGAGTGAACGATTCTCTTGTTGGCCAAATTTTTTTCTTATAATGACGTTCCCTGTCTCTGCTATTCCACAGACATTTATAACAGGGATAAAGTGTAAACCCTGACTGTTGGCCAAGCAATATTGTTACAATTTTCAGATCTCCGCAAATTTTCCAGTTATGATCAGCATATTTTATTTTTATCAAAAGCTGCTTCATTTTTTCATATTGCTCTTCCATAACTGTGGAATGAGCAATCGGAATGGGAGCGTAAACGTTGGTATTATGCAGCAAAACTGCCTTAATGCTCCGTTTAGAAGAATCAATTAACAGTCTCCATTCTTCAGGATCGTATGAGTTATTTTGAAATTCATCCATTAGACCTTTTACATCGGTACAATATGAAAGTGACAATTCCTCGTCCATTGTGAAATATTTTCGAAATTCTTCATTCTGTTTCTATAATAAGAAATCGTAGCTTCTGGCTTAAGTAAATGTCTTTTCTTTAAAAAGGAAGCAAGATGCTCTGAACCATCTTTGGATAAGCCTAAATCTCTGACTAGATCACTAAGTTCTGACTGTGATACGAGTATTGGTTCGGGTTTACGGTTGTATGGTAGAAATTCTTTATCTGTGTCACTAGTATATGATAGGTTGTCACTAGAACATTCATTAGTAACAGTGTTTGAATCTTTTTCGACAGTCTCAATGTTTTCGGCATGAACTGATAAGGTGAAATCATTTGTTTCCATAACATCAGCATCAAGTGGTTCAGGAGGCGGAATTAGTTTAGTTGGTCTTGTTACTGTCGAAACATCGTTAAAAGTAATAGTGCTTTTATTTTTTCGGTTATGCCTAGATACAACATTCATACAAAAGTAGCAATCATTTTCACTGTATGGTCTATTCCATATTGCTGGTCTGGAATATTTAATCGCCTTCTTATTGATGTACAACATTATTTTGCAAGAACTGCAAATGATGTGGGGAACCCAATCTGTACCCTGGTGCTGTATTTCAATGTTAAAACAATCCTTATATAAGGTTTTAATCTTATCCGTTATCGGTGACCCTATTTTACTCAATACGTGTTGACAGCAAATATAACAAAATGAATCACTGTTTTTATCGCACTTATGAAAAGTCCTTGTACCGTGAGACCGTTTTCTTGTAGCATTATACTCTACATGAGCCAAGTCACCCACACATGAAGAGCTACGGTCGCTAGATGACAACGGCTGCGGGCCCGCTTTCCCCCCACTCTGACCAACCGCCGATACTGGGTTTCCGAGTCCCTGGATCGTAATTCTCTTTCTTCTACCTGCCATGACGGCATCTAAGCCGTTATCCAGGGACTCTGCCGGCTAGTGGAGTAACACCGTTGTCCACCGTCACCACGTGGAGGTGCCCTGGATGCAGGTAGAAGAATAAAAATCGACCGATGAATTTTCTCGGCGTTCAAAATGGCGCAAAAACATCTGCCATCTTGAATTTTGCAAATCCAACCTCAGATTCGTGATCAGCGACCCAAAAAATCCCCGTGTACAAAATTTGGTAAGGATCGGTTGAATTTTAATTTGAATTCGTTTTTGCATTCGAGAAGCACTATATCTGTCTAATTTATTGAGGTTAGAAAGAAAACAGAACTGTATGGCTTAATCCAACCGATGAATATTAGCTTAGCGTGTTCGAATACATATTAATACATCTTTGGATTCATGAAAAAGCTTGAATCAATTTTTTAGGAGTATATTTTTCTTAATTTTTACTAATTTTTACCTATTTTTTGAGGTTAGAAAAAAAATTGAGATGTGATGGCGATATTCTGACGTTAGATTCGTGATCAGCGGGCAAAAATACTACGGATCTGATATATCACATCAAAAGTATACCCCACTTTTTTTTTTTGTGGGGCTGTGTAATAAATCAGGTGAGCTCCTTAAAACTTCAAATTCAGTTTAATAACTTAAATTGATAATTAATGAAATTCAATATCAAGAGTTAAATTTTTATAAACGGTATGAAAAATGATATTTTATGTTGTGCTCATATGTAGAGGTTGCCATTTAAAAAACAAATTTTGATTGTTGTTAACATATTTGGCTTCCTCACAAAAAACTAAGTTTAGTAGTTATGGAATTTTCTTGAATAGAAAAATAGTGAATTAGATGAGACATTTAAAAAATGTCCCTGTACAGTCAAGTCATGCAACAGTTTTCTGGTAAAATATTTGTCCAATACTTTCCTGCTGCAACTGTTCATGGTGCTGTAGAAGTCCGATAATTATTTCTTTTACGTAACTGAAGAAAATAACTACTTCTAATTTTTTACATTTACTGTGGTTGCAGATAAGATTATTCAATATAATGACCATATAGCTAAAGAATATCTAGCAAGTCACAAATTTCAACTTCTAAAACAACTTTCTCGAGCATAAATATGTCGAAAAGGCGCCAGTAGTACAAACTTTTTATATAGCGTGCAAATTTCTGAGTTGAACGGGATCTCTATGGGAGAAACTTAGACCTACAACATATTCTATTAGCGATTTTTTTTCCTTTTATGTGCATCTCTATTCTAAAGCCTAACAACGATATTTATTCAAAATATTGTTTAAAAAAAATTATAAAGACGGAGTTATTGTCATCAGTCCCATCTGTGTACAAATCTTTTAGGAAACTGATTATTTAGCTGCCAGATTACAGTGACGTAGTATAAATATTTTTATGGAAAACTGTGAAAGTAAAAAAAGATCGGCATTAAATATACATTTTCACGACTTTGGTTAAATGAAACATCATCGTTTTTTTTAGTGTTCCGTACGGAACACTTATAAGATCACTTCGGTGTCTGTCTGTCTGTCTGTCTGTCTGTCTGTCTGTCTGTCTGTCTGTCTGTCTGTCACACCCCGATTTTCTCGGAAACTGTTTGACATAGAAAGGTGAAATTTGGTAATAATATAGGAATTGATGGCCTCATCAGAGCCATGTAGTTTTGAGAATTAAATTTTGACTTAAGGGGTTAGTTTTGGGGGGTGAAGTCGGAAGTGAAAAAAAAAATTTTTTACTAGGTCATCGAGTGTGGTGTCAAATGAAAGCTTGTGAAAACACGAGTAAAAAATATAAATATAATATTATACTTGCGCGCACTTTTCTTTGTATTATTTTTAAAAATTCGCGAAAAATCGCTGTCCCGGGCCTTATCTCGAAAAGTACTTATCAAAAAATTTCGAAAAAAATTCTGGAATATTCTCCACGGGGTGTAGATTGAACGAAAATTATCACGAGCGCATTACCTTTAATAATTTATATGGTATATAAAAAAAAACAAAAATTTCAAGGTCATCATCAGATTTCAGTAAAGATTGGACACAAACTTTGTTTTTGAAAACTCATTTGGGGTGTGTTTTGTGAAGTCACTGATCATTTTATACCACCGTAACATAAATTTGACTTAAGAGGTTCGTTTTGAGGGGTGAAATCGGAAGTGAAAAAAAATTTTTTTTACTAGGTCATCGAGTGTGGTGTCAAATGAAAGCTTGTGAAAACACGAGTAATATATATATATATATATATATATATATATATATATATATGTTATATATATATATATATATATATATATATATATATATATATATATATATATATATATATAATGTAATACTTGCGCACACTTTTCTTCGTATTACTTTTAAAAAATCGCTGTCCCCTACCTTATCTCGAAAAATACTAATCAAAAAATTTTGAAAAAATTCTGGAATATTCTCCACGGGGTGTAGATTGAACGAAAATTATCACGAGTGCATTACCTTTAATAATTTATTTGGTATATAAAAAAAAAAACAAAATTTCAAGGTCACCAGTTTTCAGTAAAGATTGGAAACAAACTTTGTTGAAAATTCATTTGGGGTGTGTTTTGTGAAGTCACTGATCACTTTATACCACCCTAACAAAAATTTTTATTTTAAAAACAATCAACGTACGGAACACTAATTGTGCAAGTTCAAGTTGCACTTGACCGGTTTTTTTCTTCTCCTTTCAGTTTTTACATTCCTAAAGAAGTTGGAAATTACCAACAAAATATAGAATTTAACAACAAATTAGTTTCCTCTTATTGACCGATTTCCCGAAAATAAAAAGAAAAAAACTTTAACTATTTTTTACAATAACTACGGTTCGCTATCAACGAGAATTGAAATTAATTATATATATATATATATATATATATATATATATATATATATATATATATATATAAATTAAAATTAAATTGAAACCCTTTAAAAGTGCCCAGTAAAATTTTTAGCAAAATCAGAAGTAAATTTTATGATGCATCTTCAATTACTTGATCAATATTTTATATTTGCTTTACCTGGAAGGAATTTTTAGTGTTCTGTATGGAACGCTTATGGGATCACTTCCGTGTCTATCCGTCTGTCACATCGTCTGACACTATGTGACATAAAAGTTAAAATTTAGCACAAATATAGGAATTAATGGCCCAATCAGAGCCGTGTAATTTTGAAATTTAAATTTTGACTTAAGAGGTTAGTTTTGGGTGGTGAAATCGGAGGTGAAAAAACTTTTTTTTACCAGGGCATCGAGGGGGGTGTCAAATGAAACCTTGTGAAAACACGAGTTGAAAAAATATATATGATGTAATACTTGCGCTTATTTTCTTTTGTATTATTTAAAAAAAAAATTGTCAAAATTCGATTTTCCCCCCTCTTTATCTCGAAAAGTACCGATTAAAAAATTTTGAAAAAATTCTGGAATGTTCTCCATAAAGTGTGGATTGAGTGAAAATTATCACAAGTGCTTTACGTTTGATAATTTATCTGGTATAACAAAAAAAAAACTATGAAAACTGTGTTCTTTAACGGGTTTTTGTAATATATTTTTAAATGCATTACTGTAACCGAATGGCAATTCGCTTGTTTATAATTAAACAAATATTTAGGTAGTAAATATTCGTTTACACTTTTATTACTAGATTCTGGATTGAGTTAGATTGATTTATTGGCTATTAGGTAGCTAAGGTGCTATAACTATTTTACATTATTGATTAAGAGAAAACGTGAAAACACATATTAGATCTTAAGATACATACATGCTAGGAATTTTTGGTCTTATTTTAAAGGCAATCACGGTACGGAACACTAATTGCGCAAGTCCTACTTGCACTTGACCGGTTTTTGAGAATAGGATGTGTATATTTAAAATTATATGTATTTATTTTGTTTCTTTATTTTGGTTTTTTTCGATGATAATAGAAACTGTTAAATCAAATGTCCTGATATATATTGGAAGACATGTTTTTTAGTGTTCCGTTATAAAATCACGGCGGTGTCTGTCTGTCCGTCTGTCACACTCGATTTTCACCGAAACTATTTGACATAGACAGTTGAAATTTGGCACTAATATAGGAATTGATGGCCTGATCAGAGCCGTGTAGTTTTGACAGTTAAATTTTGACTTAAAGGGTTAGTTTTGGAGGCTGAAATCGGAAGTGAAAAAAAAATTTTGGTCACCGAGCGGGCTGCCAAATGAAAGCTTGTAAAAACTCGAGTTCAAAAAATATATATAATGTAATACTTGTGCCCACTTTTCTTTGTATCATTTTTAAAAAATTGTGAATAATTGCTGCCCCACCTTATCTCGAAAACTATTGATCAAAAAATTTTGAAAAAATTGTGGGATATTCTCCACAGGGTGTAGATTAAACAAAATTATCACACCTTTAATAATTTATCTGGTATAAACAAAAAAAAAAAAACAAAAATTTTAAGGTCCTCAATTTTCAGTAAGGATCGGAAAAAAAACTTTGTTGAAAACTTATTTTGGGTGTATTTTGTAAAATTATTTATTTTAAAAGCCATCAACGTACGGAACACTAACTGCACAAGTCCGACTTGCACTGGCACATTTAGGTACAAAATATTTATTTTTACATGCAAAAACGGGTCTAAAAGTGTTGGATAAATAATCAGAACTGGAACGAAATTAACATAATTATAATAAAACTTAAAACATAATCAGTAACAACTACTTAAAATAAACAAAGTCTATATTTCAAGAATGTTCCACTGTTCTCTTATTTGTCAGTGCATCTATGCTTTTAAACTTTAAGTTTTCATCAGCCGAAGATACAATTTCTGATATCTCACCACGATTAAAACACTGTATTAGAATATGTGAGATCTATCTCAATATTTTGTGATCATGATCATATTTAAGAGATGACGAAAGAGACGCGACACACCGCCTTGCACACAGAAAGAATGAAACAAGAATGGTCCATTATTATCGTACATTCTATATATGAATTATAAGAGTAATAGTCTCAGTATCTACGTTACTATCTAATACTCAAATAGGATGACAGAATAATTATTATAATCTGTTTGGTTTAAATAATTAATTAATTTCGCGCACACATCCTGTATATAATCATTCCAGCTATAATCTAGACTTTCTCCTAACTATCATCATAATCATCATCATTAGCTTGTTCCATCAACAGTTGGGTGTAAGCCTCCCAGAATTGTCTCCAATGAGCTTTGTTGTTTGCTTTCTTGCATCCAATCGTGTCCTTTTACCTCTGCATCTTTTGTGTTCTCTAG
>CM032456.1:1282657-1401591 GCA_019049505.1 Pachyrhynchus sulphureomaculatus
AAGCGAGAAGTTTGTTTCTAATTCGCTGATTGTGTGTCTCCTTCGTTTCGTCGATAATTTCTTTGCATCTATTCCGGGCACGAAGAAAGATGTTACGATTTATGGTGTTAGGATTTTCACGCCATCGTCGGTAAGCAAGATGTTTAGAAGCAACAGCTTCTTTGCATTTTCGGTCAAACCAAGGCTTGGCGTTGGAAAGACATTTCTTCGAAAAAGGAATGTAAGCTTCCATACCAGTCAAAATAACATCGGAAACCTCCCTGGCGGAGTCAGATGGGTCGTCAGAACGAAAACAAACGTCTAACCAAGGTTCGAAAATATTCCATGAGATCTTCCCATTTAGCAGATTTGTAGTGCCAAATCTTGCATGGTTTAGGCGCCTCTCTGTCACTGATTAGTAGGATACTCGATGTCGAAAGCAGTTTATAGTCGGAAGAACCTAACGGCGGATTTACGGTGACCGTGTAAATCTCCGGATTGGTGGTTAAAAACAGATCAAGAAGACTGGCGAACTCCCCGTCTCGATCAGGGATCTGTGTTGGTTCGTCAATAAGCTGTGTCAAGCCACAGCTGATTGAGAATGATTCAGCTTCACGTCCTTCTTCGTCGGTAGTATTTGAATATTTAGGGCAGTTGATGTTGTGAACATTAAAGTCGCCAAAATGGCAATTTCGGCATTTGGATAGTTAATTTGTAAATGATCAATGGTGTCCGCAAGAGAAGCGAAAAGTGTTCTAAAGTTAGTATCACTTGGTGGTCGATAGAGGATACAGATGAACCTTGTGGTTTGTTGAGTCATTATTTTTAACCTCATAACATCAACATTTGGGGGCTCCAGAGCCTCTTCACGTTGGCAGGGGAGATCGTTTCTGACGAAAAGATAGATTCCAAAGTTACGCCTAAATCGGGAATAGAAGTCGTACCCAGGATGGGATTGGAACCATCAGTAAAAATAGTTGAAAAATCTGGGAGATACTTATTTATTCTTTCAAGAGAAAGCGCATATAGAATGGATTTTGGTGTAGAAGATTTGCAGCATTTGCTGAGGGAGAGATCGACTACGGATTTTGGGGAACATCATGGAGGGAAAGTAGTAAAAGTAGGTTATTTGAAAGAGGGTGAAGACAAGTTGTGGATGAATCGATCGGTTTCGATTTTTTTTCCTAAATATATGAATGTTTGTACCTTCCCTATTCTTTCAATTTGTATTAATAGTTCTTGGCTGTTATCTTCATTTTCGTTGTTCGAATTTTTGATTTTGGTGAAGTTTATTTTTAGACCTATTTCTCGAAACTTCTTATTTAATTCCGTCAGCATTTCTTATAATTCTTCTTTTGTGTTGACTATCAGAGTAACAACATCTGCGAACCGTAAGTGATTTAATCGTTCTCGATCCATTAGTATTCCTTTATTTTCCCACTTTAATGATTTGGACATATCTTCTATAGTCAACATGAACAGCTTTGGGGATATCGAGTCGCCTTGTCTAACTCCTCTTTTAATTTTGATTTTATTTGGTTTTTCTCCAAGCATTATTTGTAAAGTGGCATTTTTGTATATGTATTCAAGGAGAATTGTGCATCTTTCATCGACTCTGCTGTTACTTAAGGCATTAAGGACCATAGCTCTACCGAATCAAATAATAAAAATATAATATGTTATAATTCTAGTGAGAATTAAATTTGTATTGTACCTGGGTCATTCCATGCCAAATCGACCACTTTTGACCCCGACCCCTTTCGATTTGGCTGAAAGTTTTTTATCTTTTTCTACCCTATGAAAAACGGCTCTCAGAATTTTTTCAAATTTTTTTACCTACCTCAAAAAAAGTTATGAATTTTTCAAAAAAATGGCTCTTTTTTTTTTCATATTGCCATAACTTTGTCAAAAATTGGCCGATCGAGACGTTTTTTTTTCAAAATTTTCGTAATTAAATGTACTTTTTAAAAAAAATACCAAACAATTTTTAGATAATAGAATCTATGAAATTTTTGCCTTTTTTGAAGTTTTATAGATAAATGTTCTTTTTCAACAAACGTGATAACAAAACACTTTCAATAAACACTGAAACACATGACAGATACATAGGTTATGTTTTGGATCTCAATATATAGTGGTGGTAGGCTTATGAAATAAAATAGATTCGCGTGGATCTAGTGAATTGGCCGTAGGTAAGTCTGTGATTGTCATGCCCTAGCTTATCGATCTAATTAATGTGCTGAATTTGAATACTATTTATGTCAGATTAAAATTTATTATACTATGCTTAGGAAATTATTTTATAATGTGAAACACAATTATAGTGAACACAATTATTCAAACGCCAAAGAAAAACGAAATAAATTATTTGTTGAATTAGTATTAAAAACAGTGAATGTTAATTGTATCAAACGTAGAATCCTAGTCATTAGTTGTAAGTATATAATTAAGTATAATATACCGTGAAATCATTTACTTGCATTTATTTATTATATAAACAAAGTTTCTAAAAATAAAAAAATAAAATTTTTTTTTTTTTTTCAATAAAAAAAAGAAAAAAAAAAAATAGAAAAAAAATTCGGCCCACTCTGGGATTGACGGGGATAACTGCAGAATTGATTGAAGTTGTTTTAAGACAAAAAAAAAATTAATGGCGAACTTCAAAAAATTGACGGTTTTTCTCAAAAAAGGCAAAAATTTCATAAGCCTATCACCACTATATATTGAGATCCAAAACATAACCTATGTATCTGTCATGTGTTTCAGTGTTTATTGGAAGTGTTTTGTTATCACTTTTGTTGAAAAAGAACATTTACGAGGCTGGTTTGAAAAGTTCGTGCAAAAATAAAAACTACTTATGTGTTTGGGATACACCTTTTTTATTTTTCGACATAGTCTCCTTTTAGGCTTATACAATTCGTCCAACGATGTTCTAGTTTGTTGATCCCTTCCGAATAATAGGATTTGTCCAAGTCTGCAAAATATCCATTAGTGTCTGCAATCACCTCCTCGTTTGAATAAAATCTTTGTCCCGCCAGCCATTTCTTCAAATTGGGGAACAAATAGTAGTCCGAGGGAGCCAAGTCTGGAGAATAGGGGGGATGTAAAACGAGTTGGAATCCTATTTCCATTAATTTTGCGACCACAACTGCTGAGGTGTGTGCTGGTGCGTTGTCGTGATGGAAAAGGACTTTCTTGTGGTCCAATCGCGGGCGTTTTTCTTGCAGCTCGGTTTTCAAACGGTCCAATAACGATGAATAATATTCACCTGTAATAGTTTTACCCTTTTCCAGATAGTCGATGAGGATTATCCCTTGCGAATCCCAAAAGACAGCCGCCATAACCTTTCCGGCCGAAGGAACGGTCTTCGCCTTTTTTGGTGCAGATTCCTCCTTGGTAACCCATTGTTTAGATTGTTGTTTGGTCTCAGGAGTATAGTAATGTATTTATGTTTCATCCACAGTGACGAAACGACGCTTAAAGTCCTCCGGATTCTTCTGGAACAGCTGCAAACCATCCTTGCAACACTTCACACGATTCCGTTTTTGGTCAAGCGTGGGCAATCGCGGCACCCATCTTGCGGATAGCTTTCTCATGTCCAAATGTTTATGCAAAATATTATGTACCCGTTCAGTCGAGATGCCCACAGCACTAGCAATCTCACGCACCTTAACTCTTCTGTCATCCATCACCATATCATGGATTTGATCAATGATTTCTGGAGTCGTAACCTCCACAGACCGTCCAGAACGTTCAGCGTCACTTGTGCCCATATGGCAAATCCGAAAATTTTGAAACCACTTATAAACTATTCTAATCGAAGGTGCAGAGTCACCATAATGTTTGTCAACCTTCTCTTTAGTCTCCTGAGGCGTTTTGCCTTTCATAAAGTAATGTTTAATAACCACACGAAATTCTTTTTCGTCCATTTCTTGAAAATCACTCGACTTCCTTGATTCACACGAATGCCAAACACAAAGAAATAGACCAATATGGCTGAAACTTGGTGTGCGTTCATTGAAGAGATGCAACTAACTAAACATGACCTCGATACGCGCCGGTGGTGCCATCTCTCGGACTTTGCACGGACTTTTCAAACCAGCCTCGTATCTATAAAACTTCAAAAAAGGCAAAAATTTCGTAGATTCTATTATCTAAAAATTTTTTTGGTATTTTTCTTTAAAAAGTACATTTAATTAGGAAAATTTTGAAAAAAAAAAAACGTCTCGATCGGCCAATTTTTGACAAAGTTATGGCAATTTGAAAAAAAAAAAAGAGCCTTTTTTTGAGGTGGGTAAAAAAATTTGAAAAAATTCTGAGAACCGTTTTTCATAGGGTAGAAAAAGATAAAAAACTTTCAGCCAAATCGAAAGGGGTCGGGGTCAAAAGTGGTCGATTTGGCATGGAATCACCCACCTATTCGTAATTCTCCAATTTAAATTTGTTTCCCTATTTAAAAATAGCACTACTATATTTTCGTTTAAATTAGTTTTTTTAAGAGTATAATTGAGTTAATTAATGATCAAGTAATATGATAAAAATCGACTGAAAGACCTAACAATAGATCTAACCTTTTATCCTGTTCACTTTGATTAAGTTTATAAAAAAATCTAATCTGCACGCTTGTGGCAAGACTTTCCAAAGCTTAATATCCTCCGAGAAGGGTTTAAAGCGATAAGCATCAGTATACGAATTTCGGCTGAAGTTTCCTCATATTCTCGAAGGGATTATCTTAAATGTATCAGCGGTTTTTGTGACAAAACTCATATATTTCTACACATTATTTTTTTCGTAACGTCTTTTGTGACACATTTTTCAAAGAGATTGCTGTAAAACGCTTTTTACAAATTGGTAAAATAACGTTATTTTCTATGAATTTAATACTTTTTGTCACATAGGCCTAGTTGTTTCTGACATTTTTCTATTCCATAGTTCTACATTTAACGTAGTCCCTCACGTGCAATATGTCATCTGTCATACGATGACTAATAGCTGGTGACAGTCCTGTATCATCTCTTACTCCTAATTTATTACGTGTTCATTTCAACAAGGAACTTATATACCAAGTTGGGAATGTGGAATCTTTGGCACAATGATACTACTCAGTATATATCACCACTACACCAAACACTTTATTTTTGCACTCGACGCGCGTTTCGCTAACCATGTTAGCTTCATCAGGAGCGATGATTGACTAAAGCTAAACTACAAATCTACCCTATTTGTACTTAGCCTAACCCATGAATTACTCAAGCGGAGCTAATGACATAGGCAAGGCCATCAGTTCCGGTCAAGTAACCAGTAGAGTGGACTATAAGGAATGGGCCCTCTGTCTTTATTTAAACTACTTTTACATTTTATGATTTCCATACTTTCGTATGCGTTCAACAATCTCCTATCAGATACATTTTTTATTAATCTTAGATTATCTAATGTTACAGTATGATCAGCTTCAAGGGCATGTTCGACAATGCTAGACTTTTCTGTTCTATTGTATCGCATTTTTGATACAAAGAAAGCAAATATTGATGACTTTGTTTCTAAATTAAATAGCCGGTATGATTCCATTAAATTCACTTACGAAGTTGAGAACAAAGGACAATTGCCTTTTCTAGATATTTTAATTATTAAAAATAATAATAGATTAGAATTTGATATCTATAGGAAGGACACAGTAACAGATAGATATATTTCTAATGATTCATTTCATTGCAAACAACATAAATTAGCCTCATTACATTTTTTAGTTCATCGTTTGGTCACTTTCCCTCTGAATAGAGTAAACTTTAATAAAGAAAGGAATCGTATTAGAAATATAACTAGAGTTAATGGTTATGACGATGACTTAGTAAATAAGCTAATAAATAGACATAAATTTAGGTTTAATATTCAGATTTCCTCCTTTTTTACACGCGAAGAAAATAACACCAAGTATGTCTCCATACCATATAATCCGACATATAGCAAGGGACTCAATAAGGTATTTAATAAGGTAGGCCTCACCTTAGTCTATAAGTCAACAGACAATCTGAGGAATATCTTAGGAAATCCCAAAGATAAGATTCCTAATTGTGAGAAAAGTGGAATTTATGAAATTAGTTGTAATGATTGTGACAAAAAGTATGTTGGGCAAACTAAAAGGTCAATTAAAACGATTTAAAGAATATTTAGCACACTTAAGATATAATAGAACAGAAAAGTCTAGCATTGCTGAACATGCCCTTGAGGCTGATCATACTGTAACATTAGATAATCTAAGATTAATAAAAAATGTATCTGATAGGAGATTGTTGAACGCATACGAAAATATTGAAATCATAAAATGTAAAAGTAGTTTAAATAAAGACAGAGGGCCTATTCCTTATAGTCCACTCTACTGGATACTTGACCGGAACTGATGGCCTTGCCTATGTCATTAGCTCCGCTTGAGTAATTCATGGGTTAGGCTAAGTATAAATAGGGTAGATTTGTAGTTTAGCTTTAGTCAATCATCGCTCCTGATGAAGCTAACATGGTTAGCGAAACGCGCGTCGAGTGCAAAAATAAAGTGTTTGGTGTAGTGGTGATATATACTGAGTAGTAAGGAACTTATATATTTTACAACAAAATTTTCAATGAAATAACGATCCTTACCTGAACCTTATCTTCTGGCGATTCCGTGCTTTTAATTGTGTAAATATTCCGTTAATTGATTTAACTCCCACTAAACTTTTGGCGTCACAACACTCGTCCTTGGTATAATCGATTACGTGTCATAATAAAAATAATAATAGTGATTACACTAATACCAAGAGTAAACATCGAGTTCGTAGGCCTCGGTAGCATGGGGGTATAGAGCCTGCCAAGTGTATCGATAGTCGCTAGAAAAAAATCGACTCACTGCAACCGTCGAAAAACTAATATTTACTTTTCTATAGCAGGCAAGTTTATGTCAGAAATCGAGGGATTTCTGCTAGCTTATGAGTATGGTGTGTTTAATACATTCTTGTATAGCAGTCGATCTAGAGGACACTAATTGTCGAGCAAGCTGCAACGAACCAGAATGACTCAGGCAGTTACTTACAAAGCATCTAGTTCACTCTATATTCATCATTACAACGCAACATCTTAGAGATTCATACTTTAAGTTCTAATCATCTGTATAACAGGGAGATTTATTATTTATTTATTTATTATCAACGGTAACACCATTTTTACAAAAAACATCGACAATATGCAAGAGAAAAAAAAACAAAGTGAATGAACAATATAATTAAAGCTAAATCTAAAACTAATAGGTCAGAATGCAGGATATTACAAATCTAAAATAATCATTCTAAAGGTAAACAGTACTGGACATATAATACAATACTAATGGGAAACTACCCGAAAATTAAAGAAACTCTATAGCGAGGTCAGTTGCTTGACCATATTTTTGAATCGGTGTACTGGGCCATCAATGGGCAAATTATATTTATCAAAATTACACTGCATTCTAAAGATTGGACTATGCAAGTCACAGTTTCTGGTGACATTAGCTGGGTAAAATAACTACCTGGCGTGGGTACGATGTACGGTACGAAAAGATAATTTACTAAGTAAGTACTTACAGTCTATATACCCATTTAGTAGCTTAAATAAGAAATGTAGTTCAGCTTGCATTCGTCTGTCCTGAAGACTGCACATATTTAACAATCTTTATACCAGGTCATAGTTGGTATGTAAAGGAATTTTCAGTTTAAAAGAACAGATACGTAAGAATTTTTTTGGACACTCTCCAACTGATTAATATGGACATTGTAAATAGGAGACCACACCGGGCTTTCATACTCCAAAATCGGTCGAATGTACGAGCAATACAATAATTTAAACACATTACATGAAAAATCGGCACTATATCTATCAATAAAACCCAAACACCTACCGGCTCGCTGCACTATACTCATTTGATGGCCGATGAAGGATAAAGAACAATCAAACATCACACCAAGATCCCTAATCTCATGTACCCGTTTTAAAATGGTTGTATTTATACTATAATCAAACTGCATAGGACTTTTTAATCTGGAAAATGATATACAGGAACATTTATCAGTATTCAGACTTAAGCCGTTTAAAGTTGCCCATTGGAAAAATATGTCAACATCCGCTTGCAAAACAAGACTGTCCACAGAACTAGAAATAATTTTGAATAATTTCAGATCATCGGCAAACATGAGAAAGAAAGTATTGTTCAGGAAATCCCTCAAGTCATTTATAAACAAGAGAAACAAAAGGGGGCCGCAGTGAGAGCCCTGGGGAACGCCCGAGGGCACTATATTTAGGTTAGAGATATAACTATTTATTCTTACACTTTGCTGACGGACCACTAAAAAACTCTCCAGTCAACGAAGAATGTGAATGCCGAACCCAAGCGACCCAAGTTTGCTCAACAATAACCGATGGTTCACTTTGTCGAACGCCTTGGAGAAGTCAGTATATATGGTATCAACCTGACAGCCCCTCTCAAATGCGCCCAACAGGTAATCCTCATATGTCATATGAGGTCCTCATATATATGATAATAATGAAGAATTTAGAAAAATTTCCAAATATGAATATTGGCCTGCAAGACTCGATTCTAGTTTATGTTTTAAACAGCTAGATCAAATTGATTCCAATTTGTTATTAATAGCCTTCTCAGCAACTAACAATTCGCTCAGTTTAAAATTTGCACACATTGTTATCGGCTAGCTATTGATTTTACAAATATCATTCAAGAATCTGAAATGGGACGAGCAAGACATAAAAGTTGATGGTAGATATCTGAATCTTCTTCGTTTTGTAGACGACATCGTGTTGGTCAGCTAAAACATAAATGAGCTGGAAGTTATGCTTCAATGCATTATAACTCGTATAGCCCAATTAAAATAGATCTGGATGGGACTTGTTGCTAGTCAAGACAGCACTCGATATACCAAACACATTATACACTGAAGATCCCGCTTGCATAAACGGAAAGTTGGCAGACCCACAAAACGTTGGCTAGACGACATTAATCAGAAAGCCGGGCCGGAAGAAATTGGCACCAACTAACCCAGAACAAGGAACTATGCAACGAGTTGGGAGAGGCCTAGATCCAGGAATTGACTGTGAAGAGCTGCTAAAAGAAAAGAAAAAAATGAAAAATTCCGTACGTAAAGAAGACAGCTCGAGATTGAACCCCGTGGAAGGCCTGAGTTTACCAATGTATAGAATACGTATTGCTGTCGATTTTCACCAACTAAACTCCGTTGGTTGAACAACGCTTAATAAAATTAGCCGATTGCAAAAAAATCCATTATGTCATCATTTTTGACATAAAGATTATAGTTAAATGTATTAAATGCTCAGGAATAGTTTAGTATAAATAAACAAGTATTTTTTGTTATCTTATGCAATTACAATATCGCCAAAAACATTTAAAATTGTTGTAAGTGGTACTGTAACCTTTTCTAAATTCTGATTGGTTTCCTGTTATAAAAGTGAATGGAGCGAAGTAGCAGGAAATAGGAGCTCTGACACTGTTTTTATGTATTTTATTACTTGAATGGTGCAAATCATACACGCTGAGATAAAATAAGAAAGAAACTTTTTGAAGATAGTTTTTGGACGACAGATTTTTACTACTTATAAACTTACTATATCTAACGTAGGTTTTATTTTTATTTATATTCTCTTCTCACCAAACTGCAAAAGTATATAAAAAAATATAAGATTTTATGATACACCATTTATTTAACAAAAAAAACACATTTATGTAAATTTTGTCTTTCTATACTAAAACATATTTGTAGTGCCACATCTGCTCGAGAGCGCGTAAATTATTCCTGTAATTCACGAACACATTTTCATGATAATAATAAATTGAAATAAAAAATGTTCCCAACAATGAAAATGCGTAGAGTTCCAAACAAGTTGCTGTAACCATTTTTTTTTCATATTTTAGTTCGTCCTATTGAATCCCATTTATTGTCCGTTATTTATTCATTGATATTTTTAAATCGATAAAACATATTAAGAGAATTTTGAATTTTAATCTGGTTTTCAACTTGTAATATATATATATATATATATATATATATATATATATATATATATATATATATATATATATATATATATATGTATATATATATAATTTGGTAATCTGTTATCAACCGTACGTCAATTAGACGCGTGTCTGATAATCGGGAATCGGTCTGGACTGTACATAAAACTATTTTCTTCTTTAATACTTAATATTTCGTTATCGTTTGATAACTTCTTCGGGAGTAAAAATATGCGAGTTAGTCTTCGAAATCAAAACTCAACATCTCTATTTTTCTACACAAACAGTTTGTGTAGTTTATATAGAAAAATCGAGATGATAAGTTTTGATTTAGAAGACTAATTCACATCGTTATCAAACGACAACGAAATACTGAGGTTCAAAGAAGAAGAGTGTTTTATTTACAGTCCCTATCGATTCTCGATGATCAAACACGCGTATATATATATATATATATATATATATATATATATATATATATATATATATATATATATATATATATATATATAAACAAGATCCCAGTGTACAGAGGAGTAAGGCAGGGCGATGTAATATCGCCTAAGTTATTTACAATGATCTTAGAAGATGTATTCAAAGAACTGATTTGGGACGAAAAATGGCCTTCTGATAGCTGGCGATTGGCTAAACAATCTGAGATTCGCAGATGACATTGTAATTATAGCAAACAATAAGAATGAAATGATACAGATGATCACAGATCTCCACCACCAAGCAAGAAAAGTGGGATTTGACATAAATTTCTCCAAGACAAAGTACATGACTAACGAAGACACCAATGATGAAAATATAGTGATTGAACATTCAACAATAGAAAAAGTAAACACGTACATCTGTCTGGGCCCAATAATAACGATGGGAAAGGAAAACCAGCAGCTTGAAATAGAAAGAAGGATACGTATGGGATGGGCAGCATATAAAAAATTGAAATGTGTACTGAATATGAACATTCCTCAAAGATCAAAAACCCAAATTTACAATCAATGTATCTTACCAGCTACAACGTATGGAGCCGAGACATGGGTTTTAACTAAAAGAACAATAGAAAAACTACAAGTTCACCAACGAGAAATGGAAAGGAAGATGTTGAGTGTTACTTTGAAGGACAAGAAAACTAATAAATGGATTAGACAACAAACAAAGGTGGATGATATCACTAAACGGATACCATCTCTGAAATGGAGCTGGGCCGGCCATGTAGCGAGAGCGACGTATAAGTGGAGTGGCAAGATCACTAGGTGGAGACCATGAGGTGAAAAGCGAAGCATAAGAAGACCCTAACAGAGATGGAGCGACGATCTGAAGAGAATCGGAGGGCTTAACTGGTATCAACAAGCACAACATAGAGAAAAATGGAAAGTTTTGAGAGAGGCCTATACCCGACAGTGGGTAGAGAGCGGCTGAAGGAAGAAGAAGAAGAACAATGAATTTGCACGACGTTTCGCCAAAATTTCATTTGGCATTTTCAAGTGCTCTTGCTGCTGCTACTACGCGATACTGTGATGCTGCTGTTGCAGCTCGAAGCTGCAGCAGCATCACAGTATCGAGTAGCAGCAGCAGCAAGAGCACTTGAAAATATCAAATGGGATTTTGACGAAACGTCGTGCAAATTCATTGTTAGACGAACGAATTGAAACCCGGAATTTTAATATGTTATTAAAAAAACATATCTAAGCTAGTATATTTTTGCGAAGAAAAATATTAATAAATAATAATAATAAACATGTAAAATAAACTTTTAATCGCCGCCCTGTCTGTCTGATGGTGAATTGAAAACTACTTACCGATACCTATTTCACGATTGCAATCAGTTGAATATTTTATAACTTGCGTGTTTCTAAATAAGTAACAAGCAACTTGTTTCTTGGTAATAATTAAAAATTTCGTAGCCAACAATTCGTTATATGGGGTTCTGTTCCCAATATAGCTTTATTATTTTATAAAGCTTACCTTAGATCAATAATAGATTATGGAAGTCAATTCTATGGATCAGCAGCTGAAACTCATCGAAAGAAAGTAGATTTGATCAAAAATAAATACCTAAGACATTGTATAGGTTTCCTAAGTAGTACTCCAATCCCCGTCATAGAAGCTGGAGCTACAATGGCATTACGGAGAAAGTATTTATGTGATAACTTGGTGTTGAAACTAATGGGCAAGAATAGTGAGCTATCAGATCACATTTACTCCCTCATGATCATGGACTACTCTTATTCATTACAAGTTAAAAACTACTCATGAATAGCCCATTCATAAAAATTCATCTACACTTCATCCTCACATCCATACTCAAAATTTAACAATTATTTCATTAAACAATTGCCTAAAACCATAATTGAAACCTGTAAATCTGAAAATACTAGCATCATCTTAACATCATTTCGTAAAGATGGTCAAGCCATGAGTACATTTTCACCGATGAATCTATATGGAATAATAAAACGGGTTGTGCCTTTTATCATAGTAACAAAAAAATTTCTAAACAGTTTAGGCTACATAATCGCACATCTATATATTCTGCAGAATTATGGGCCATCTGGGAATCTCTATTTTGCTGCTTAGAATATAAAGAAAACAACAATTTTGTGATTTTTACAGACAGTAAAAGTTCCATTCAATCCTTACAAAATTGTTGAAAAGCAAGTGTCCCGTAGGTAACTTCAGGCAGTATTCTCCTCTTCTTCTTGTTTCTGAAATTCCTAGTATGTCCCATTTAATATTTTTAAGCTCATAGTCCAGTTCTTCCAATATATATATATATATATATATATATATATATATATATATATATATATATATATATATATATGTATATATATATATATATATATATATATATATATATATATATACATATATATATATATATATATATATATATATATATATATATATATATATATATATATATATATATATATATATATATATATATATGTATATATATTATATATATATATATATATATATATATATATATATATACAGATATATATATCTATATATATATATATATATATATATATATATATATATATATATATAATATATATATATATATATATATATATAAATATATATATATATATATATATATATATATATATATATATATATGTATATATATATATATATATATATATATATACATATATATATATATATATATATATATATATATATATAATATATATATATATATATATATATATATATATAATATATATATATATATGTTTTTCGTGATCTACCTAAACGTGCATGAAACGTGCAGAAAACCTTTTCTCAGCGAAGGAAGTAAAAGTGGTCTTAAGACATGATAGATATACATAATAAATAGGAGTCTGCCTTTTAGTAATATAAACAGTAGAAAAATGTTTAGAATGTGCATAAATTTTCAGAAAGGATGAATCTGCCTATATTTTGACGTTTATTTCTAGGCGAGCCGACCTTCGTTAATCGTATTTTACGATACCCTGGAGAAACAGCTGAACGACCAAAATGGTAATATTCAGCTCCCGTGGCTCACGAGGTTGTCCAAGTGTACGTAAATCAGACTTAAGCTGGAAATTTCAGCCAAGTTTTACCTGAAAATATAAGTCTAGATGTTAATTTTAGCATCGTATTATTGGTTTCTGTATAGGGAAATTCTCGACTTAGTTTTCATTTTTCGCATCTTTTCTTAGAAGTTCGTCAGTACAGAAACTCCTGTAACGAAACCCGTTTATACGTCTGTTTCGCTATCCCAAATATAACACAAAATGCATTGAACTAACTTTGATAAATAACACAGGGGAACAGCTGTTTTGGTGTGGAGGTTTTTTGAGCTGATTCTATATCAATTTGATGTCCTGAATTCAAACAACGTATTCATTTGTACCTAGGAGCTCAAATTTTTAAGATATACAATTTTAGAGAAATATAAGTTACATTATTGTAACTCAAATCCGTAAGTGTAGTAAACAAAAGTAGATACGAAATTTTTATTTTAGTTATACAAAATACAATATTATGTCGTACTTACAAACAAAAAAAAAAACATTGAAGAAATGAAATAGTCACTCAACACTTGGAAAGCTTCTTTTCCGCGACATTCTTGAATGTTTTTTTAAACAGTCCCTTTTTAAACTCCAGCAGTAATCTGCCATCATGTGCATGCCCCATCTTCCTTGGTAGCGGTCCTCCATAACTTTAATATCTTGGTGAAATCTTTCACCTTGTTCCTCACTCATGTCTCCTAAATTTTCTGGAAAACGGTCTAAGTGGCTGTGTAAATAGTGTATTTTAATACTCATATTGCACCCTAAGGATTTGAAACTATTAAGCATCTTGTTAACCATTTCAACATAGTTTTGAGCTTTATGTTTGCCTAGAAAATTTTTTACAACTGCAACAAATGATGTCCAAGCTTCTCGTTCAACTTGATTCATTGAATTTATGAAGGTAGGATCCTTAATTAATTGTCTTATTTGTGGGCCGTCAAATATCCCCGCTTTGAGTTTTTCTGTGCTCAACTGATGCATTTTTAGCCCTATATATGCAAAACAAGACCCATTCTTATCAAGAGCCTTTACAAATTGCTTCATTAAGCCCAACTTTATATGTAACGGAGGAAGTATGATTTTTTCTCTTTCAACCAAAGCGTCGTTAATGACATTCGTTTCCCCAACGTCCATGTTTTTCTCTCTGAGGCCAATCTTTTCTAACCCAGTGGTGTGTTTTGTCCCTACTATCCCAGAGGCACAAGAAACACGGATATTTCGTGTAACCACTTTGCTGCCCAAGAAGAAAGTTTACCATTTTTAAGTCTACACAAATCATCCATTGATGTTCGTAATACTTTATCTTCTGCAAGACCAAAGCTATGGTATTATATTCTTCTTTCAGTTTCGTTGAGTGAGCTAGTGGTATTGAACCATATTTATTCCCATTATGTAGAAGGACACATTTTAAACTTCGCTTTGAACTGTCAATAAATAGGCGCCAATCATCTGGAATATATTCAGAAAGTCCCATTTCTTTCATTTCGTGACAAAATACAAGATTGTGTTCTTGAGAAAAGAATGGTAGCAGATCTTTTTCTCTTGTACGGTAAAAGGTAATTTTGGTTCCTTGTTCCAGTAAATTTTTGTCGTTCAACCTAGAAGCCAGTACTTCAGAAGCTTTTTTCGATAAATTAAGATCCCTGGTGAGATCATTTAATTCATTTTGATTGAAGCGTTGAGGAACTGATGACGTCCCCTCATAGTCACTGTTAGTTTCATTAGCATCAGAACTTTTATTAGCATCAGAAGAGCGATCAGAGGGAAAATATTCGTCATCAGAGATATGTGGTAGCTGATGAAATGTTGGAATCGGTATTTCATCTGAGTGCGGGATAGGGCGTATTGCCGAGTCTAAATTGGAATAAGTCCACTTACTGCGGTTATTTCGATTGATTCCATTAGTATTTACTAAACAGAAATAACAATCTTGAAGTGGTTTTTTGGTTCTCTCCAAACCATTGGTACGCCGAATTTTAGACATTTTCTTTTCCCGGTAATCCACTGCCATAAATGCTCTGTACAAGTTTTACATACGAGATGCGGGGCCCACGTTTTGTCCTGATCACCAAGCTTAACTCCAAAGTATCCAAGATACGCTCGCTTAACAAAGTCAGTAATAGTTTGTCTGTTTTGTTGAAACATGTATTCTCCGTATATATAGCAAAACACATCAGGTTGATTTACACAACTTCTTCTTGAACTGGAACCTAAACTCATTTTAATTCTGTTCAATAACACAAAAACACTCTTTTCTTAACATAAAATAACACGCCGAATTCGATCTACTCTCATTAGTAAGAACGCACAAACTGACGAGACTTACCCGAGTTAGGTGATTAAAAGGGTCAGTTCAGGTACCTGATAGGCAATGGTTCCACTATTTATAGATTTACCTTTAATTTACTCAATTACAGACTGACAATAAAACCATTGTACCTACATTAATGAATATATAATAATTTTAGAACTCTCATAAATGAATATACTGAATAAAAACCACATTGGTAGATAAGTTGATGTATCTAAAAAAGTAGAGCTGATAGAGAAAAACGGATTGCATGTATAGATTTAGCGTCCCAAATATAGTTAAAATCAGCTCTAAAATCCCAGGCACCAAAACAAAAATATTTTTTTGTTGCCCTGTGTAATGTAAAAAAATAATGAAAAAAAAATTCCTTTGCTCATGTACGCATTCTAGTATTTTAATGCAAATTTCCATTTTTTGTAATTTGATGGCAGATGTCCAGAACGATCTTTTGATAACAAAGCCTTTTTTAGTGCTCCGTAAGGAACACTTATATGGAATCATCTCAGTGCCCGTATGTCTGTCTGTCACGTCCGATATTCTACGAAACTATTCAACACAGAAAGTTGAAATTTGTCACAAATATAGGAATTGATGGTACCATCAGATGCGTCTAGTTTTGAAAGTTAAATTTTGTCTTAAGGTGTTAGTTTTGGGAGTGTAATCGGAATTGGAAAAAAAATGTTTTCTAAAGGCATCGAGTGAGGTGTCAAATGAAAATTGTGAAAATACGAGTTCAAAAATATATACGAGGCTGGTTTGAAAAGTCCGTGCAAAAATAAAAACTACTTATGTGTTTGGGGGGGGTAAACCTTTTTTATTTTTCGACATAGTCTCCTTTTAGGCTTATACACTTCGTCCAACGATGTTCTAGTTTGTTGATCCCTTCCGAATAATAGGATTTGTCCAACTCTGCAAAATATCCATTAGTGTCTGCAATCACCTCCTCGTTTAAATAAAATCTTTGTCCCGCCAACCATTTCTTCAAATTGAGGAACAAATAGTAGTCCGAGGGAGCCAAGTCTGGAGAATAGGGGGGATGTGTGAAACGAGTTGGAATCCTATTTCCATTAATTTTGCGACCACAACTGCTGAGGTGTGTGCTGGTGCGTTGTCGTGATGGAAAAGGACTTTCTTGTGGGCCAATCGCGGGCGTTTTTCTTGCAGCTCGGTTTTCAAACGGTCCAATAACGATGAATAATATTCATCTGAAATAGTTTTACCTTTTTCCAGATAGTCGATGAGGATTATCCCTTGCGAATCCCAAAAGACAGTCGCCATAACCTTTCCGGCCGAAGGAACGGTTTTCACCTTTTTTGGTGCAGATTCCCCCTTGGTAACCCATTGTTTAGATTGTTTTTTTTGGTCTCAGGAGTATAGTAATGTATCCATGTTTCATCCACAGTGACGAAACTACGCTTAAAGTCCTCCGGATTCTTCTGGAACAGCTGCAAACTATCCTTGCAACACTTCACACGATTCCGTTTTTGGTCAAGCGTGAGCAATCGCGGCACCCATCTTGCGGATAGCTTTCTCATGTCCAAATGTTTATGCAAAATATTATGTACCCGTTCAGTCGAGATGCCCACAGCACTAGCAATCTCACGCACCTTAACTCTTCTGTCATCCATCACCATATCATGGATTTAATCAATGATTTCTGGAGTCGTAACCTCCACAGGCCGTCCAGAACGTTCAGCGCCACTTGTGCCCATATGGCCAGTCCGAAAATTTTGAAACCACTTATAAACTGTTCTAATCGAAGGTGCAGAGTCACCATAATGTTTATCAAGCTTCTCTTTAGTCTCCTGAGGCGTTTTGCCTTTATTAAAGTAATGTTTAATCACCAAACGAAATTCTTTTTCGTCCATTTCTTGAAAATCACTCGACTTCCTTGATTCACACGAATGCCAAACACAAAGAAATAGACCAATATGGCTGAAACTTGGTGTGCGTTCATTCAAGAGATGCTACTAACTAAACATGACCTCGATACGCGCCGGTGGTGCCATCTCTCGGACTTTGCACGCACTTTTCAAACCAGCCTCGTATGATATAATACTCGCGCAAACTTTTTTTCATATTACAGTAAAACCCCGATTAACCGAGTCGCGATTATCCGAGCTCCGGATTAACCGAGCCAATCTAAGAACCTGATTATCCGAGGTACGCGCGTCTATGCTACATATTAACCGAGCTTCTAAAATATGTATGTACATATTTCCAATTAAAATCTTCGGGGACTCCGCCTGGCCGGTGTGAAGGGTTCCCATATTTATGTTTTTGGACTCTTTCAGCATGTAAATTTGCGTGAATGCAGTGCATTATAGCGTTTACTACGGAGAAGTACGAGTATACTCACATAATTTATTTGGTTGGAGTTCTGGTAATTAAGAGTAATTAATACGAACTACTTTGTTTGAATTTTTGTTTGTCGTATTATAATGGAGCAAGACAAGTGTAAAAGAATCGTCGTTCCTATTGAAGAAAAATTAAAAGCAGAATTGAAGCAGGAAAGACAATTAAAGTTGTTGCATGAGATTATGAAGTAGGTGAGGTAACAGTTCGAGATTGGAAAAGAAACCGCACAAAAATAGAAGAGTGGCGTATAAATCAAGCCTCCTCGTCCTCAGGAAGAAAATCAATGAAAACCGGCGACTATAAAAAGGTTAACGAAGCTTTATTCATGTGGTTTAACCAACAGAGATCAAAAGGTGTGCCTCTGTTACATTCAATTTTAACACAGAAAGCAATAATGATTAGTAAGCAATTCCCAGAGATAGATCAGTTTACCGCCAGATCTGGATGGCTTGAGCGCTGGAAAAAACGGTACGATGTACGACAACTAACAGTATGTAGTGAAAAACTTTTTGCTGATATGTCATCAATTGAAAAGTTTAAGCAGAACTTTAAAAAGCAAATCGAAGATTGTGGATACACATGTGAACAAATTTACAATTGTGACGAAACTGGTCTGAATTATAAAATGCTTCCATCAAAAACATTGGAATCTCGACAGGAAAAATCAGCTCCTGGGCACAAACGAAATAAGGAAAGATTAACTATAATCGTATGTTCCAATGCATCTGAACCGCACAAAATCCCACTGATGGTGATTGACAAGTCTGCACGTCCAAGAGCTTTAAAAGACATCTCACCCAAAGCCCTACCAGTCTATTACAAAAGTCAGAAGAGCACATGGATGGATGCGACCTTATTTACTAATTGGTTTGAAGAAGAATTTGTGCCATCTGTGACTAAATTTTTGAACAGAAACCGCCTTCCTATTAAAGCAATTTTGTTAATGGATAATGCCCCCTCTCACCCTGGAGAAGGACTTCATATGGGCGAAATTGTTGTAAAATTTTTTCCTTCAAATGTAACCAGCATAATGCAACCAATGGATCAAGGCATCCTCGAAAACATTAAAAAAAATTATAGGCGTTTATATCTTGAACATCTGTTAGAATACACAGAAAAGGAGGATATTATCAATGGGATGAGAAAGGTTACACTGAAAAATGTTATTTACTGGGTAAGTCAAGCTTGGGATTCTGTGCGTGCAACCACTATTCAAATATCTTGGTCAAAAGTTATTGATTTTGAGGACTATAATGATAGTGAAGATGATACTACATTAAATGAATTAGCTTTGAAATTGAGACGCCATGGAGAAATGTCCTGTTCAAATTTTGACAGCGAGATAGAAAAAAAGTTTATTTGAATTAATGCAAAAATTAAAGGGTTGCGAAAATGTAACAAGAGAAGATGTTGTTGAATGGATTACAGCAGATGATTTGGAAGAAGAAATAGGTATTGAAGAAATAACGAATGCCTTTCAGGAAACCGAAAAATTAGATGACGATGACGAAGCGGTGATGGATGAACAGTCTCCCATTAAGATATCTCATCAAGAAGGTTTTGCTTCTTTGGTAAAAGCTTTGAAGTATATAGAACAACAACCAGAGACAATCCCAGCGGATTTGCTTCTTCTTAATAGATGGAGAAACATTGCAGCGAGAAAAAGAAGATGCAATATGAAACAGAGGCGCATAGATACCTATTTCACTGTTTTATAATGTATGTACCTATTTATATGTTAAAAACGTTAATACATCGGTTTAAAGTATTGGTGTTAATTTTTTGTATGAACAAAAAACAAATCCGGATTATCTGAGTTTTCAGTTATCCGAGGAGGGTGCCTCCCACGTTACCTCGGATAACCGGGGTGTATTTTTAAAAAGTGGCTAAAAATAGCTGCCCTCCCTCTATCTCATAAAGTACTGATCGAAAAATTTTGAAAACATTCTGGAATATTCTCCATTAGGTGTAGATTAAGCAAAAATTATCACGAGGGCATTCCGTTTGATAATTTATCTGGTATATAGGAAAAAACTGTTTGTCTTGATTACATGGTGAAGGTTTTTTTTCGACAAAAGTTGTTAATTTAACCGGGACTAAGGACTACAAAATATCTATGTATTCAGTATAATTCATACAATTTTATTTAATTTGCTATAATTAAGCAAACATTTAGGTAATAAATATTTGTGTTTTTTTTTTATGGGTCTAGCACACATGTTGCAGGGAAGTCCCTAAAGCGCTCCAGGAGCGGCAAGTGTGCGGAAAAAGCGTTTGACGTTGTTCTTGAATCGCTGTAAATTGTACTCGGTGGGAAACACAGCCCTGGGCAAATTATTCCAAAGGGATGATGTTCTCCATATAAAAGACTCCTCGAAAAGCGTTGTACGCGGAGTAACAAGCTGAACCTCATATGGATGTGAAGCACCAACGCGATGTGTATTTCTAACATGCACCGCTTTGGGAGGAATTAAGCGGGCTACATCCTTCGAACACTTTCCGTGAAAATACTTGTAGAACAGACTCAAATCGTCAGCCGTACTTCGATGTTCCAGCGAATCAAGGCCGCCGGTCAGTTTCCGGGTCTCCAATCAGATGAACAGCTCTTCTCTGAACAGAATCCAACAAATGCAGTGTATGTTTGGGAGCAGAGCCCCAAATATGGGAGCAGTATTCCATAGTTGGTCGAATTTGAGCTTTGTAAAGAATTAACAGTTATTAATTCTTGTACTTTTATTTAAAACTTTTACTACTAGATTCTAGATGGAGCTAGATTCATTTATTGGCTATTAGGTAGCGAAGGAGCTGTAGCTATAATACATTATTGACTAAAAAAAAAGGTGAAAATACATATGAGATCTTGAGATACATACAGTCCCTGGCCAAATTATTAGACGCACTGTATTTTTTTAGTAATTTTATGTTTCTTAAGAGTTTTTATGCAATAATGGTATATTTAAACTACAATATTATTGATTTTTATTTAAAAGAATTGTTGTAGACTACATATTTGTATTTATTTTTAACATATGGTAACACTGTGTTGACAAAGTGATACATGAACGTAAATAAGTACAAACCTGTATCAGTCGCGATCGGAATCGAGTCAGGTACGGACGTGTTTCTGTGGCTTTATGGACTGTGATTGTTTGTTTAACAGTTTTATACTACTCAGTTTATTAGTTTATTTTGTATGCAGTGTTTTAAAAAAGTAATTGGACTATTTTCATTATGGGTAGAAAAGGCGATCTTTCACCACGTAAAAAAGCTGAAGTGAAGGCCCTTGTGATTGCGAAAACATTTACAAACCGAGAAATATCACGAAGATTGGAGGTTTCTGAAGCTAGTGTACGACGCATAAAAAAAAGAAAATTGAGTCAGGGAAGGAATTAAGCCCGAAAAGAAAGAAAAGATGCGGTAGAAAACCCATTTTCACTCCACGGTCAGAGAGATGTTTGAAGAAAATTTGTGTAGAAAACAGATTTGCTACCACAAAGGTAATAAAATCACAACTCCAGGATGCTAGCGTAAATGCTTCTGAGCGCACTGTTCGAAGAAAATTGAAAAGAATTAGATTTTAAGGCCTGTCGCCCCGCCAGGAAGCCCAAGTTAACAGCTGCAATGAAAGCAAAGCGCCTGAAGTGGGCCAAACAATGGCAAGACAAAGATGTGGACTTCTGGAGATCGGTAAGATACAGCAATTTAATCAATAATTGATACATTATTATCATTTTCAGTTAAATAAAGCAAATAAACATGGAAGTTTATATATTTTTCCTATTTTTGACAGGTCTGCTTCAGTGACGAAAGCACATTCGAAATTTTGCAGAATAAAGCTCAGTATGTGCGTCGTCGTCATGGAGAAAAGTTTCATCCCGATTGTGTCGTCTCGACGGTTAAACATCCCACCAAAGTGATGATTTGGTCAGTCATCAGCGGCAAGGGCACTGGACGTCTGTACGTCGTCAAAGGAATAATGAGGCAAGATCAGTACAAAGAAGTATTACAAAATCGGTTGATTCCGCAGCTCAGAGAATGGTTTCCAAATGGGGAACCATTCACTTTCATGCAAGATGGAGCTCTCTGCCACACTGCTCGGTCTGTTAAAGCTTTTTTGGCAGAAAAAAAAATATCCCTCTGTTGGATTGGCGGGATAATAGCCCTGATATGAACCCCGTGGGAGCTGATGAAAAGAGAAGTGGCTAAAGATGTGATTACCAACAAAACCCAGCTCCTAGAAAAGATTATTCATGTGTGGAATCATCATCCTCAAATGCAGGAGACAGTACAATCTTGCATTGATAGCATGCCGCGCAGAATTAAAGCTTTGATAGCGGCTAAAGGTGGCTCAACTAAATATTGACTTTTACTAACATTAATTTCACTTTTTCTTTAAAACTTAATAAACTTATGCTTTTCTAAATTAATGCTGTTTTATTTATGTCAAATAAATAGGTAATTGATTGGATAATATAAAAATAAAAAACAAATCAATTTAAAATAATAAAACGGTACAATATCACTCGGTAATTAATATTTTTACATGAAATCTTGCAGTGCGTCTAATAATTTGGCCAGGGACTGTACATGTCAGGGACCTAACTAATTTAGCTTATCTAAGAATTTTATTTTAAAAGCCAATCGCCGTATGGAACACTAATTGCGCAAATCCGTTTTGCACTTAGCCGGTTTAAGTTTTATCAAATCTTGTTCCGTTCAAGAGAGATCGACTGAAGGAGTATTCAAGACGCAACTGAATAATAAAAACAATGTAGATGCTTTAAAGGAGAAATCTTTCTTAAGGCACTTTTAGATCTTGCTATTAGACTCAGTATTTTAAAGACTTTATATTTTATTGCAATTATATTAGAATACGAGGGCTACCCGAAAGTTTGACCTGGCGACTAACCGTCTGCCTAGTTGTTCATTCTATCGGACGAGTCGAATAAAAGCCTTTAACGTTGATTTTGCGGCTCCCGTGTCCTGGAATGCCCAAAATCCTACAACCAAAAATGGACTGTTGTTTAACCACTTGAATCAAATACCAAAATATTTATTAACACTAATAAAGCGAAGACTATCATTTAACCGTATAAACTCAATAAATTTAGTTTGCTCTTGATAAAATAACAGGGAACCTGCCAAAGGTAGACGCCGCCAATACCGGAGGATGAAGCTGCACCCACTTTTTCCACCCAAAAACGATCGTTTTTTTCGAGTTTTTGAACAGTCCATTTTTGGAGCGACGTTTTTTAGACCCTAAAGTTGGGTTCGGATAGCTTTTTTAGTGTTAACAAATGTTATGGTACTGGATTCAAGAGGTTAAACGACAATCCATTTTTGGATGTAGCATTTTGAGCCTTATCTGGGCCTTCCAGGGCACGGGGGCCGCAAAATCACCGTTAAAGGCTTTTATTTGACTAACCCGATAGAATGAACAGACGGTTACTCGACAGGTCAAAATTTCGAGTCGCCCTCTTGGTCTACATGTAATATTAATGTAAATACTACTACTACTAGGTCGGGTTTACAATGTCCTACGTCTTCCGATTCCAAGTCGCCACCTGTCCCTGTCTTCGTAAAGGTCGTTGCCCAAGCCTCTCTCTCTGATCTCCTCGTCTACTACCTGCCCTCCAGCTTCTCCTGGGTCTCCTCCCTATGCGGCCGTCGTCCATTCTTTTCACGTGTCCATACCATCTTAATTGGTTGATTTTTATGTCTTCTGTGATGGTATGCTTCACTCCCATTATCTCTCTTATCCGTTCATTTCTCACTCTCTCCATCTTTGATCTTCCTGCCAGATCTTCGCCAGAAATCCATCTCAGTTACCTCCAATGTTATTTGTATCTTTCCCGTAATTAGCCATATTTCACTGCTATATGTGATAATGCCTTTAACTATTCCGTTGTAGATTCGATGTTTATTTTCCTTGGATATTTGTCTATCCCATAATATGCTGTTAAGGCACCTTATTGTTCTTCTACCCTGATTGTTTCTGTCTTTTATTGCTTCCTCCAATCTTCCATCATTACTTATGTATGTATTAATGTAAATAACTACTCAAATAGGTATGGACCGAATATATTACGTATAATACCTGCTGGAAATAAAAATTACTAACTCGGGAAAGTATTAAATTCTATGCGTTTAAAGAAGTTAATATTATTCACCGCAATTAAAATAGTTTACTCTGTTACAAACTCGTTAAATAAGTTCTAAATTGCATTAAAAATATATTGAACACTACAGTCTGTTTTAATAACGTTTTATTTAAAGTTAGGAATTATAAAAGTATTTACGCGATCAGAAAGATAACTTTAAAACCATTAAAAAAATTAACCTCGATATTCCAAGTTTAAACCATAAAATCTGATGACTGTTATATTGAATTTCTTATTTTCTCTAGGCGTCAGCCACAGTTCTACAAGTCTTTCAGGAAATGATTTCAATTTCCTAGATCTAAGTTACTCGTTAATAGCTTTTTACAACAGACAAGCCAGAGGAATACCACGTCGAAGTTATATAGATATAATAGTTATTAAAAGCAATGGTACTCAAAAGGGCAAAAGAAAAGCATGATTTTGAATTATTCTCGGCTTACGTAATCTTCTCATTATGTAGTATTACACTATTTTAATAATTTATTTGCAGCTCCTGTACTCTACCTCATAATAGGGCTCTAACTAGTTTCAAACCGATTTACCCCTTGTTGACTATTCAAAATTTTAATTCCGAAATACCTAAGCCTGTAATTTATTAGTAAACATATTGTGTAATGTGTAGTTCCAAACATATTACGGCAAGCTCACATGGGCCACGTTATTGTTGTTATTTTGTATTCAAATTCCTAAATCCCAACTATAAGGGACCTATTTAATATGGTATGTTATTTATAGAAGAGATATTACTCTGTTAAAGTTAATATACTTCATATTTTCTAGATAAAAAAAAAACGTTGTTCTATCCATAGGCGTAGAACTAAATTATTTTCCAATAGGCGTGATGACAGTAATAATGAATCACCGAAATTATGACTTTAAATAGTGAAACAGATTAAAAAGTTCTTATCTTTATATTAAAAGTGAGATTAATATTATTTTTGTCAAAATAAAAATGCAAAATACAGCAATCCGCCATGTTATGTGGAACACCTATCAGAGCGAATGACGTCACGCCTAAGTAAACATTATTTCGGTCGAACTTCTCTTGTGTTAGCGAAAATCTCTGCACCGTTTATCAATTAATTTGTGGTTTTAAACTATCGAGTTGCCTAGTTTTGTGTTACAAAAACTAGAACCAAGAAACGTTAACGGTGGAAGACGGATTTATCAAGGCAATTAGCCATAATTTACCTAGAATTGATTTATTGATGCTTGGAGAGTTTCTTGCGTCAAACCAAGACTTTTTTCTCAGCAGAATTTAGAAATATCAAAACTTCTATGTAGGTATATAAGTAATCTGTATTAAAACTACAATTTAAAACTTAAAAAACCATAAAAACTGCACTTTGTTTCTACGTCATGGTTTTATTAGTTTTAGGTTAGGTTATGACTGTTTATGAAAATGTTTATATCGTATGAGTAAGTACATACTAATTGATTTTATTTATTTTAGGTCCTCACGCCCATCATATGGCGATGACGCTGTAAGCTATGTACAGCTTAAACGTGATGAAAAAATGTGCATAGTGAAATGTAAAATTTGCCCAGAACATAAGGTCCATGCAAAGTTATATACGAGTACAGTTACGTTAACAGTCAATGAAGAAGAAGAAGCAGTTATTTCCGTGCAATGACATGACTGTATTGCCTTTCAAGGGGGTTGCAAGCACGCCATAACATTCCTCATGTGGGTCCATCGCAGGAGTGAAGACCCGTCCTGTACTTCAGGGGAATGTTACTGGATGAAATCTAAACTGTCTAGGGTTGGCACTAAGCTAAAATACATAACGGCAAAGCAATTATCAAATGGTTAGCCTAGTGTGCCATCAAATAGTAGAGTTCTTGAAAAGTTTTTGGAAATGGGAAGAAAAAGAAAGCTTAACAAGTGTGAAATAATGAAATATCAACCGAGTTAGATTTGTGATGATACAGAAAGTGTATCTATGCACCAACCTGTGCTGAAATATAAAGAGAAATCCTGTGACACATTTTTGGAGAAGCTCGTTCTGTCTGATGCACATATTTTTAAAACTGAAAAAGAGACCAGAGAATTACACCAAAGTAGTCTTTAGTATGAATTGAGGTATGGCAGAATCACAGCATCCCGAGCATTTGAATTTAGTCGTTGTAAATCAAATGATAGAACACTTATATCATTAATTATGGGAGGAAAAATTCCAGATACACCAGCTATGAAACGTTGTAGAATATTAGAAAATGAACTGCGGAAAACTGAACAAAAAAAATTAGGAAGGGTGGTCTGATGCTACCCAATACTAGCAGGATCCCCCGATGGGATATGTGAAGATGCCATTGTTGAAATCAAGTGTCCCATGAGTGTAAAGACCTACCAAAATTGTGTTAAAAATAATAAACCTACACAGAAATATAATGCGCCGATGCAGATACAGATGTATTGGACTGGACTTCAAAAGGGTTACTTTTGTGTTGCCGATTGTAACTACAGCACAAACAAGAATGTAAAAATTATATGTGTAACATTTGATGAGAAATATGTGTCTGATTTTCTAAAAGTTTAGTGTCATTATGGAAAGCTAATGTGTATCTGTTGCTGTACCAAAGTATATTGTAACCTCAATAGTGATGTGACACGGCAAACTGGTTCTTTTGACTTTTGTCAACCGAAAAATTTTATATTCAGTGCCGTTTCATAACCTGTAATTTTGATGGCCATGTGAGTCTATAAACCTTAAAGAGTTTTCACCCCTTTTAAATTATTTATCTATAATAATCATATATTTAGTTTAATTATGTGTGTTTTTAAGATTTTAAAGTTTAATTTTCAACATCAACAACAATCTCCACATGGTAAAGGTTTTGTATGACATAACCTTTTAACATGCTTCATACTTTTTTTCTTTTATTTTAGAATTATTAAAATATTTACAAACCCTAAACAGGATGGTGAAGGTTATCCAGTGTGCCCCCTAAATTTTATTTTAGAGATTTTTGTGCTGATAATGTAGATTTATGTCTATGAAACATGTCCACAATTTAAAGAGTGTATGTTTAAGGTTTTAATTATATTGTGTGGAGTAGACAGTGTTGTTTTACTACTAAATAAAAAAAATTGTAATCCAATTACTTCCTCTAGATTTTATTTCACTTCTCTGTCATCCATGTTTTTTCATATAATTAACTTAATCTTTAAAACAGACAATGTCCCAAGTGTATTTAAAATTGCGATTGTCACCCGTATCTATAAGGCAGGGGATAAAGCCAACATAAGCAACTACCGCCCAATCAGTGTTATAAATATGTTTGTCAGAATCTTTGAAAAATGTCTCACGGATCGTTCAGTTGATTTTTTCTAGCAGAATAATATCATATCCCAAAGAGCGTATGGATTCATGAATGGCTTAAGCACTGCGGATGCAATCAGTGAACTAACCAGCGATATACGAGGCTGGTTTGAAAAGTCCGTGCAAAAATAAAAACTACTTATATGTTTGGGGTAAACCTTTTTTATTTTTCGACATAGTCTCCTTTTAGGCTTATACACTTCGTCCAACGATGTTCTAGTTTGTTGATCCCTTCCGAATAATAGGATTTGTCCAAGTCTGCAAAATATCCATTAGTGTCTGCAATCACCTCCTCGTTTGAATAAAATCTTTGTCCCGCCAGCCATTTCTTCAAATTGGGGACCAAATAGTAGTCCGAGGGAGCCAAGTCTGGAGAATAGGGGGGATGTGAAACGAGTTGGAATCCTGTTTCCATTAATTTTGCGACCACAACTGCTGAGGTGTGTGCTGGTGCGTTGTCGTGATGGAAAAGGACTTTCTTGTGGGCCAATCGCGGGCGTTTTTTTTTTGCAGCTCGGTTTTCAAACGGTCCAATAACGATGAATAATATTCACCTGTAATAGTTTTACCCTTTTCCAGATAGTCGATGAGGATTATTCCTTGCGAATCCCAAAAGACAGTCGCCATAACCTTTCCGGCCGAAGGAACGGTCTTCGCCTTTTTTGGTGCAGATTCCCCCTTGGTAACCCATTGTTTAGATTGTTGTTTGGTCTCAGGACTATAGTAATGTATCTATGTTTCATCCACAGTGACGAAACGACGCTTAAAGTCCTCCGGATTCTTCTGGAACAGCTGCAAACCATCCTTGCAAACACTTCACACGATTCCGTTTTTGGTCAAGCGTGAGCAATCGCGGCACTCATCTTGCGGATAGCTTTCTCATGTCCAAATGTTTATGCAAAATATTATGTACCCGTTCAGTCGAGATGCCCACAGCACTAGCAATCTCACGCACCTTAACTCTTCTGTCATCCATCACCATATCATGGATTTGATCAATGATTTCTGGAGTCGTAACCTCCACAGGCCGTCCAGAACGTTCAACGTCACTTGTGCCCATATGGCCAGTCCCAAAATTTTGAAACCACTTATAAACTGTTCTAGTCGAAGGTGCAGAGTCACCATAATGTTTATCAAGCTTCTCTTTAGTCTCCTGAGGCGTTTTGCCTTGCATAAAGTAATGTTTAATCACCACACGAAATTCTTTTTCGTCCATTTCTTGAAAATCACTCGACTTCCTTGATTCACACGAATGCCAAACACAAAGAAATAGACCAATGAAACTTGGTGTGCGTTCATTCAAGAGATGCTACTAACTAAACATGACCTCGATATGCGCCGGTGGTGCCATCTCTCGGACTTTGCACGGACTTTTCAAACCAGCCTCGTAACTAGCAATCTTGACTCGTACTAGGTTCATATGGGGTGAGGGGCAGTGTGTTGGACGTCTTTGCGAGTTATCTAGAGGGTTGATCGCAGATGATGAAAATTGGAGATATTTACAATGTCAAAATGGTCACTGTTTTTAAGCCCTATACTATTCATTGCATTCATTAATTCCTTGATCACTATGGAAATGGACAATAGTTCAATATTATCTTATGCTGATGACACCGTTGTGATATTTATAGGGCCATCATGGTTGACTGTTCATGATTCTGGCATTAAGGGTCTAAGTAAAATTAAAAACTGGTTGGACACATTCAAATTGACCTTAAATACTTCAGAAATAAAATATATAGCATTTTCAATCACTTCTACTATAACGACCAAACTTTCATAGCATTCATGTCAGTAATCTTGAGGATGATATTCTGGAAGTAGACTGTATAAAATATTTAGGAGTAATTGTAGATAGCAATCTTAAGTGGGATCGTCATGTTCTCAGACTTGTGAGGAACATAAAGGGGTTGATTCATAGTTTCTATATCCTGAGAGAGATACTGAGTAGGAAGCTTCGAATCAGTGTGTATAGGACTCTTGTGGAGTCTCTATTAAGGTACGGTATGGTTGTATGGGGTGGTATTTACCAGAATTCCATATATCCCTTGGAGGTGGTACAAAATTTCCTTGTCAAGGTAATATTTCGAAAAAATCCACGTTTTTCTACCGACCTATTATAATCTAAGGATGTTTTGGATGTGTCTATTTTGTATTTTCTCACAACGTGCCCCTATTTATATAAAACTAACAAATGAAAACAATTTGTGAATCATGCTCGTGAGACCAGAAGATAGACACTTCGAAATGTCTATAAATAGGACATTAAAGAAACTTATATCTGTTTCTTATTTGGCTCCCAAGATATATAACTGCTTTCTCTAAAAATTAGTTTCTTATTCGTATATACGTTTAACAATGCATGTAGGGTATTTATTTGTAAAAATTTAGCTAAATTCAAAGAGATGTTCTGAACTTCCATTGATTAATATGATTATTTTGTGAAAGAGTAATGATGTCTATGTACATATTGTGGATACTCTTTAACACGTTGACTGCCACGGCAATTTTCAGAAATCTGGCCTAAAATGACAATTTGATTTAATCACATTATATTATTAAAAACTCTAATTCTAGTGCATAGTTATCATCAAAAAGCATAAAAAATGTGTTTTTTTTTTTAAAAAAAAAGGTCTTACGAATTATCTCGTAGTTGGCTTCTGTAACAGAAATCTCTTCGCGGAAGCCAACTACGAGTTAATTCGCACACAGACACGCACAGACACGCTTCGACCTGTCGCTTCTCTAAAGCTGAATCATAGATACGCGTCCATATTCGCCAGTAGTATCTCAGAAATTGTCGAGTGCATCACATTTACGTCTTTCTTGAGTGTTTTGTTTTATAATTATTGTTATAATTAAATTATCAAGAACGCAATATGGATAAGAAAAGACCATTGACTCAAAATGAAATTGAGTACTACGCAAATGATTCAGAATTTGACGGGATTTTTGGCGAGGATGGTAACGACAGTAGCGATTATGAACCTTCTGAGAATTCAAGTGATAGTGAAGACGAAGTCGTCTCCGAACCTGAAGTTGATCCCGAATTTGAAGATAATGACGATGATTCCCAAGCAACAACATCAAATGCGAATGAGGATTTGTGGACAGAAATTCAACAAAATCCTGAATTATTTTCCAAGAAAATGTTGGTGTGAAATTGGATACGACAAATTTTACAGTACAAACGCTGGTGGACTTATTTTTTTTGGATGAATTTCTTACATTACTGGTGGAACAAACTAATTTATATGCTGCGCAAGAAATTGAAAAACGCAAAGAAATAAAAAAATCTAATAGATTATCAAAGTGGGAAGACATCAGTGCTGCAGAGATGAAAGTTTTTATTGGACTTTTGTTGCAAATGAGACCTTGTACTTTTCCATCAATTGAACATTACTGGAGCACAAACAAGCTATATAATGTAAACTTTTGGCGCTCACATATGAGTCGAAATCGATTCCAGTTGTTACTTCGTTATTTTCATTTGGTTGATAACTCAATACCATCTGCCGACAGATTATACAAGGTGAGACCAATACTAAATCATTTCAATAATATTATGCATGAAAACTATGTACCAGATAAAAATATTTGTATTGACGAATCCATGATGCTATGGCGGGGAAGATTGCTTTTCCGCCAATACATTAAAAATAAAAAAACACAAATATGGTATCAAACTGTATGAACTATGTGAGTCCGACGGTCTTGTAATGAAAAATAAAGATTTACAGCGGAAAATCTGAGGAAACTGACAATAATATAGGTCACACTACTGACGTTTTACATTTACTTGAGGACTATCTCGATAAAGGATACACGGTTTACATGGATAATTTTTATAATTCTGTTACTCTTACAAAACTGCTAAATACACGAAAAACTTATGTGTGTGGAACCTTACGAAATAACAGAAAAGGAAACCCCAGAGATGTGGTAAATCGTAAACTGAAAAAAGGGGAGTGTATTTGGCAGCACAATGGTCCTGTTACTGTATGCAAATGGAAAGACAAACGAGATGTCCTTAGCATTTCAAACATGCATGCTGTTGAAATGGTAGAGGTGCCCAATCGCAATGGAAAAATTTGTATGAAATCGAATATAATTCGAGATTACAATAATGGAATGTCTGGCATTGACCGATCAGATCAAATGCTTTCGTACTACTCATCTCTAAGAAAGACTATTAGATGGCCCAAAAAGGTTTCATTACATATTATAGAGATATATATACACAATGCTCACAAAATTTTTCAAAAAGTAACATCTTCTAAAATAAAACTGATAAAGTTTAGAGAAGAATTCGTCGTCGCGTTGATTGGAGAAGCGATTCAACCAGTTTCGAAAAAAATTAAATTGCAAGAGCTCCATTATTTAGAGAGTCTACCACCTACGAAAAAAAAAACAGCGTCCGACAAAGCCATGTCGTATATGTACCCAAGCAAAAAAAAAACGCCGAGAAACGCGTTATTTCTGTCCAGCCTGTAAAGAGAAGCCAGCCCTTTGTGTGGAAGATTTTTTTAAGAAGTTCCACAAACAATAAAATATTATTTGATTTCTTGAATTTGAACTAATTTTTATAATTATATTTTTTGTTCATTTTTTAATAAATTTTCTGTTCATGCAAGCCAGCATTGATTTTTTGTTCTTTTCCCAGAAGCCATCTATCGAGATTAGCACTGATATATTTCGAGTTTAATCGTAGCTGCACAAAAATGGCAAGTAAAAACAGGACGAGATAACTCGTAGTTGGCGTCCGAGAAAAGAACGCAATCTACGAGTTATCTCGTAGTTGGCAGTCAACGTGTTAATTAATGTATTTTTAGTGTCTGTCTGTCTGTCCGTCTGTCTATCACACGTGATTTTCTCCGAAACTATTTGAAAGAAAAAATTAAAATTTGGTACTAATATAGGAATTGATGTCCCCGGAACTGAAAAAAAAAATTACCAGGTCATCGAATGGGGTATCAAATGAAAGCTTGTAAAAAAATACGAGTTCAAAAATATATATAATAACTTGCGCACACTTGTCTTTGTATTATTCTAAAAAAATCGCGAAAAATTGCTGTCCCCCCGTTATCTCGAAAAGTACTGATAAAAAAATTTTAAAAAAATTCTGGAATATTCTCCATAGGGTGCAGAACGAAACTGAAAAAACTTTTTTAATAATTTTACCTGATTCCTATGTTGTCTGAGTCCGAAAATCATAATACAAAAGTCGTATCACCCATCAATTTTTCACATTTTACTATTCAAACTGTGAAAAGTTTATTTTTTATCATTCGAATGTTATTAGATCGGCAATAAAATCAGAATTTTATAAGGTTGGCAGTTCCGATAAATGTCACAGCTGTTTGTTTTCTTCTAGTTAATATAACCTCGCATTGCAGTGTTTAACCCATGTCCTTTAATTTACACTCAAAGTATGGCTAATCGCGGTTGTAAAAACTCTTCCAACACTTTTTGTTATGTATGTGGTGAGTTTGTAGTTAAAAAACATCAATGAAAAAAAGACCTTGTAAAAAAACCGGTCAAGTGCAAGTTGAACTTGCACAATTAGTGTTCCGTACGTTGATTGTTTTTAAAATAAAATTTGAGTTCTCAACAAAGTTTGTTTCCAATCTTTACTGAAAACTGGTGACCTAGAAATTTTTTTTTTTATATACCAAATAAATTATTAAAGGTAATGCAATCGTGATAATTTCGTTCAATCTATACCCCGTGGAGAATATTCCAAACCAGGAAGCTTTACACTCCACAACAACTGTTAATTCTTTACAAAGAAAAAAATATCATCGGATTCACTATATGCGAGCCTCCAGAGACAAACAAGTAAAAACATTTTGTACTGTATTAATAATATTACTATTATTATTTTGAATATTTTAGCTCAGAATTAATGTTAATTATTAATATTATAATTATTTCTTTAATATTTCAGCTCAAGGTTAGTGCTAATGGATGCTTCACTTTACTTATTTCGATTTGCTCAGAGGTAATCACAATCTTCGTGTCGTTGGGAGGTGTACTGCTTTTAGCTTGTACAGTACCTATTATTATTTTGGGAGATTTGAGCGGTTTATTAGAAATTCTCAGAGGATTGATCGACCTTATCACTACGGCAGTTATCAACGTTGTTAGTCTTTTCTTCAGTGGTAAGTTACTTAAATTTTTATCTTATTGCAACAATACGCCTCATTATTAACGGTATTTCTTTTTGTATATCAACCGGACGAAGCAAAGGTAATATCATGATCGCCGATACAATTACGGGCATGAAAATCCCGTCATTTGATATTGGAGATGTCATGAATATTCCCTAAGAATATTGATCCAATGTGCTTTATGGACTTACACTTTAGTAGATGTACTTTTCGAGATAAGGTAGGGGACAGCGATTTTTTAAAAGTAATACGAAGAAAAGTATGCGGAAATATTACATTATATATATATATATATATATATATATATATATATATATTTTACTCGTGTTTTCACAAGCTTTCATTTGACACCACACTCGATGAAATTTTTTTTCACTTCCGATTTCACTCCTCAAAACGAACCCCTTAAGTCAAAATTTATGTTACGGTGGTATAAAATGATCAGTGACTTCACAAAACAAACCCCAAATGAGTTTTCTTTCCAATCTTTACTGAAATCTGATGACCTTGAAATTTTTGTTTTTTTTATATACCATATAAATTATTAAAGGTAATGCACTCGTGATAATTTTCGTTCAATCTACACCCCGTGGAGAATATTCAAGAATTTTTTTCGAAATTTTTTGATAAGTACTTTTCGAGATAAGGCCCGGGACAGCGATTTTTTTCGCGAATTTTTAAAAATAATACAAAGAAAAGTGCGCGCAAGTATAATATTATATATATTTTTTACTCGTGTTTTCATAGGCTTTCATTTGACACCACCTAGTAAAAAAAATTTTTTTTCACTTCCGACTTCACCCCCCAAAACTAACCCCTTAAGTCAAAATTTAATTCTCAAAGCTACATGGCTCTGATGAGGCCATCAATTCCTATATTATTACCAGACAGACAGACAGACACCGAAGTGATCTTATAAGTGTTCCGTACGGAACACTAAAAAGTATACTTCGCATATTGTGGTGTAGAAATCGATAATCAAGAAAAATACTGGGCTCCTCACAAAGTATGTTATGTTTGTGTTGAGGATCTTAAGAAATGGTATAAGAAAGAAAAGAAAACTTTTAGATTTGCAGTACCCATGGTATCGAGAGAGCAAGAAAATCATTCAAAGGATTGTTATTTTTGCAGCGTTCATGTTTCTGGATATAACTCCAAAAATAAGAAAGTAATTGTCTATCCTAACTTTACTTCAGCTAATCGGCTGGTAGGACATCGACCGGGACTTCCTGTCCCTGAGCCACCTCAGTCTATGGATGACGTTTTACAGACCAGTCCCGAATTTAATGAAAGTCGACCGGATGATGATGAGTTTCAATGTTCTCTAAAAAATTTAAAACCACAGTTGTTTACACAAGCCGAGTTAAATGATTTAGTGAGAGATTTGGGTTTGACTAAGGAAAAAAGCAGAATTGCTTGGTTCTAGGCTGAAAAAAAAACATTTATTGGAATTTGGAACATCTATTTACCATTATAGAACAAGATACCAACAGTTTGCTTAGTTTTTCAAGCAAGAAGAGGATTTGGTTTACTGCTTTGATATTGGTAGTCTAATGAGCGAATTTAGCATTGAGTACAAGAAGGAAGATTAGAGGCTTTTTATAGACTCACCAAAAACTAGTTTAAAAGGTATTCTGTTACACAATGGAGATACTTATGCTTCACTGCCTGTTGTTCATTCAGTCCATATGAAGGAAACTTACGAAAATCTTAACATGATTTTATAGAAAATTAATTATCCAGCTCACGATTGGATGCTATGTGGAAATTTAAAGTTGTCTCCATGATCCTTGGTCAACAAAAGGAATTCACAAACTTGCCATGTTTTATATGTGATTGGGACAACAGAGCAAGGGATCAACATTGGTCCAAAAAACAATGGCCCGTAAGAAAAACAGCTGACGAGAAGAACATTTCGCATAAAACTTTAGTAGACCCAAAAAAGATTCTTCTACCACCACTACACATCAAGTTAAGCTTAATGAAACAATTTATGAAAGCCTTGCCTAAAGATGGTGAATGTTTTAAATATTTGTGTAAAAGATTTCCTCATTTATCAGAAGCCAAACTGAAAGAAAGGGTTTTCGTTGGGCCTGATATCCGTAAAATGATATTCGATTCCAACTTTGAAGCAAGGATGATTACAAAGGAAAAGCAGGCTTGGATATCATTTAAAGAAGTTGTGACTAGGTTTTTGGGCAATGTGAAAGACCCTAACTATGAACTTATCGAAGCTAATATGATAGACAAGTTCAAAAATTTGGGCTGTCTGATGAGCCTTAAAGTTCAATTCTTACCCAACCATCTTGACTTTTTTCCTAAAAACTTAGGCAATGTGAGTAAAGAGCAAGGGGAACGGTTCTATCAGGACATAAAGGAGATAGAGAAACGGCACCAGGGACGGTGGAATATCAACATAATGGGCGATTACTGTTGGTCACTTCATAGAGAACAACAAAATGCATCACATCGATAAAAAGCTACACAAGAAACTTCACAGAGAAAAGGGAAAGGAAATACAAAAAAATAAGCACCTAAAATATTCGCATTGAAGGGAAAAGCAGGATGAAAAATTAAAAGATAAGCAAAAATCCCCGGGTGGCAATCCACACCTTCGAAGAAGGGAGCCCCATCGGATACGGGGGGGGGCAATTCTACGTCAAAGCGAATAGTTAACCCAAGCTTCCGAAAGAAAATAGCTGCTCTCGGCACCTGGAATATACAGAGGTGGAGGACAAAGAACACTGAAGTCATACAAGTGTTTAAGAAGATGAACATAGACATTTTAGTAATAAGCGAGACGAAGAAAAATTGAAGTGGAATAGAAGAAATAGATGAAGTGATGCATTGTTGGAGTGGAGTAAAGAAGGAAGAAAGAGCAAAGGCCGGAGTTGGAATATTAGTAAAAAAGAAGTGGAAAAAGAAAATAACATCTTGGGAACCCATCAATGAAAGAATCATAAAACTAAATATAACCATGCTAGGAAAAGACATGGTAATATTAGGAGTATACGGCCCAACAGAAGACAACACTATAAGAGAAAAAGATAACTTCATGGAAACACTAGAAATAGAAATACAAAAAGTAAAGAAAAACCAAGAATTAATAATAATGGGAGATCTAAATGGGAGAACGGGAAGGAAAACAAAGGACAATACCGTGCGACCATTCGGAGAGAGACTAATAGAGCTGTGTGAACTAAACGGCCTCAAAATAACAAACGGATTCTACAAACACAAAGACATCCACAAATATACTTGGATGCAAGAAACGCGAAACTTAAGATCAATAATAGACTACATTAACGATACCACTATTAAAATAAAAGACGTAAGAGTAAAGAGAGGGGCAGAATGTTGAACAGACCATAGACTGTTAACGGCAAATATAAAAGTACCGTGGTACAAGACCATAAAGCAAAAAGGAACAATAGATAAAGAAAACAGAAATACTAATGAGATAACAGAAAAAGCAGACAAAGAAATAAAATACAAAAAACACTTACTGCAAGACGAAACGATAAGAGACCTATACAGACGACGATTAGATCAAGAATTAAATTAATTTAACTACGGCAACCTCCAACAGATGTATGACCACATAAAAGAATGCATCAAACAGGCGGCCCTAGAAGCATTAGGTAAAAAAGACAACGAGAATAAGAAACATAAAATTCGAATCTGTGAAAAAACCAAAGAATCTATAAAGGAGAAAAAAAAGACTATACGAAAAATGGCTGAATACAAAATCAGAGGAAGATCTACAGAAGTATAAAGAAAAAAATGCAGAAACGATGATAAACAAAGAAAAGAACGAGAGATGGGAAAAATCGTGCGAACATGTAGAACGGTAAATAGGAGGAACTAGAAGCACAGAGTCATGAAGAATGATTAAAGCATTAAGGACCAACAATAGAGAGAAGATGTATATAGAGTATATCCCAGAAAGCGAGTGGGAAGAATATTCTAAGAAGCTGCTAACAGAAGACAGACAAGAATTCCAAGAAAAGAACCCTGGAGAAGAACAGAATAAGGAAAAAAAGAGATAGAACTAAGCTATGAAGAAGTAAAGAAGACAATAAAGAAGACTCAAAAATAACAAATCTGCAGGGTCTGGGAGTGTGGTAAATGAAATGATTAAGTACGAGTCTAATAAATTACATCGAATGCTGAGAAACATGTTCCAGAGAGCGATAAATGGAGAAAAAATACCAGAGGAATGATCAAAAGCCTATATAGTATCGATATTTAAAAAGGGAGACCGCAGCAGAAAATGCACAAACTATAGAGGCCTAAGCATAATATTGAGTATGGGACGTTTGTATGGAAAAATTATTAAAAATATCATAGAGGAAAATATAAAGGGAAAAATTGAAGATGACCAAGCAGGCTTTACTGCCGGAAAATCATATATAGACCACATATACACTATAAAACAAACAATGGAAAAAAAACTGGTAAAGAATAGCCATCTAGCCTTCATAGACATAAGAAAGGCCTATGACTCAGTACCAAGACAAAGATTATGGAAGGCAATGAAAGAAATGGGCATTGATAAAGAACTAATATACGCAGTAAAAGCTCTCTACGAAAATAACACAGTGAACATAAAAATAGGACATAAGATAGGAAAGTGACTCCAAACATCAAAAAGCCTATTACAAGGATGCCCTACATCCCCCACACTATTCAAAATATACCTCGAACAAACATTAAAAAAATGGAAGCAAAAATGTAGTGGAATGGGAGTCCCAATACGAGAAGATTACTTATATACTCTAAGTTTCGCAGACGACCAAGTAATCATAGCGCAAGATGAGGGAGGTAAGAAAACTGAAAGAAGAATACACTAAAGCAGGATTAGCAATAAACTTTGATAAAACGGAATATCTAACAACAAAGGATGGAAACGTGGTGAATCTAGAAGTCGATAACGAAACAATAATCAAAGGAACCGATAAATTTTATTATTTAGGAACCATCATTTCAAAAAACGCAACATCAGAAGAAGAGATTAAAGCTAGATTAGGACAAACGCGGACATGCATAAGACAATTAAATTCGATCCTGTGGGACAAGCACATTACAAAGAGAAACAAAACACGCATATACAAATCAATAATACAAAGCATAATGACATACGGGTCAGAAACATGGACGATCAACAAAAGAAATAAATATAAAGTTAACGCGGTAGAGATGGAGTATTGGAGAAGATGTTGTAGAGTGACGCGTATGGAGAGAATAACAAATGAAGAAATAAGAAGCAGAATGAACATCACAGAGAACGCAATAAACACCATTGAAGAGAAACGATTAAAATGGTATGGACACATAAGACGGAGCGAAGATAATAGGTGGATAAAAAATAAAAAGAGGAAGACCCAGACGATCGTGGAGAGACGATGTGGACGAGGCTATGGAGGACAGGGGTCTAACAGATGGAGACTGGGAAGATAGAAACGGATGGAATCAAAGGCTGAGAGAAGGAAGACAGCGTCAGCTGTAGAAAATTCTTGATATATATATATATATATATATATATATATATATATATATATATATATATATACATATATATATATATATATATATATATATATATATATATATATATACACATATATATATATATATATATATATATATATATATATATATATATATATATATATATATATATATATATATATATATATATCTATATGAAGTGAAATATGTTATCGTGAGTAAAAATTGTGGCCTAATCAAATAAAAGTACGGTTTAAGTTTTTATTTTTTATGTATCAAATTTTTCCTATTTTGAAATTTAATTGATGTCATATTGTGAGAGGAGAACTGTAGGTGATACAAAAAAACTGATACCAGATACTGTTTTAGCACCCAAAAATACATAACACTTAGATGTATTGGTTTAAAAAGTTTTTAAAAATATTTTTTTGTTGGCCTGTGTAATTTATCTGGTATATAAAAAGAGATCATCAGTTTTTAGCAAAGAACAGAAAAATACTTTGTTGAAAACTCATTTGGGGTGTGTTTTGATAAGTCATTGATCATTTTATACCTCCATAACTCAATTTTTTAATTTAAAAGCAATCAACAGCTAGACACCAAAAAGGCTTCTGGCGCTGACGGAATACCTGCCATAGTTCTTAAAATCTGTGCGAGGGAACTAACACCAATTTTCTGTAGACTTTTCAACCTATCCTACAGAAAGAGAATATTTCCTTCCTGCTGGAAATGTGCTACAGTTCAGCCGATACCTAAAAAAGGCAAGAAGACCTTGCCAAATAACTACCGACCAATCGCAGTGCTTTCAATAATATCGAAAGTCATGGAAAAGGCTATCAATCAGCATCTTCTAAAATATCTTGAAGGATTCAACATTATTAGCGATCACCAATATGGCTGTCGTAAAAATAGATCAACAGGAGATCTTCTGACTTTTGTAACACATGTTTGGAACAATGCAATTGAACACTTTGGAGAATCTCGAGCGGTTGCTCTTGACATATCCAAGGCATTCGACCGTGTTTGGCATGATGGGCTGTTGGCTAAGCTACGTTCTTATGGTATGTCGGAAAAGTTTTGTTTGTGGCTCTCATGTTTCCTCAGAGAGCGTTCTTTACGAGTGGCAGTCGACGGATTTCTTTCTAACACCTTCACTATCAACGCCGGTGTACCCCAAGGCTCCATACTGTCTCCTACTCTCTTTCTCATTTACATTAACGACCTACTGGAAAAGACCGAGAATCCAATCTACAGCTTTGCAGATGACAGTACACTTATCTCTTCATTCACTTTGAACGCTCGGACATCGGCTACTACGAATATCCGCAGACAGCAGGAAGTCATTCAACTTAACAAAGACCTGGAAGAAATTCTATCTTGGGGTGACAGTAACCAAGCGGAATTTAACGCTACAAAAACCCAGGCGGCAGTTTTTTTCTAAAAAAGTTAACGTTGCTGAACCCGACATAGTTATGTCGGGGCACTCCATTCCTCTAACATCGTCACTCAATTTATTAGGCGTTAATTTGGGAGCAAATATGTCCTGGCATGAACATGTTGCGGGCATAGCATAGAGTCTCAAAAGTTGGGAATATTGTTTCGAACCAGAAAGCTTTACACTCTACAACAACTGTTAATTCTTTACAAAGCTCAAATTCGACCAACTATGGAATACTGCTCCCATGTTTGGAGCTCCGCTCCCAAACATACACTGCATTTGTTGGATTCTATTCAGAGAAGAGCTGTTCGTCTGATTAGAGACCCGGAACTGACCGTCGCGTCGGCCTTAATTCGCTGGAACATCGAAGAACGGTTGGCGACTTGAGCCTATTCTACAAGTATTTTCATGGAAAGTGTTCGAAGGATGTGGCCCGCTTAATTCCTCCCAGAGTGGTGCATGTTAGAAGTACACGTCGCGCTAATTCTTCACATCCGTATGAGGTTCAGCTTGTTACTCCTCGTACAACGCTTTTCAAGCAGTCTTTTATATGGAGAACATCATCCCTATGGAATAATTTGCCCAGGACTGTGTTTCCCACCGAGTACAATCTACAGCGATTCAAGAACAACGTGAATCGCTTTCTTCGCACACGTGTCCCTCCTGTAGCGCTTTAGGGACTTCCCTGTAGCACGTGTGCTAGACCCATAAAAAAAAAAAAAAAAAAACATGCGGAACAATAATTGCACAAGTCCGACTTGCACTTGACCGATTTTTATATATGATTTTTAAATTTTGTGTTTTTTTCTCTCTTTAGATTATATCTAGGACATACAGGTGTTCACTCACCTAGGTTCAGTACAAAATTCTTACATTCAATTACTCTAGTATGTTATAAATTAATTTTGTTAACTATTATGATATTGTAAAATATTACACAGGGCAACAAAAAAATATTTTTTTTTGGTGCCTGGGATTTTAGAGCTGATTTTAACTATATTTGGGACGCTAAATCTATACATGCAATCCGTTTTTTCTCTATCAGCTCTACTTTTTTAGATACATCAACTTATCTACCAATGTGGTTTTTATTCAGTATATTCATTTATGAGAGTTCTAAAATTATTATATATTCATTAATGTAGGTACAATGGTTTTATTGTCAGTCTGTAATTGAGTAAATTCCAGGTAAATCTATAAATAGTGGAATCATTGCCTATCAGGTACCTGAACTGACCCTTTTAATCACCTAACTCGGGTAAGTCTCGTCAGTTTGTGCGTTCTTAATAATGAGAGTAGATCGAATTCGGCGTGTTATTTTATGTTAAGAAAAGAGTGTTTTTGTATTATTGAACAGAATCAAAATGAGTTCAGGTTCCAGTTCAAGAAGAAGTTGTGTAAATCAACCTGCTGTGTTTTGCTATATATGCGAAGAATACATGTTTCAACAAAACAGACAAACTATTACTGACTTTGTAAAGCGAGCGTATCTTGGATACTTTGGAGTTAAGCTTGGTGATCAGGACAAAACGTGGGCCCCGCATCTCGTATGTAAAACTTGTACAGAGCATTTACGGCAGTGGACTACCGGGAAAAGAAAATGTCTAAAATTCGGCGTGCCAATGGTTTGGAGAGAACCAAAAAACCACTTCAATGATTGTTATTTTTGTTTAGTAAATACTAATGGAATCAATCGAAATAACCGCAGTAAGTGGACTTATCCCAATTTAGACTCGGCAATACGCCCTATCCCGCACTCAGATGAAATACCGATTCCAACATTTCATCAGCTACCACATATCTCTGATGACGAATATTTTCCCTCTGATCGCTCTTCTGATGCTAATGAAACTAACAGTGACTATGAGGGGACGTCATCAGTTCCTCAACGCTTCAATCAAAATGAATTAAATGATCTCACCAGGGATCTCAATTTATCGAAAAAAGCTTCTGAAGTACTGGCTTCTAGGTTGAACGACAAAAATTTACTGGAACAAGGAACCAAAATTACCTTTTACCGTACAAGAGAAAAAGATCTGCTACCATTCTTTTCTCAAGAAGACAATCTTGTATTTTGTCACGAAATTAGGGGACTCATGAAAGAAATGGGACTTTCTGAATATATTCCAGATGATTGGCGCCTATTTATTGCCAGTTCAAAGCGAAGTTTAAAATGTGTCCTTCTACATAATGGCAATAAATATAGTTCAATACCACTAGCTCACTCAACGAAACTGAAAGAAGAATATAATACCATAGCTTTGATCTTGCAGAAGATAAAGTATTACGAACATCAATGGATGATTTGTGTAGACTTAAAAATGGTAAACTTTCTTCTTGGGCAGCAAAGTGGTTACACGAAATATCCGTGTTTCTTGTGCCTCTGGGATAGTAGGGACAAAACACACCACTGGGTTAGAAAAGATTGGCCTCAGAGAGAAAACATGGACGTTGGGGAAAAGAATGTCATTAACGACGCTTTGGTTGAAAGAGAAAAAATCATACTTCCTCCGTTACATATAAAGTTGGGCTTAATGAAGCAATTTGTAAAGGCTCTTGATAAGAATGGGTCTTGTTTTGCATATATAGGGGTAAAAATGCATCAATTGAGCACAGAAAAACTCAAAGCGGGGATATTTGACGGCCCACAAATAAGACAATTAATTAAGGATCCTGCCTTCATAAATTCAATGAATCAAGTTGAACGAGAAGCTTGGACATCATTTATTGCAGTTGTAGAAAATTTTCTAGGCAAACATAAAGCACAAAACTATGTTGAAATGTTTAACAAGATGCTTAATAGTTTCAAATCCTTAGGGTGCAATATGAGTATTAAAATACACTATTTACACAGCCACTTAGACCGTTTTCCAGAAAGTTTAGGAGACATGAGTGAGGAACAAGGTGAAAGATTTCACCAAGATATTAAAGTTATGGAGGACCGCTAACAAGGAAGATGGGACATGCACATGATGGCAGATTACTGCTGGAGTTTAAAAAGGGACTGTTTAAAAAAACATTCAAGAATGTCGCGGAAAAGAAGCTTTCCAAGTGTTGAGTTACTATTTCATTTCTTCAATGTTTTTTTTTTTGTTTGTAAGTACGACATAATATTGTATTTTGTATAACTAAAATAAAAATTTCGTATCTACTTTTGTTTACTACACTTACGGATTTGAGTTACAATAATGTAACTTATATTTTCTCTAAAATTGTATATCTTAAAAATTTGAGCTCCTAGGTACAAATGAATACGTTATTTGAATTCAGGACATCAAATTGATATAGAATCAGCTCAAAAAACCTCGACACCAAAACAGCTGTTCCCCTGTGTTATAATAATATAAATAAATAAAACTATTAAATGTAAAATTTTGAACGTAATTTTTACTTAAAACTGTTTATTCTCTGTAGGTTTATCTATCGTTTAACTTAATTCCATACATTTATTATTGTATTTGTAAACGTACAATTTAGCTAGTGAACGTCACAGACCAGAAACCAACTTTTAAATCCCTTTCAAAAGATTCCCAATTAAGACTATACCCCGAAACCCTCTTTTTGTGTCAATTTATCATTGGCTTTACTAAATTGGGGGTGAAATTATTAAACCGCTGTGGAGCAGATGGGATGTAACTAATGAAAAATTATAAAAATATTAAAAAAGCGTAATAAGCGTAATTAAAACTGCACGCTTTGTAACTGAAAGCTCCTTTTTAACACATGTCAGTTCCGGCGAGTTCCTGAACTTAATTTATTCTACCGATACAGAAAAACATATAAATAAAGGTTGTCGAAAAAGTTGTGAGCCTTTTAAAGTCAAAATTGACAAAGTTGTTTTTAGTGTTTCCTATGGAACACTTATAAAATCACTTCGGTGTTTGTCCGTGTGTCACACCCGATTTTCTCTGAGACTATTTGGCATAGGAAGTTGAAATTTGGCTCTAATATAGGAATGGTTGGTCTCCTCAGAACCGTGTGGTTTTGAAAGTTAAATTTTGACTTAAGGGGTTAGTTTGGGGGTTTAAATCGGAAGTGAAAAAAAAATTACCAGATCGTCGAGTGGAATGTCAAATAAAAGCTTGTTTAAAAATATATATAATGTAATACCTGCGCACTGCCTTATATTATTTTTAAAACATTGCGAAAAATCACTGTCCCCTCCCCTTATCTTGAAAAGTACTAATCAAAAAATTTTGAAAAAATTCTCGAATAATCTCCACTGAACGAAAATTATCACGAGTGCATTACCTTTAATAATTTATCTGGTATATAAAAAGAGGTCAAAGTCATCAGTTTCAAGGTTGCAGTTTTCATGTTTATTATATTACTGCTGACAATTGAATCGGTGAGTTCGACAACCGTACATACATGTCCGAAAATGTCATTTTGAGAAATTTAAGAAAAACTGATAATCTTTTAAATTACTTATTTCTCAGGTTTGGCATACACAGAGAAGTTTTAGATCTGGTGATCTGGGATTTATATCTAGTAATAGTTTTTCTATAAACGAAACGGTCTAATAGTTATAGCTAAAAGAAGTTAGTGGACAAGTACGGTTTTCGAAATCAGTATCGTAAAAAAAAAAAATAAAACAGGTGAAAAATGATTACATTTTTAATAGTTCTAAAAGAATAACAAATAAATACTGATTTAAACATTTTAATCGTCATTTTCTGCCGTTGTCGTATTACAGGATGTTATATGGTAGAAAAATTCTAACATTTCACCAGTCATATATTGCATAACTTTTTTAATATCCTCGACTTTTTTCTCATTAATAGGTAGAGGATCTTTATAAGCGCCAGCAGTCGGTAGAGAAGGACTTTCCTTATGTTGCTTTAATAACTTAAATGTGTAGGAGAGAAAACCGTTTATGTAATTCCACGTTGTCACATAACCTGGAGTTGAACTGTCATAAAGAAATTGTCTATAGTTTGACACAGCAAAATTTTCTTTTCTAGTATTATCACCACTGCCTAAAATAGAACACGTTTTTTTTTATAATCAGTCGGCCACCACTTTTTAAAATCAATAATATCGTTATGTCGAATTAACTTTACAGTAAATGGCTGTTTTTTCCTTGAAGATAGTATTATTTCTTGATATTCTTCTGGAATATAAATTCGATCGTGTTTTTTTAATCACCCTCTTGACACAACCAAAATCCCTGTCGCAGGGCAAAAATGAATGCCCTCTTATTGGAAAGTAATAGTATATTTTGTTAAATCTCTTGGTCGCCTGCAATGCTAGCAAAAAGCGAACCATGGTCTGGTTACGATTCTGTCCCGCACATCCATCAAAAAATAAGTGTAACTCAGTGATTTCAGATGGTATGTGGTTCAATATATAATCATAAAGAACTGTGCATACTTCATTAGATCCTTTTAGAGCTTCACCCTCGTGGTAGCTATAAAAATGACCAGTGTTGTCTTTAAGATTATGAATCTGAAATGCATATACCCAAAGTTGCCTCAGATAAAAAATTTCTTCAACCGGGATATGTGGGAGGGGCATATTCTGCATATAGTCAAAAGCTAGGCCCATTACTTCTGGTCGTTCCTTACACAGAGATTGCACTTCTTTTAGTTTCGTGTAAAACTTTTTTGCGCGCCTTTTATGAACTATGAGTTCCGCTGCAACCACTCTCTTTGCATTATCATTAAGATTAACATCTTTAAGTTTAGCTCCAAGGCTTTCACATACCGAGCAGACATCAACCTGAGGTCTTCCAAACCTGAGATTGTAGTTTTCATTATAATATTTTAGATAGAATTCGTATTTAACCATATTTTCTAGCTGTGGATTTTTATCTATAAACAGATTGTATATTTTCTTCACATTTAAAGATGCATCCAAATAATGAATGGTTTTTAAGGAGTAATGGGAAACTTTAACCGGGAATGACTCAATGTGTTCTTTTATTTTCACAATCCATTCTTCGCATATTGCACGAGGTCTGTTGTTGTGCCGGCCTCTTAAATCCTTTGGTGATTTTGTAGCTAGAAGTAAGGTGTTTAAACGCTGAACTTGCCAATGAGATATGGCATGAAGACTGATAAATGCCTGTTTACATACGGAAATTCGATTTGATTGTTTCATAACAAAGTACAAAAAATTTGATTTTCTTTGTTGTTTAGGTTTTACGCCTCTTATCCGATGTCTTTCAATAGGCTTTGCTTCAATAAGCCCCTGCAAATACGTATCTTGTTCATTTTTTGGCTTACCGTCGTATAATTTTGATATTATTTCTGTTTTCTCTTCATCAGTAAACTGCTGCATGCACTTTTTTTTACACCTTAAAAATGTATTCATTAGTTAAAATTAATTAATTAAAAAAAAAATGTAAACTTACATGCATGTAGGTCCGACAGTTTTCGCTTCAATATGTTTTCCATTTTTACCAACATATTCCTGACCGTGCAAACGTGCTATTTTTCTTTGGTTATGTTTCCAACTAACAATATTCCTTTTTCTTTTTTTGTTGCCATTGCTAGTAACCACATCTTCTCTGTCACAGGATGACATATTTTATTTAAACAAATTTAAAAACACACGATAATTAAGCTATTTTAATTAATAAAACCCACACGAAGTCAACTCTTTCTTTGTAAACAAATAACTGCAGATATTTTAGTAGCTGAGATGAAAAACCGTACAAGTCACGGACATGTACGGTTTTTCCAGTCATCACCGAACGGCAGCCTACTGTAGAGCGTTAGCGTTTAAGTATATCGTACGGTTTTTATGCTCAGTTGATAGGGGGATATATTTAAAACAAAATGGCTATCTCAGTTTAAAATGTCAAATTTTGGACTTGTACGGTTGTCGAACTCACCGATTCAATTGTTTCGACACACTGTGTCTTCTTCTGGAGCAAGATATAAATTCACTTACAAAGTATGTTATGTAATATATAATTTGCCTGGTTATAAGTCTAAATTAATTCACCATATTTACCTTAATACCTAAAACAAGTTCAATAAAGAAGACCCAACCCTGTCTTATTGATCGTTGAGTATGATTTTCATCATACTTTTAATGAAGATTTCAGAATTTTGCATAATGAACAGAAAGGGAAATTACTGAATTATTTAGAGCTGGTAGAAATTAACCAGAGAAAATCTTCAGGTTTATTACTCAACTAGCCGTGCCCGCGGCTCCGCTCGCGTGGGCTTGATTCACTATTATCATCACTGCTTATTCCTTATGTTACCTAACATAATAAAATATCTGCCATTATTTCCCTTAGCTCCCATTATTTTTCCTTATCTCCCGTTATCTTTACATAATTTCCATTATCTAGGCTTATCTATGCTCATCTCTCATTATTTCTCCTTATCTCCCATTATTTCTCCTTATCTCCCATTATCTCACCTTATCTACCATTATCTAGGCTTATCTCGACTTATCTCACAATATTTCACCTTATCTCCCATTATTTCTCCTTATCTCCCATTATCTCACCATAACTCCCATTACCTAGACTTATCTCTGCTTATTTCCCATTATTTCTCCTTATCTCCCATTATCTCACCTTGTCTCCCATCATCTAGGCTTATATCGAATTATATAGAACATATATATAAATTTATAAACAACATGTATATCGGATAAGTGCTTCTCAGGTGATAAGCGCACTAACGGACAGACAGAGAGACGTTGCATGTTATGTATACTGTATTCCTTGCAACATGATATTGTTCCATATTTAATGGTTTAGGCAGTGTATTGCAAGAGAACGCGTTAACGGTAACTTTTTTTCCGACTTGATTCACTATTATTGTCACTACTTATTCTTTATATAACCTAACGCAATAAAATATATTCTATAACCTTGCCAGAGAACATATGTATGTTTAAAAAAAAGCACGTAACGCACTAACGGACAGACAGACAGACAGAAAGACGTTGTATTTTTTATATATTATAGATAGATAACCTGGCCAGAGAACATATGTACGAGGCTGCTTTGAAAAGTTCGTGCAAAAATAAAAACTACTTATGTGTTTGGGGTAAACTTTTTTTATTTTTCGACATAGTCTCCTTTTAGGCTTATACTCTTCGTCCAACGATGTTCTAGTTTGTTGATCCCTTCCGAATAATAGGATTTGTCCAAGTCTGTAAAATATCCATTAGGGTCTGCAATCACCTCCTCGTTTGAATAAAATCTTTGTCCCGCCAGCCATTTCTTCAAATTGGGGAACAAATAGTAGTCCGAGGGAGCCAAGTCTGGAGAATAGGGGGGATGTGAAACGAGTTGGAATCCTATTTCCATTAATTTTGCGACCACAACTGCTGAGGTGTGTGCTGGTGCGTTGTCGTGATGGAAAAAACGACTTTCTTGTGGGCCGATCGCGGGCGTTTTTTCTTGCAGCTCGGTTTTCAAACGGTCCAATAACGATGAATAATATTCACCTGTAATAGTTTTACCCTTTTCCAGATAGTTGATGAGGATTATCCCTTGCGAATCCCAAAAGACAGTCGACATAACCTTTCCGGCCGAAGGAACGGCCTTCGCCTTTTTTGTTGCAGATTCCCCCTTGGTAAGCCATTGTTTAGATTGTTGTTTGGTCTCAGGAGTATAGTAATGTATCCATGTTTCATCCACAGTGACGAAACGACGCTTAAAGTCCTCCGGAATCTTCTGGAACAGCTGAAAACCATCCTTGCAACACTTCGCGCTATTCCGTTTTTGGTCAAGCGTGACCAATCGCGGCACCCATCTTGCGGATAGCTTTCTCATGTCCAAATGTTTATGCAAAATATTATGTACCCGTTCAGTCGAGATGCCCACAGCACTAGCAATCTCACGCACCTTAACTCTTCTGTCATCCATCACCATATCATGGATTTGATCAATGATTTCTGGAGTCGTAACCTCCACAGGCCGTCCAGAACGTTCAGCGTCACTTGTGCCCATATGGCCAGTCCGAAAATTTTGAAACCACTGATAAACTGTTCTAATCGAAGGTGCAGAGTCATCATAATGTTTATCAAGCTTCTCTTTAGTCTCCTGAGGCGTTTTGCCTTTCATAAAGTAATGTTTAATCACCACACGAAATTCTTTTTCGTCCATTTCTTGAAAATCACTCGACTTCCTTGATTCACACGAATGCCAAACACAAAGAAATAGACCAATATGGCTGAAACTTGGTGTGCGTTCATTCAAGAGATGCTTCTAACTAAACATGACCTCGATACGCGCTGGTGGTGCCATTTCTCGGACTTTGCACGGACTTTTCAAACCAGCCTCGTATGTTTTAAAAAAAAGCACGTAAATCGGATAAGTGATTCTCCAGTGATAAGCGCACTGACGGATAGACAGACAGGGATACGTTGCATTTTATATATATTATAGATATAGATTATTATTATTATATAACTTGGCCAAAGAATATATGTATGAATTTAAAAAAAAGACACGTAAATCGGATAAGTGATTCTCGGGTGATAAACGCACTAATGGACAGACAGGCAGAGACATTACATTTTATATATATTATAGATTATGTTTTAAAAAAAAGTACCTAAATCGGATAAGTGCTTCTCCAGTGATAAGCGCACTAACGGACGGACAGACAGACAGACAGAGATACGTTGCATTTTATATATATTAGAGATTTAATAAAATATATATGTATAACGTGTTCAGAGAACATATGTATGAATTTAAAAATCACGTAAATCGGATAAGTGGTTCTCGAGGGATAAGCGCACTAACAGACAGAGACGTTGCATTTTATATATATTATAGATACAGATTATTATTATTATTATATAACCTGGCCAAAGAATATATGTATGATTTAAAAAAAAAAACACGTAAATCGTAGAAGTGGTTCTCGGGTGATAAACGCACTAATGGACAGACAGACAGACAGAGAGATATTGCATTTTATATATATTATAGATTATAGATTATAAATATTCTCTGCTACTTAATATTGTTCCATATTTAATGGTTTAGGCTGTGTATTGCAAGGGAACGCGCTAGCGGCAAACTTTTTTCCGACTTCATTCACTATTATCGTCACTGCTCATTCCTTATGCTACCTATTGTAATAAAATATAGCCTATAACCTGGCCAGAGAACATATATACGTTTTTAAAAAAAAAAGTACGTAAGTCGGATAAGTGGTTCTCGAGTGATAAGCGCACTATCGGACAGACAGTCAGACAGACAGACAGAGACGTTGCATTTTATATATATTATAGATATAGACGATCAATTAGATGGGGGGTGGGTCTCCTTTATTGAACATTGTTGGGCATCTGGAATCTTTGGCACAATAACACTATTCAGTATATATTACCACTAGACCAAACACTTTATTTTTGCGCTCGACGCGCATTTCGCCAACCATGTTAGCTTATCAGGAGCGATATCAATCATCAATATGGTTAGCGAAACGCGCGTTGAGTGCAGAAATAAAGTGTTTGGTGTAGTGGTAATAAATACTGAGTAGTTTATTGAACTTATTTTAGATTTTAAGGTAAATATTGTTAATTAATTTAGTACCTGTAACCCGGTAAATTACATATTCTGTAACATACTCTGTAGTTAATTTTCATCTTGCTCCAGAAGAAGACACAATGTGTCAAAACAATTGTTAGCAGTAATATAATAAACATAAGTGGTGATCTTAAATAGTTGTTTAAATTTTCTTTTCTAGTTAATAATTGCTGTTTTAGAGCTTTAGTCTATTTACCTATTTCTGATGAAACAGAGCGTAATAAGTTAGTGATGAATAGTTTTTGAAAATAATGACAGTGTGAGCTAATATTTAGATATCTATTGAATCGATCTTCCTACGATTCCCTTCCTTATTTGTACTAGTGTATCTAGACAGGAGTAGCATCACCTGATTCAGTTTCCATTTTAAATTTTATGTTTGGATGCAGTTAAGTAAGAGTTCACAGAAAGATAGTTAGGTGTTTTTCATCATGTGGGCAAATACAGGTATAGTCATATATACATCAAAATTATAGTCTAGAGGACCAGAAGTTATTCGAAAGTCATAAAATTATTTTCTACTGAAAAAATAGAAACGCATAACTAATCTAGAGGTTTCGTTCTTAAATGTTCATTCGAATATAAAATATGTAGAGGCATGACTTTATTAAATTAACTAATGATAAGTCAAAACTCCAAATCCGTTAGATCTTCTAGAACAGTGGTGCTCAAACGGTCGATCGCGAGTGCTTTTTGAGTCGATCTCGAGAAAAAAATTCCGATATAGAACTATTCACAGATTTTGTTTTAGGTAACTAAAACAAAATGTAATGAATAAACTACTAAAATTTATTCGATCCACAATTGGGCCAGAATAACTCCCTCATCACTTTTTTTATCGTAATAACCCCCTGCTAGCGGCAAAAGACGGCTTTATCAAAGGAACGCGCGGTACTTGTCAAAGAAAAGCCGCGTTTTTGATTCTCGCCGATTTTTCTGGAAACTTCGGGCGGCCTGTTTGACGGGAATATTCGAGACTTCGTTCGCGTCGATATAAATGTTGCGCCTGCAGGAATAGGAGTCAGTTTGAGTTGTAACTTGAAGGCGATACATCGATACAAAGTTTATTAATAAATAGTCCAAAATGAGTGCGGCGAAGAGCAAAAGTAAAACTTATCATTTTAATAACGATTGGGAGGAAGAATTTTTCTTTTGTATGGTAAAGGATAAGTGCATTTGTCTCATTTGCCGTGCGTCAGTTGCAATACCTAAGCGTGGGAACTTAGAGAGGCACCATAAAATGGTTTATAAAAACTACGAAAAGGATTTTCGGTCACAGAGTGAATTAAGAAAACGAAAAGTACGTGATTTGATAACTTGTTTGAAAAAAGAACAAACCATGTTCACAAGACCAGCCAAACAATCAAAAGCTGCAACGATTGCGTCATTTAAAATATCTCATATATTGGCGAAACACAAGAAACCATTTGATGATGGATTGGTTATGAAGGAAGCATTTATTGAAGCGGGTGAGACTTTATTTGGAGATTTTAAAAATAAAACAGAGATTATGTCTGCTATTAGAGAACTTCAGTTATCTCGTCCGACTGTCACAAGGCGTGTTGAAGTCATGAGTCAAGACATGGCAGATAAACCAAAACATGATATCATGGAATGTACATACTTTTCTTTACAGTTCGACGAATCCACCGATATGACAGACACTGCCCAGCTGTGTATTTTTATTCGAATGGTATTCAATGACATGTCGGCTAAGGAGGAGTTTTTGACAATGATTCCTCTGAAAGGAAAGACCCGTGGCGAAGATATATATGACGTTTTCTTCAGTTTTGTAACAAACTACAAGCTTCCAATACAACCGATGGAGCACCAGCAATGACTGGAAACGAAAACGGTTTTTGTGGCATTATGTCAAGCTAATGATGATTTCCCTTCATTTTTCTCCTTCTATTGCATTATACATCAACAAGTTTTGTGTTCAAAAGTTCTAAACATGGAGGAGATTATGGGCATTGCAATAAAAATTGTGAATTCTATCCGTGCACGTAGCTTGCAACGACGGCTCTTTAAATTGCAGTTGGAAGATAGTGAATCAGCTGAACACACTGATTTAGTTCTTCACACGGACGTCAGGTGGTTGAGTTACGGAAAATTCCTAGAAAAGTTTCAAGAATTATTGCCCGAAATAAGAGCTTTTCTGGACGAAAGTGGTGATGACACTCAGATGCTGAAAAAACAGAAATGCTGACTGATTTGGCATTTTTGACAGACATCACAATGCATTTAAACACCATTAATTTGGAGCTTCAAGGTAAAGAAAAAACTATTATTGAGATGATTAGCGCAATGAACCCATTCAAAAGTAAATTGCAACTTATGATAGATCAACTGAAAAGAAAGGATCTGACAAATTTTCCGTCTTTGAAAGCAAGGATTCCTCAGTTGAATTATGATATTTATGAAGCAGAATTATCAAATATTTTGGGCCAATTCGAAATACGTTTTTCTGATTTCAGTAAATTGGCAAATATCGCATCATTTATGAGTTATCCTTTTTCGTGTAAAAACATTGAGGAATTAGCTACTGAAATAGCAAGTCAGTTTAACATGGACTCATGTTCTGTTGAAAATGAGTTAGTGCAGATTATATCAGATATACATCTCAAAGCCACAGCATCTGATACAATATTCTGGTGTTTTATATCTGAAGATAAAATCCGAATCTAAGGCAAATCGCCCTTCAACTGATGGTAATGTTTGGGTCAACTTACTTGTGCGAGTCTGCATTTTCTGAAATGAAAATAATTAAGTCAAAATATCGCAATCGACTAACTGACGAACATATGTTATCATGCTTGCGATTAGCACTCGGTAATTACGTACCATCTTATGAAAAGTATGCTGAAGACATCCAAAGTCACTCTTTAGTTAAGATTAGACACTAGAACTCGTTTGTTTTGTAAGAACCAATAAACTCGCAATTTTGAATAAGTATGAGCTTTTTCATTGACATTTTAGAGCAGACCTACACTTACCTTGACTAAAAAAATGCATATTGTGCGGAAAACTAATATCTATGCCACGATACACCCTACCTAGATGACAATCCTGCATCACACTTACTTGCAGCCTCTCAGAGTCGATCGATCGTAGTCTAACAATATTGAGGTATATCGCCAGCAGTTCAAGTTTGAGCACCCCTGTTCTAGAAGCTTCATTTTAATTAGAACATTTGTTTCTAATGATTTAACACCAGAACTAATCAAAATATCTTTGAGATCCAACTTGATAATATCTATCCATTCAGTAAAGTAGTGGCATAAAGTCTACAATGAAGGACGTAGTTTTCTTGTTATAGAATTTAGGAGATTTTCCAAAAATCGACTTATTTTTTGGCGAATCCCTCGTACTAATAATTAAACACAGTGGTACATTGGCTTTGTGAACTTTAGTCTGGTATAAATATTTGGTTTCTAGCTCTTAGGGCTAATTCATTATTCTAATCAAGAAAAGTAAAGAGCTCTGAAAATAAAAACGTAGGCGAACCGTGAAAAATTCATTGCAATTTGCAGAAAAGCTTCTTTTTTATGTTATTTTTTTTAATAGTTTTTTTTAAGGTACCTGAGGTAAATAAGGCCCAGGGGGGTAATAAGGCCCAGGGGGTAATAAGGCCCACATTTCAAATTTCGCGGAAAAACATTTCTATGACACTTCACTGTTTACGCACACGTGCACAATATCGGTGTGAATGTTTCCGTATTGGTCCGCAGTCGCTAGCGCCGCCATCTTGCCAGTGACGTGCGATGCGTTGATGAAGTGACCGGCTACTGTGCAATTTTATAATTTTCATACCAAGAAACTGTAAGTATTTTTACGTTTAATTCAATAATTGACTAATAACGCTGTATTTATTATCTTAAGTATGTCTTGTACAATACAATGGATATGGTTTTTTCCTAGCCAGAGAAAGATTTTTTAGGTTTATTAGGTTATTTTGTAAAAAGGTGGCATGAGGTTAATAAGGCCCATTATAACGGTACTTGGGCCTTATTGGCCTCTTAATATTTGAGTATCAGATTGAATTTTTTTGTGTTCTAGGTCAATGTACTATGTGAATTTTACTGTCAATATATGTGTAACATTGTTACAGATTTTGATTAAAATGCCTCCAAAGAGAGCTCAGTGGACAGAAGACAATTTACGGGCCGCTTTGGCGGCAATAGAACGAGGGCAGCTGACGCAACGAGCTGCAGCTGAACGTTACAACATTCCAAGACGAACTCTCCGAAATCACATAAATTCAAAAAGTACTATTAAGCGCTTAGGTCGTAGTTCCATATTGACAATCGACCAAGAAAAAGATCTTGTACAACGCATTATACGATTTGCTAACATTGGTGTACCTGTTACTCCAAAAGTCATACGGAGACAAGCATTTTTATTTTGCGAGAATTATGATATTAAGCACAATTTCAATAAAGACTCTGGCATTGCGGGCAAAGACTGGTTTAAAATGTTTTTGAAAAGGAACCCAGAAATTTCCAAAAGAAAAGCCCAGTTTATGAATCCAGGCAGAGCACAAAAATTAAACCGTCCTATTGTTGCTCAGCATTTCCAAGAAGTGAAAGACCTATATGAGGAATTAGACATTCTACAGAACCCGCAACGACTCTATAATATGGATGAAAAGGGGTGTAGACTCACTATTCATGATCAACAAACTGTTTTGGCGCAAAAAGGAGCTCGTCGAGTCCATTTGATTGCACCTGAGCACGCCGAAAATGTTACCATAGCAATGTGTGTTAATGCTGTTGGTACCGCTATCCCACCAATGATCATCTTTAAAGGCCAAAGACAAAAACCAGAATATAGTGATAACTTACCAGCTGGATCTCTCGTAAAGATGGCTCCAAAAGGAAGTATGACCACGGAATTATTTATAGAATTCATCAAGCATCTGGGAAAGTATAAAACGCAGGGAAAAGTCTTGTTAATCTTTGATGGAGCGTCCTCGCACCTGGATTATACAATTGTTGAAGAAGCAGACAAGCATGATATTGTGCTTTATTGTTTGCCTAGTAACACAACCCATGAACTTCAACCCCTCGATAAATCCGTCAATAAGTCTTTTGAGCATCACTGGGATCAAGAAGCTATGACATACATGTATCAAAATCCTGACAGACGCTTGACGAAATCGAACTTCAACAAAATATTCTCAAAAGCTTGGTCGAGGGCATTGACTCATGAAAATATAATAAATGGATTCAGGGCTACTGGATTGTTTCCATTCAACCCTGATGTATTACCAGATGAAGCATTTGCACCAGCGATCTTGACCGAACATCCTCCTTCACAAACTTCAACTATTATTGAGGCAAACATAGAGTACCCTGAAGTAACGTCACATTATGACACTGTTTCACCATCAATACAACAACGAAGAATGTACTATTGCTGACATTGTTACCCCAGAAAAGCAAATTGGTGTAAGGGCTTTAACTGATATTGCTACATCAACCTTTCCTGTGAAAGTACCACAAACCAAAAATACAAATTGCAATGCTTCAACTCCATCGCCAAAACCATCAACATCTGGTATTGTGACAAAACGTCCTTTTATTCTAAGTTCAGACTCAGAGACTGATATTGAGCCTGATGCTGTACAGAAGATGTTGAATAGAAATGATCACACCAGAATCAATTTATATACCTCCGAAGAAGACTCAAACGATGATACTCCGCTAGCCAGTCTTAAAACAAAGGAAACTAAATCCCCGTTTCAAGAACTTATGCCAACTCCAAACTATGCTGTAATCAAAGACAAATCAAGAAGAAAGGCCATCAATTATAGAGGTCAACGGATTATTAGGGACCTTTTTAAAAAACGAGAAGAGCTAAAAGAAAATGAGATGATAAAGGTGAAAAAATCAAAAAAAGCCAATCAGAAAACTAAAGATCGTAAGAATAAGTCTGGAAAAGATAGCAGTAAGGTTAGAAGTCAAAAATAATTGAATCTGAATGGTTCTGCCATGCTTGCAAAGAAGGACGTGTTTCGGACATGCGGCAATGTGTCCGATGTTTTAAATGGTACCACGAAGAGTGTGTCGGACTCTCAACCGAAGATAAAGATATGTTTTATTGCTGTGACTGTGATTAAACAAAATACTTAACTATATTTTACCGTCTCAGTATAAATAATTTGTTTGTTAATCGTTTTTATTTTTATTTTGCTTGCAGAAGATATTTTTTTTTTTTGTTTTGAGAGTCTATTTTTTGATTCTAGGAATATGATTGTGATACTAAAGAACTGAGTTAGGTACTTTTAATTAAAGTCTGATTTTAAGTCTTAAAAATTAATATAAAAGTAATTACATTGTTTTGTTTAATAAGAAAAGAACTGATAATTTAAGTTTTCAAAGTTACAGAACATGTTGTGATTGTACTAAGTACCTTAATTAAGACCACTAGTTCCTTGAAACTAAATTGTCTACGATTAATATTAATAGGGCAATGAGGCCCACGTTTAATAAATAAAGGAAAATGATTAAATAAGTAAAAAACAACAATTTACTTTTATTTTAACTTATTTCTAGGTAAATTTAGGACGATTTACTGTAAAAATAAAGCAAATTTTTATATGGGCTTTAATATACTACCGTAGTATAATAAGGCCCCTGAGAAGGGTTTTTAAAAAGTGTATTTTCTTATTAAAAAATATGCTTTTCTTAATTGTTTTACACCATTTATTACATCAACATGTACAAGCTATGTAAACAATATGTTTTTGACATCCTATATGCATTATACTCAGATTTAAAGCAATATTTTTTTAGGTGGGCCTTAATTGCCACCGGTACCTTATAAATTGTCTCCCCTTCTTCACTTTTTGATATTATAGGATGTTTTGTAAGCATTCTAGTTATTTTTAGCAGCAAGGACTCGCTCTAATCATCTTCCTTTTCATATTATTTTTCTTTCGGTTAAAAATGATAAAAAATAACATAATTTTCGGATTTACCGACTTAAATAAGGTGTAACTTGACATGTTCTAAACCATGAAGGAAAATTATTAGAATACTGCTGAAATTAAATAAAAATTGTCGATCCTTACCCTGTCACCCCCTTACTCTATAATGATAGCGTTCAAAATAGTTCCTGTCCCAGTTCAAGCATTATATATGTCCCAACTTTTAAATCGATATTTGATGTCGTTCAAGAGTAATAGTATCAATAGGTAGACACACAGACGACTGACGGACCGACGGAAATTATAGGCTGTTTTGCGTGATCTAGGGATCCTGAACTATAAAAAAAAGCAAAAATGTAGGATTTTGTTGTTTCTACGCTCACAAGTATTAGACATAACATTTGGACGTTTCCAGTTATTCTCATCTATGATTTTTACGTTATTATTAGTGTTCCGTACGGAACACTTATAAGATCACTTCGGTGTCTGTCTGTCTGTCACACCCGATTTTCTCCGAAACTATTTGACATAGAAAGGTGAAATTTGGTAATAATATAGGAATTGATGGCCTCGTCAGAGCCACGTAGTTTTGAGAATTAAATTTTGACTTAAGGGGTTAGTTTTGGGGGGTGAAGTCGGAAGTGAAAAAAAAAATTTTTTTACTAGGTCATCGAGTGTGGTGTCAAATGAAAGCTTGTGAAAACACGAGTAAAAAATATATATATAATATTATACTTGCGCGCACTTTTCTTTGTATTATTTTTAAAAATTCGCGAAAAAAATCGCTGTCCACCCGCCTTATTTCGAAAAGTACTTATCAAAAAATTTCGAAAAAATTCTGGAATTTTCTCCACGGGGTGTAGATTGAACGAAAATTATCACGAGTGCATTACCTTTAATAATTTATATGGTATATAAAAAAAAACAAAAATTTCAAGGTCATCAGATTTCAGTAAAGATTGGAAACAAACTTTGTTGAAAACTCATTTGGGGTGTGTTTTGTGAAGTCACTGATCATTTTATACCACCGTAACATAAATTTTGACTTAAGGGGTTCGTTTTGAGGAGTGAAATCGGAAGTGAAAAAAAATTTTTTTTTACTATATCATCGAGTGTGGTGTCAAATGAAAGCTTGTGAAAACACGAGTAAAAATATATATATATATATATATATATATATATATATATATATATATATATATATATATATATATTGTAATACTTGCGCACACTTTTCTTCGTATTACTTTTAAAAAATCGCTGTCCCCTACCTTATCTCGAAAAGTACTGATCAAAAAATTTTGAAAAAAATTCTGGAATATTCTCCACGGGGTATAGATTGAACGAAAATTATCACGAGTGCATTACCTTTAATAATTTATTTGGTATGTAAAAAAAAACTAAATTTCAAGGTCATCAGTTTTCAGGGAAGGGAAATCTGAAAATCGGGAAAAAATTAACAAAAATTGAAGAAAATCAAAAATAATTAAAAAAATCGAAAAAAATTGTTACAAATTGAAAAATTGTCAGAAGTGGAAAAAATCAATAAGAATTCAAAAAAACTTCAAAAGTTTGACAAAATTGACGATTCGTTATAAAACTTAAAAAAAAAATGAATATTAATAAAAATTTGGAAAATCAAAAAAGTTTTTTAAAAAACAAAAGAAAAAAAAAATAAAAATTGAAAAATAGTAATATTGCAAAATTGGAAAATCGAAAAAATAGTAAAAAAAAAAAAAAATTGAAAACCGAGAAAAATTTAAAAAAATCCAAATAAAATCGTTAAAAAACTTAAAAATCGTCAAACATCGAAAAAAAAATAAAAAATCATAAAAACACAAAAAATATTAAAAAATCGATAACAATTGTTAAAAATGGAAAAATCAGTTGTGTAATTTGAAACGTAATTTGAAAGTTAAAAACTGAAAAATTCGAAAGGAAAACTGAAAATCGGGAAGAAATTTAAAAAAATTGAACAAAATCAAAAATAATTAAAAAAATAGAAAAAAATTGTTACAAATTGAAAAATTTTCAAAAGTGGAAAGAATCAATAAGAATTCAAAAAACTTCGAAAGTTTGAAAAAATCGACGATTCGTTATAAAACTTTAAAAAAATGAAAATTAATAAAAATTTGGAAAATCAAAAAAGTTTTTAAAAAACAAAAAAAAAAAAAAAAAATTAAAAAAATAGTAATATTGCAAAACTGAAAAATCGAAAAAATAGTAAAAAAAAAAAAAAATTGAATTGAGTGCATTACCTTTAATAATTTATTTGGTATATAAAAAAAAAAACAAAATTTCAAGGTCACCAGTTTTCAGTAAAGATTGGAAACAAACTTTGTTGAAAACTCATTTGGGGTGTGTTTTGTGAAGTCACTGATCATTTTATACCACCCTAACAAAATTTTTTATTTTAAAAACAATCAACGTACTGAACACTAATTGTGCAAGTTCAAATTGCACTTGACCGCTTTTCTTTTATTTATGAATAGCACACAGTTAGTTTTCTGTCTCCCGACAACTTTCAATCAAATCTCAAATAACAATAATGGTGTGGGAGTTTATTACAAGAATATTCAGCGAAAAAAGCAATTTGTTTGTTTTAGTGTATAAAGTGATAAAATTCTCTTTTTGTTTACGGCTCAATTAATACAAAGGTCCAAAAGGGTTTAGACAGCAGCAGACAAAATGGGGGATTCGGAATTTAATTGCGGCTGTAAAGAATGGGTTTTATTGTGTTTTTGTATAAAAATAGCTCTTAAGAATTAAATTTGGGTCGGATGTTCGGCATCAAAAAATTATCTAAATTGTTTTGGTTTCAGTAAACAGGAAGGACTAAAGATATTGGGTTGTAATTGTGGCCATTTACATATATTTTCTCGAGTTATATTATTCTTATTATATTTTAAGTTATTATGTAATGATTTTGATAGGTTGTAATGCTGAAATGTACAATGTAACACGTAAACTGAAAATTTTTTGGTTTAGCTACTTAAAACACATTTTCTTTTTTGCAAAATTCGACTTTGTTCATCAATATGGTCTCCTTCAAGAGCGATACAATCAGTCCAACGCTTTTCTAACATTTCTATACCTTTCTTGTACAAGGATTTGTCTTTGCCTTCAAAATAGGCCTCAGTTTCGGCGACAACTTCTTCATTGAAGCCAAATCTCTTTCCCGCGACCATTTTTTTGAGGTCTGCGAGTAGATAATAGTCGCTGGAGGCCAAATCTGGAGAATACGGTGGACTTGTGACACGGTGCATTATCTTGATGAAAGAGAACATTTTTCTTGTTCATTTGAGCCCATTTCTTTGCGATTTTTGCCTTCAAACGCACCAATAACTTTATATAATATTCGCTATTGATGGTTTTTCCCTTCTCGGCATATTCGATGAACATTATTCCATGCACACCCTAAAATGCAGAGGCTAAAACCTTCCCAGTCGACTATTGTGTCTTTGGTCTCTTCGAGCGACTTTCACTGGCTGCTGTCCACTCAGCTAACTGCCGATTTGATTTCAGTGTGTGGTGGTGGATCCATATTTCATCCATTGTCACAAATCCTTTTAACTGCGCTTAAACAGATCCAAACAGCGCTCAAAATCATCAACACGTGGTTGTTTTTGGTCCACTGTGAGTAAACGCGGTACCCATTTCAAACAGAGCTTTGTCATTCCCAAATGTTCAACCAAAATATGACCAATACATTCTTTTGTTATTTTTAGGGTATAAACTATTTCACGCAATTTTACTTTACGGTCATCCAAAACAATTTTGTGGATTTTTTTATGTTTTCCGGTGTATTCACCTCATTTGTGCGTCCGGAGCGTTCAGCATCATTTGTATCTGTACAATCGCGTTTAAATTCAACGACCAGTAAATGATGAGTGATTTTCTAGGGGGAGAGTCCCTGCAACACTTATCAAGCCATTGCTTTGCTCGAACGGTATTTTTTCGAAATTCAATTTTTTCCATTGTTATAAACATATCAAAAATAACGTCACTAAAACCACTGTAACTTGTAAACTAATCGCCAAAACGTCATGGAATTTTGACACATATCGTTTGAAGGTTGGTATTTCCTAAAAATCATATGGATTTCTTGAAAAGGGCGACAACTATGTATCAGACCAAAAACTTTTCAGCCTACATGTTAGAAATGAAATATCATGCCTAGCAAAGCCCTCTTAATTTGGCCGTTCGGAACCGGCATTAAACTGAAGGTCGCCTATGTCTGTGGAACATTTAAAAGGGCACCAACCACAGGCAAAGGCGAGACTGTCGCCTACGTCCGGATATGGCATTTCAAGAAGAATGTTCAAATATCTAGACTGATTATCACGATCATTTCTGCCATTTTTTAAATGTTCAGTACTTTTAGATTCAAATTAACTTTAATGAAATCCATAAATAAAATTATCTCGAGGTTCTGATAAGAGAGTGGGGCATCTCTCAGAGTCTTTCCTGCTAAATGTCAACATCTTTTTTACACCTTGTTCATAAGAACTCAGCGGGGGCAAAATAATCCTAAAATTCAATAAAATTTATATTTGGAAAATAACATAGCTATAAAAAAAAAATAATTCTCTGTCTTTTAAGTGTGATACATATTTTCTTAGGTATTTTTTTTATGCTGATTCCAAAAAAAAATCATAAAAAAGGCAACCACCGTGAGGTTTTTTTTTAGAAAAAAACACTCAAAGTTGAGAGAAAACTATTATATTGAAAAAAATAAAATAATAAATAATGTATAATCATTAAAATTATGGAATAAAACTATTATTTCGGACATCTTTAAATGTTCTGAATCTACATTTATCGTGAATATTAGGTTTTAGTGTTCATGTTTAATAAAAAACACGCATACACCACCTTTCACTCAGCTACGTAGCAAAATGCTGTTTAAAATAAATATACGTAACTGCTAAATTAAAAAACTGTTTTTAATTTTTATTAATATGGAACAAAACTATTATTTCCCGTGTTTTTTGAAGTTCTTAATTCTGATTTGACACCAAAAAATAAAGTTTTATATTCAGTTTCCACAAAGAACTCGCTTTTATCACTTATTTTTAAATAAATAAATATATAATAAAAGACTGTTTTTAGTCAATTTCCACTAATTTATTTATAATTGTGATGAGGCGTTTCGGCGTCGATGCAGCTTCTTCAGATCTGCATTTTACACTCAGCATTAGAGACTCATATAACATGTATCTCAAGGTAATCCACTCAGAATTATTATTTAAACTAAACTTTATAGAATTTATGGTCAATACACGTGAAAAAGTAAAAACAATAATACATAAAAAATATTTAAAACAATACGATAAATTACAATATCTCATTCAACAAAAACGTAAAACAACACAAAATAAGAAAAAAAAAGAATTATTTACCGATCATCAATTCTTTAATCGATTTATTAACATTTCCAACATACCTTTTTTGGACAGGAAAAAAATCTTCTAACAAAAGGTTTCAAACAGAATATTGGAACTAACTTCAATATCCAAGAATCGGAGACATTACGTATTGATACTGAGATAGCTTTGAAAGATAGTCCTAACAACATATTATCAAAATTTCAAACAGCCAAAATTATTAAAAAAAAATTCATATCTAATAACAATAACATCATCCAAGACTTAAGGACAATAAAAACCATTCAGAGTAAAGCAAAACAAAATGATGTAATCTTTATCAAAGCAGATAAAGGTAACACAGTAATAGTAATAGACAAAATCGAACATATTAATAAAACGTTAGATTTTTTTAAAACAGGAAAGTACGAAATTTTAAATAATAGTGCAAAATGCAGATCTGAAGAAACTGCATCGACAGCGAAACGCGTCATCACAGTTATAAATAAATTAGTGGAAATTGACTAAAAAACAGTCTTTTAATATATATTTATTATGAATTTCCATCAAGTAGAAGCTACAACCATCCGAAAAATAAATAAATAAATGCAACTACTCAGTATATATCACCACTACACCAAACACTTTATTTTTCTACTCGACGCGCGTTTCGCTAACCATGTTAGCTTCATCAGGAGAGATGATTGAGTCAATCATCCACATTCCCAACTTAAATAAATGCAATGAAATAATAGTTTTGTTCAATATAAATAAGAATTAAAAAACATTTTTTTTTTTAATTTAGCGGTTGCAAATATTTATCTTAAACAGTATTTTGCTACGTAGCTTAGTTAAAGGTGATGTATGCGTGTTCCTTGTTAAACATGAACAGTAAAACCTAAGTTTTTATGATAATTGTAGATTCAGAATATTTAAAGATGTCCGAAATATAGTTTTATTCCATAATTTTAATTAATTTTTTTTTTCTTAATTTGATAATTTTCTAGCAACTTTAAGTGTGTTTTCTGAAAAAACCTCATGGTGGATGTATTTTTTTATGATTATTTTAGATTCGGCATAAAAAATACTTAAGAAAACACGTATCTCACTTAAAAGACAGCGATTTTTTTTTGTATACCTGTGTAATTATTTACTCAATAGTAACTTTCACAAATTTTCCTGGACTAAGCCATGCACCACCCCAACTCCACAGTCTGGAAGGTCTACCGTTCCCCTCCACGCCAGGCCCTAGGCCGTCTACCAAGACACAGCGACCTCATTCTCCAGGATTAGCTTAAGTTAACTTTAAGCTTAATTTTAAATTATAATCATGAAATATCTTAAGTCTAATTTTAAGTTATAATGATGAAATTTCTTAAGCTTACTTTAAATTTATAATCATGAAATATCTTAAGTTCTCCCAACACATTTATATAAACTGTTACCTGGGCTAAGTTAATTAGGTCTCTGAAATCTAATATCTTGAAGACACAATATGTGAACTCATGTTCGTATCAATTCATGTAATAACAGTAATAGGGTTAGTTCAGGTTACGGAGACAGTTCAACGTCATAGTGGAATTTCAACATAATTTTTATCGTGAAATTTTATCATGAATTATAGTCATATTACAAAAGACCACACAAATATATCAGTAAAGTACCGTTTCAACCTATTACCAAGATTCGAAAATTTAAAATTGTATATTTTTTAGAGCTCCTGTATATGAGGTTTTTACCACATATTACAGTTGTACTGCATAATGAGAGCATATAATTTTCAGAAAAACGCTATTTAAATTTATTTCCAAAAGAAGAACTTAATATTTCATAAGCAAATTATACATTCAGTCTGCCTTTATGCCGCCCCTACCTGGTTGCAGCATTTCTGATACACATACGACAATACTGCAGAGGGTTCAGAAATCAGTACTAAGATGTGTAATAAATTCTGGTAGGTATGTTATAACACGTAGGCTGAAAAGTTTTTTAGGAAGTCCCAACCAAAATTTCATGACATTTCGACGATTAGTTCACAAGTTACAATGGTTTTAGTAACGCTACTTTTGATATTTTCAAAGGAATGGAACTGTTGTTTTTTGATGGGAAAAAATACCGTTCAAACAAAGCAATGGCTTGAAAAGTGTTACGGGGACTCTGCCTCTAGATAATCACTCATCATTTACTGGTATGCTGAATTTAAATGCGGTCGTACAGATACAAATGATGCTGAACGCTCTGAACGCCCAAATGGGGTGGTTACACCGGAAAACATCAAAAAAATCCACAAAATTGTTTTGGATGACCGTAAAGTGAAATTGCGTGAGATAGCTGACACCCTAAAGATATCAAAAGAGCATGTTGGTCACATTTTGCATGAATATTTGGGCATGAGAAAGCTCTGTTCGAAAAGGATACCGCGTTTGCTCACAGGGGACCAAAAACAACAATTTGTTGATGATTCTGAGCGCTGTTTGGACCTGTTTAAGCGCAATAAAAAGATTTTTTCATGCGATATGTGACAATAGATGAAACATGGATTCACCACTACACACCGGAATCAAATCGGCAGTCAGCTGAGTGGACAGCAGCCGGTGAAAGCCGCCCGAAGCGAACAAAGACACAACAGTCGGCTGGGAAGGTTTTAGCCTCCGTATTTTGGGATGGGCACGGAATAATTTTCATCGGCTATGTTGAGAATAGAAAAACCATCAATAGCGAATGTTGTATAAAGTTATTGGTGCGTTTTAAGGCAGAAATCGCAAAGAAACGGACCCAAAAGAACAAGAAAAAAGTGCTCTTTAATCAAAACAATGCACCGTGCCACAAGTCAATGATTACGATGGCAAAATTACATGAATTGAAGTTCAAAAGAACATAGGCACATAGGGTAAACCACTAGGTTTATTAGATTAAATAATATATTTATTATCAGGACTAAATTAAGGAAAAACTTAAAGAATAAATTTCACATAGCTTTAACTAAAATTTTGCTAATTTTGAAGTTTTTAGAAAAGATAAATTTTAGGCTTAGTTCAGACTACAGTCTATGTTATCTCAACAAAACTCAAAATGTTCACTATCTCACTACTACATAAGAAGTGTGACGGATACCATAAACAAATGTTCCGTTTAGTAATACAAAAAAAAACATCGCAATTGCTACAAAACCAACAACACAATAACTGTGTAATAACCTAGTAGACCAAGAGGGCTACCCGAAATTTTCACCTGTCGACTAACCGTCTGCCGAGTTTTTAAACTCGAAGCTCGAAAAACGACCGTTCTTGACTGGAAAAAGCAGGTTCAGCTTCGGTATTGGCGGCGTCTGCCTTTTACAGGTGCCCTCTTATTTTATCAAGAACAAACTAAATTTATTGATTTTATATGGTTAAATGTTCATTTTTGAATCGACATTTTTGGAGCTCTAAAGCTAGGTCCGGTCTCGGCGGTATCTGCCCTTTGGGGCACTCGACTTTTTTAGTGTTATGGTAGTTGACTCAAGTGATTAAACAACAATCCATTTTTGGATGTAGCATATTGGGCTTTATTTGGACATTCCAGGGCACGGGAGCCGCAAAATCTACGTTAAAAACTTTGATTCGACTCGCCCGATAGAATGAATAACTAGGCAGACGGTTAGTGGACAGGTCAAATTTTCGGGTAGCCCTCTTGGTTTATAATAAATGTGTATGTACGTACATCGGTATGTTAAAAAGGAAATAAACGAGAGAAAGTAAACGTGAGAAAAGGGCGAAATAATTACAAATAAAATGAAAAAATCAGCTGATAAATAAAATACCTTTCAGGATAAACTTTTGTCCAAAACAATTTCTTTTTACATATAAGATTCATTAATACACACAAAAATATAAAAACCTTTAAAATCTAATAAAATGAGATTTCAAAGAGCACTTGTAAAAAGAAGTGTAAAATACATTTCCGCTTCGAAAGGCTAACAACTGATACCCAACTCCGGTGCATCTACTTAAAAATATATATCACAGGTCAACATTTTATCTAGGCTTGTACTCGGTAAACCAACTAGGTATCTTAGGGTTTTTAGGGTCGCTGATCACGATGAAGGGGTCAGTTAATCTTCATCAGGTCAGGTTCAAGGTCATTTGAAGGTCAAATTGAGCCAATGCAGCCAAAAAATCTGAAAAAATTCACACGTATGTTTTTTGGGTCACTGAATCCAAATCCGGTGTTATTTTTTTCATATAAGGTCTCCCGAAGGTCACTAGAGGTTACTTCAAGGTCATTCTGAGGTTATTTGGAATAAAACAGTTATGAGCAGGCCAAAAAATCTGAAAAAAATGGTGTATACGTTTTTAGGTCTCTGGTTCAGAATTAGAGGTCGGTTACCCTTCATCAGGTCGGTATTAAGGTCATTTGGAAGTCAAATCATTGGATAGCCGTCAAAATAAACCGTTGCACGTGTTTGTTGGAATTCTGAATCGAAATGTTTGTCTTCTTCTAACTCGTGTCTCCAAGAATACACCGGAAGTTATGTCTACTTTAATACTTTGTAAGATTCTGAAACTTCATCGGAACGTTCTGACAATATTCTCATTTTGATTTGTGCCAGTAAGGTCCTCCACATTTCCCGTTATGTGCATCTGTACTTGAAGGGGGGAGTGACTTTATAGCATAGCATCTACTATATATAAAAACAACGAAACGGAATTGTTTAAAAATCCAAGAGTCATCCTATTTTCAAAAAAGGTAAAAATATCACACTATAAAGTCAGTGAAATCGTTTTTTCTTGTGAAATATTAAAATATTATTCTGATCATCCAAGAATTTTCTCTCTTCGCTTCACCCTTCTGATCGCTCCGTTGACCAATCCTCCATCTCAAGTTTGAAGTTTATGGAGAATTGTAAAAAACATTGCCAATTAAATTTACAAGAGCCCTAGCGTGTTCCCAGAATTCTTAGAATTTGCTGACTTATAATTCGTTTAAATGCACACACACACGCACACGCACGCGCACACACACACACACACAGTAATACACACACATACTCATACACACGAAATAAAACACACAGACATACACACATAATCACACACAGTGATCCACACACGCACAGGCACACACACACGCACACAAAGACACACACATCCACACGAACTCAACAATACACACAGGCACACCCATATAAATAAAACATACACACACAAACTCTGTGACACACACACAGTAATATATACACAGACACATACAAACACAGAGTAATACATACGGAGTCGCACAGATACAGTAATACACACACACACACACGCACACACCATAAGTCACAGTAATACACACAGAAGCACAACAGTTACGTACCCACGTAGGCACACACATCAATACACAAACATACGCACACAGACACCCACATATAAATTCAGTAATTTACACCCATACACACGCAGGCACTCACGGATTCATTTGTGAAGAGGGATTCACTTTTGGAGGGTCATTAACTTTTGGAGGGGGCTACTGTCAGCGGCGCCGGCGGCGACGACAAAAATGATTTTAATGTATAGTCAGAAATTAAAAATTTACATAAAAAATTAATGTCCTAATCTTTGGTATAACTAAATATACTAAGCTAATCATCAATTCGAGCACGTTTGCGTTGGGATTCAAATGACCTTCGAATTGATTTTCTTTTATGGTTTACATTTGTGTCTCTTTTAAGGCTCCAACAGTAGTCCGCTAACATATTCGTACCCCAAACTCCTTGATATCTTTGTTCAAATACTTTCAGATCTTGATGCATACGTTCTCCTTGCTCTTCACTGAAGTCTCCTAGGTTCTCGGGAAAGTAGTCAATGTGAGAATCTAGGAAATGAACCTTGAGATTCATCAGACATCCTAGTTCCCTGAAGTTATTTACCATTTTCGCAACGATTTCTTTATAATTTGGATCTTTATTGTTTCCCAAAAACTTTATCGTCACTTCTTTGAAACTTCTCCAAGCTTTCCTTCGAATTCTTTTTTTTTTCCTCTACCCATGTTCTTATATTCCTGCTTAAAACGATCTATAGAAGAAATGGTAGGGAAGAAAAGAACACAGATTAGGAATTAGTGACTCAAAAAAGGTGGGTATCGTTTTTTTTAGATTTTTCAGCCGCTATCAATTAAATTGACCTTCGAATGACTTTGAACCAGATTTGATGGAGGTTAACCGACCTCTAATTCTGAATCAGAGACCTAAAAAACGTATACACCATTTTTTTCAGATTTTTTGGCCTGCTCATAACTGTTTTATTTCAAATAACCTCAGAATGACCTTGAAGTAACCTCTAGGGACCTTCAGGAGACCTTATATGAAAAAAATAACACCGGATTCGGATTCAGTGACCCAAAAAACATATGTATGAATTTTTTCAAATTTTTTGGCTGCATTGGCTCAATTTGACCTTCTAATGACCTTGAACCTGAACTGTTGGAGGTTAACCGACCTCTAATTCTGAACCAGAGACCTAAAAAACGTATACACCATTTTTTTTCAGATTTTTTGGCCTGCTCATAAGTGTTTTATTCCAAATAACCTCAGAATGACCTTGAAGTAACCTCTAGTGACCTTCAGGAGACCTTATATGAAAAAAATAACACCGGATTCGGATTCAGTGACCCAAAAAACATAGGTGTGAATTTTTTCAGATTTTTTGGCTGCATTGGCTCAATTTGACCTTCAAATGACCTTGAACCTGACCTGATGAAGGTTAACCGACCCCTTAGTCGTGATCAGCGACCCCAAAAACCCTAAGATACCTAGTTGGTTTACCGAGTACAAGCCTAGATAAAATGTTGACCTGTGTATTTTATGTATTTTGTAAATAGTCTATCTATAAATGTATGTAGGGGTAGGCAGTAAAGATATCGTGAAAATAATCTAGACTAATAAAACTTTAGAAAATAAAAGGAATTATCGTTTATCTTGGTGATGATAATTTGTTCGACAGTAAAAAGCCATTTGTCTCAAGATCGCTCGAAAGGAAAAATTGACAAATAAATGTAATCATTGTAAATAGTAAATGTTTTTTCAACGGCACCTGCTTCCAAACCGAAAGAAAAAGCTGAAAAACTAAAACCTTTTGAAACAAAAATGGAGACCGTTCATTTCCAGTTAAGTCGTCTAGGCTACGTGTTCCATTAGCAGTAAATTAAATCTCTGGATTTTTCAGTTTAATTGCCTGGACCGCCAAAATTTACGATCGAGCTCGTAAAAGTTGGGTTTTATACGAAACCAACCGCATTTTAAACTTTTTTTTCACCCGAAATTGCAGTTCTCGAATCCATGATGGTTTATTAGAAGACAATAAAATTAAGAAAGTTAGTATCTATTTAAAAGGATTAATTGTACTTATTTTTCGATTACAATTTATCCCCATTCAGTTGCCAGAAATCTACGTACCTAGGTTAATGAACTCAACCAACATACGAGGCTGGTTTGAAAAGTCCGTGCAAAGTCCGAGAGATGGCACCACCGGCGCGTATCGAGGTCATGTTTAGTTAGTAGCATCTCTTGAATGAACGCACACCAAGTTTCAGCCATATTGGTCTATTTTTGGCATTCGTGTGAATCAAGGAAGTCGAGTGATTTTCAAGAAATGGACGAAAAAGAATTTCGTGTGGTGATTAAACATTACTTTATGAAAGGCAAAACGCCCTAGGAGACTAAAGAGAAGCTTGATAAACATTATGGTGACTCTGCACCTTCGATTAGAACAGTTTATAAGTGGTTTCAAAATTTTCGGACTGGCCATATGGGCACAAGTGACGCTGAACGTTCTAGACGGCCTGTAGAGGTTACGACTCCAGAAATCATTGATCAAATCCATGATATGGTGATGGATGACAGAAGAGTTAAGGTGCGTGAGATTGCTAGTGCAGTGGGCATCTCGACTGAACGGGTACATAATATTTTGCATAAACATTTGGACATGAGAAAGCTATCCGCAAGATGGGTGCCGCGATTGCTCACGCTTGACAAAAACGGAATAGTGTGAAGTGTTGCAAGGATGGTTTGCAGCTGTTCCAGAAGAATTCGAAGGACTTTAAGCGTCGTTTCGTCACTGTGGATGAAACATGGATACATTACTATACTCCTGAGACCAAACAACAATCTAAACAATGGGTTACCAAGGGGGAATCTGCACCAAAAAAGGCGAAGACCGTTCCTTCGGCCGGAAAGGTTATGGCGACTGTCTTTTGGGATTCGCAAGGGATAATTCTCATCGATTATCTGGAAAAGGGTAAAACTATTACAGGTGAATATTATTCATCGTTATTGGACCGTTGTAACATTCATTTTTTCTTAGATTTTAAGACCATGTAATGTTACTGATTTTTCACTTTAAATTGTACTTCTTTTCATTTTTGTATCGCGGTATATTAATCAGAAATTCCAAGCCGTTCGGTATATTAGTGTGCTGTGCGGGTTTGCGACCGAATCTCTCGATACGCCGGGATTGGTTAAATATTTGTATCCGCAGTTTTGGTTCCGGCGTAGCCATATTGCCGAGAGAGTGCCCACGGTTTATTTAAGAGTCCGGCGGACAGGAAGAGGGGCCAATTTCCACCGAGCCGCCAAGTAGGTTGTTTCGACCAAGCCGCCAAGTAGGCTAAATTTCCACCGAGCCGCAGCGAGGCTTACTTCGACCGAGCCGCAGTAGAGGCTCATAGCAACAATTATGAGAGCTAAGTAAAGCACAAGTTTTTTTCTAACGTAAAGCCGTAGTGGGCTCTAAGTGTTTCCTACAAAGTGTGAAATCGGTTGTGTTCCATCGAAGGCCTAGAAGCCCAAATAAAAACCGTAAGTTACCAGAACATTCATCAATAGACCTATTCCCGAAGTAGTGCCTTAATAGCAATTTGAACTGACAAAAAGTGAAGTGAAAATCACCATTCTTCGCTTTCGGGGGTAGTCAGGTTTTAAAATTTAAATGTCTGATTTAGGGACTCTAATAATAATAACTACCTGTTAGGCTAGAATTTTTTGTAATCCTTAAAGACACAGAGGTTAGAACTTTTATTTTAAAATCATGAATAAATTTTCTTTTTGTTGATTAAAGCTAGTGTCTCACTGAATACCTATCTTACTTTTCAGGATAATGACGGCTGTACCAAACTGTTTTTATTTTCAACAACTGTACACCCTTTCAGTATTTTTTCATTTTTTTAGCTGAAGTTAGATCCTTTCTATTTTAAAATGAATGGTGCCCAAAATTTGTACAGCTAAAGCTTTTTAAAAAATAGAAAATAATTCCAAAAAGACGTACAAAAATTATCTCTTACCCATATCTCTCTACCAAGGAAAACTGAGCTAGTGTTTGTTTAATTTCTTTAGTCCTTTTAAAATCATTAGTCACTCAATTCATTATCAGAAATTAAAGCGGGGCTGCAAGAAAATTGCGCTCAAGCGTGGGACAAACAACTTTCCACAGGGTACAAAAATGACGCCGCAAAAAGCAGGCGAGTTAACACCTTACTAAATGACGCAGTCTACGTGGGGCGCAATTGAAGTAAACACCTTTTCATAGGCTACACCGTTTAAAAACCGCGCTGCAAGAAAAACGCCCGCGATTGGCCGACAAGAAAGTCCTTTTCGATCACGACAACGCACCAGCACGCACCTCAGCAGTTGTGGTCGCAAAATTAATGGAAATAGGATTCCAACTCGTTTCACATCCCCCCTATTCTCCACACTTGGCTCCCTCGGACAGCTATTTGTTCCCCAATTTGAAGAAATGGCTGGCGGGACAAAGATTTTATTCAAACGAGGAGGTGATTGCAGACACTAATGGATATTTTGCAGACTTGGACAAATCCTATTATTCGGAAGGGATCAACAAACTAGAACATCGTTGGACGAAGTGTATAAGCCTAAAAGAAGACTATGTCGAAAAATAAAAAAGGTTTACCCCAAACACATAAGTAGTTTTTATTTTTGCACGGACTTTTCAAACCAGCCTCGTACATTGCAAAAAATACTAGAAGGGACAGCTACATTTGGTAATTTTTGAAATACAAAAGTCTCCAAAGATAAAATAGTTTGACTTTAAAATATTTATAGTAGAAAAACAAATTAATATGTAAAAAACCTTAATTTTATACTACACAATACTTATCATCACTACTCCAAACACTTTATTTTTTTATTCCACCCGCGTTTCGCTAACCATGTAAGTATTATCAGGAGCGATGATTGACTTCCACTCACTATATTATTATAATTTCACACTGTAAATGTAACATTAAGCTAACAACATACAGTCAGTCTAAAAAGTGTCCATATACCACAGTCATTAATCATCAGTATTAAAAAAAAAAACCGGTCAAGTGCAAGTTGAACTTGCACAATTAGTGTTCCGTACGTTGATTGTTTTTAAAATAAATATTTTTGCTAGGGTGGTATAAAATGATCAGTGACTTCACAAAACAAACCCCAAATGAGTTTTCAACAAAGTTTGTTTCCAATCTTTACTGAAAACTGGTGATCTCGAAATTTTGTTTTTTTTTTCTATACCAGATAAATTATTAAAGGTAATGATAATTTTCGTTCAATCTATACCCCGTGGAGAATATTTCAGGATTTTTTCAAAATTTTTTGGTCAATACTTTTCGAGATAAGATAGGGGACAGCAATTTTTCACGATTTTTTAAAAGTAATACTAAGAAAAGTGTGCGCAAGTATTACATTATATATGTTATATATTTTTTACTCGTGTTTTCACAAGCTTACATTTGACACCACACTCGATGACCTAGTAAAAAAATTTTTTTTTCACTTCCGATTTCACCCCTCAAAACGAATCCCTTAAGTCAAAATTTATGTTACGGTAATATAAAATGATCAGTGACTTCACAAAACACACCCCAAATAAGTTTTCAACAAAGTTTATTTCCAATCTTTACTGAAAACTGGTGACCTTGAAATTTTGGTTTTTTTCTATACCAGAAAAATTATTAAAGGTAATGATAATTTTCGTTCAATCTATACCCCGTGGAGAATATTCCAGGGTTTTTTCAAAATTTTTTGATTAGTACTTTTCGAGATAAGGTAGGGGACAGCGATTTTTCACGATTTTTTAAAAGTAATACGAAGAAAAGTGTGCGCAAGTATTACATTATATATATATTTTTTACTCGTGTTTTCACAAGCTTTCATTTGACACCACACTCGATGATCTAGTAAAAAAATTTTTTTTTCACTTCCGATTTCACCCCTCAAAACGAATCCCTTAAGTGAAAATTTATGTTACGGTGATATAAAATGATCAGTGACTTCACAAAATACACCCCAAATAAGTTTCAACAAAGTTTATTTCCAATCTTTACTGAAAATTGATGACCTTGAAATTTCTGTTTTTTTTTATATATATTAGATAAATTATTACAGGTAATGCACTCGTGATAATTTTCGTTCAATTTACGCCCCATGGAGAATATCCCAGAATTTTTTCAAAATTTTTTGATAAAAACTTTCCGAGATAAGGCGGGTGGACAGCGATTTTTCGCGATTTTTTAAAAATAATACAAAGAAAAGTGCGCGCAAGTATTACATTATATACATATTTTTTTACTCGTGTTTTCACAAGCTTTCATTTGACACCACACTCGATTACCTAGTAAAAAAATTTTTTTTTCACTTCCGATTTCACCCCCCAAAACTAACCCCTTAAGTCAAAATTTAACTTTCAAAACTACTTGGCTCTGATGAGGCCATCAATTCCTATATTTACTACCAAATTTCAACTTTCTATGATAAATAGTTTCGGAGAAAATCGGGTGTGACAGACGGACAGACGGACAGACAGACGGACAGACACCGAAGTGATCTTATAAGTGTTCCGTACGGAACACTAAAAAAACTAGATTTTATTAAAAGTTACATCATTGTTATAAAATGTAAACAAAATTAATGCCAGATAACCGGTCAAGTGCAAGTTGAACTTGCGCAATTAGTGTTCTATACGCTGATTGCTTTTAAAATAAAAAATTTTGTTACAGAGGTATAAAATGATCAGTGACTTCACAAAACACACCCCAAATGAGTTTTCAACAAAGTTTGTTTCCAATCTTTACTGAAATCTGATGACCTTGAAGTGTTTGTTTTTTTTTATATACCAGATAAATTATTAAAGGTAATGCATTCGTGATAATTTTCGTTCAATCTACACCCCGTCGAGAATATTCCAGAATTTTTTCAAAATTTTTTGATAAGTACTCTTCGAGATAAGGCGATTTTTCGCGATTTTTTAAAAATAGTACAAAGAAAAGTGCGCGCAAGTATTACATTATATAAATATTTTTTACTCGTGTTTTCATAAGCTTTCATTTGACACCACACTCGATTACCTAATAAAAATTTTTTTTTCACTTCCGATTTCACCCCCCAAAACTAACCCCTTAAGTCAAAATTTAACTTTCAAAACTACATGGCTCTGATGAGGCCATCAATTCCTATATTATTCCCAAATTTCAACTTTCTATAACAAGTAGTTTCACCGAAGTGATCTAAGTATTCCGTACGGAACACTAAAAAGTCTCCAAATCTTGTCTTTGGGATTTCCTAAGATATTTCTCAGATTGTCTACCTTATTAAACACCTTATTGAGTCCACTGCTATATTTCGGATTATATGATATGGAGACATACTTGGTGTTATTTTCTTCGCGTGTAAAAAATGTGGAATTCTGAATATTCAACCTGAACTTATGTCTATTTATTGGCTTGTTTACTAAGTCATCGTCATAACCATTAACTATAGTTATATTTCTAATACGATTATTATTAAAGTTTACTCTATTCAGAGGAAAAGTGACCAAACGATGAACTATAAAATGTAATGCCGCTAATTTGTATTGTTTGCAATGAAATGAATCATTAGGAATATATCTATTGGTTACTATGTCTTTTCTATAAATATGAAATTCTAACCTATTATTATTTTTAATAATTAGTTGTTTTTTGTTAACTAAGTTGGGAATGAAGAATCTTTGGCACAATGATACTACTCAGTATATATCACCACTACACCAAACACTTTATTTTTGCACTCGACGCACGTTTCGCTAACCATGTTAGCTTCATCAGGAGCGATGACTGACTAAAGCTAAACTACCAAATCTACCCTATTTATACTTAGCCTAACCCTTGAATTACTCAAGCGGAACTAATGACATAGGCAAGGCCATCAGTTCCGGTCCAGTAACCAGTAGAGAGGACTATAAGGAATAGGCCCTCTGTCTTTATTTAAACTACTTTTACATTTTATGGTTTCCATACTTTCGTATGCGTTCAACATTCTCCTATCAGACACATTTTTTATTAATCTTAGATTATCTAACGTTACAGTATGATCAGCTTCAAGAGCATGTTCGGCAATGCTAGACTTTTCCGTTCTATTGTATTTTAAGTGTGCTAAGTGTTCTTTAAATCTTGTTTTAATTGACCTTTTAGTTTGCCCAACATACTTTTTGTCACAATCATTGCAACTAATTTCATAAATTCCACTTTTCTCACAATTAGGAATCTTATCTTTGGGATTTCCTAAGATATTCCTCAGATTGTCTGATGACTTATAGACTAAGGTGAGGCCTACCTTATTAAATACCTTATTGAGTCCCTTGCTATATTTCGGATTATATGATATGGAGACATACTTGGTGTTATTTTTTTTCGCGTGTAAAAAAGGTGGAATTCTGAATATTAAACCTAAACTTATGTCTATTTATTAGCTTATTTACTGAGTCATCGTCATAACCATTAACTCTAGTTATATTTCTAATACGATTCCTTTTTTTATTAAAGTTTACTCTGTTCAGAGGGAAAGTAACCAAACGATGAACAAAAAAATGTAATGAGGCTAATTTATGTTGTTTGCAATGAAATGAATCATTAGGAATATATCTATCTGTTACTGTGTCCTTCCTATAGATATCAAATTCTAATTTATTATTATTTTTAATAATTAAAATATCTAGAAAAGGCAATTGTTCTTTGTTCTCAATTTCGTAAGTGAATTTAATGGAATCATACCGGCTATTTAATTTAGAAACAAAATCATCAATATTTGCTTTCTTTGTATCAAAAATCGCGAAAATATCATTCACATACCTATACCATACCCTTGGGAAATATTCGAATTCTTGACTGGCTTCGATTTCAAACTTACTCATGAATAAATTGGCTATGAAAAGTGATAAGCAATTACCCATAGCTGTTCCTTCTTTCTGAACATTAAATTGATTGTTATATTGGAAATAATTTTGTTCCATACAGAGTTTAGATAATGTTAAGTATTCACGAATAATTTCAACTTCAAAGTCATTCATTCTAAGTAATTCTTCGAGATATTGTAAAGTTTGTGGAATTGGCACACTTGGGAACAAAGAACTAACATCAAAAGAAATTAAGACTTCACCTTCATTAAGGACTAGATTTTTTGTTTTATTAATGAATTCTAACGAATTCTTCACTGCGAAAGTATTTAACGGTAACGTCTCAAGTTCTTTTGATAACCATTTGGATACTAAATATGTGGGTGATCCGACCGATGAAACAATGGGTCGCATTGCTTTTCCAGGTTTGTGAATTTTGGGTAAGCAATACAATTTTGGTATGGTCGGATTACTCACATTTAATTTAAATTTTAGCGAATCGGAGACAAGGTTCTTACATTTTTTTAAAGAATTTTTAACCTCTGATATCATTCTTGGTAATGGATTTCTTATTACCTTTTCATAAGGGCCAGATTCGATAAGATTATCTACGCGTTCGTAGTAATCTTTCTTCCAATATAACAACCTTATTTCCTTTATCCGCTTTTAAATAGAAGACATCTTTCTTTTTCAATCCTTTAACTAGTTTTATGTCTTTTCGTGAATTAGAATTTGTGTTGTTAACCATGTTTTTCGATCAGACAATCTGAGGAATGTCTTAGGAAATCCCAAAGATAAGATTCCTAATTGTGAGAAAAGTGGAATTTATGAAAATTAGTTGTAATGATTGTGACAAAAAGTATGTTGGGCAAACTAAAAGGTCAATTAAAACAAGATTTAAAGAACACTTAGCACACTTAAAATACAATAGAACGGAAAAGTCTAGCATTGCCGAACATGCTCTTGAAGCTGATCATACTGTAACATTAGATAATCTAAGATTAATAAAAAATGTATCTGATAGGAGATTGTTGAACGCATACGAAAGTATGGAAATCATAAAATGTAAAAGTAGTTTAAATAAAGACAGAGGGTCTATTCCTTATAGTCCTCTCTAGTGGTTACTTCACCGGAACTGATGGCCTTGCCTATGTCATTAGTTCCGCTTGAGTAATTCAAGGGTTAGGCTAAGTATAAATAGGGTAGATTTGTAGTTTAGCTTTAGTCAATCATCGCTCCTGATGAAGCTAACATGGTTAGCGAAACGCGCGTCGAGTGCAAAAATAAAGTGTTTGGTGTAGTGGTGATATATACTGAGTAGTTGTTCTTTGTTCTCAATTTCGTAAGTAAATAAATAATCAATCAATCAATTTCGTAAGTAAAAAATAATAAAAAGGGCAACTGGCATTTCTAGCAGAGTCTAGCATTACCGAACATGCCCTCGAAGCTAATCATACTGTAACATTAGATAATCTAAGATTAATAGGAGATTATTGAACGCATACGGAATTATGGAAATTATAAAATGTGAAAATAACTTAAATAAAAAGAGAGGGCCTATTCCTTATAGTCCCCTCTACTGGTTGCTTGACCGAAACTGATGGCCTCGCCTATGCCCTTAGTTCCGCCTAAGTAATTCAAGTGTTAGGCTAAGTATAAATAGGGTAGATTTGTAGTTTAGCTTTAATCAATCATCGCTCGTGATGATGGTTAGCGAGACGTGCGTCAAGTGCAAAAATAAAGTGTTTGATGTAGTGGTGATATATACTGAGTCCACATTCCGAACCTAGATGACTGATTAAGAAAAAATCTTAAGATACATTTTGTATCTTAAGATATATACATGCCAGGGGCCTAATTACCTTAGCCTAGCTAAAGGTTTCATATAAATGTGTTGAGAAAATTAAGATATTTGAACTTAAGATATTTCATGTACATAAAACTTAAAATTAATTAAGGCTAACTTAAAATAATCCTGGGGTAGGGGGCCCGAGGGTGCTAGAAGTCGGCGTCAGGCATGGACTGTGTGGGGGGTGGTAAGCATTCCTGACTATGAGGTTGGGGTGGTGTGTGTAGCTCTGTCGAGGAATTTGATCTGGGTATTGCTCATGAATTCCCGGATTGTCGGCATCTGGAGGTAAAATATGGTATATAAACCAACAACATTTAAATAAGTAATACAAACAAAGTAAATAAAGAACGCGAACAACCAACAATGGAAAATTAAATTATTTCATAGCGTTAAAAAATTATTAGTCAACAAAAATGAAGTTGCTGGTTGCCATATATTCATATACACTAATATACTTTCAGAATGAAATTTTTAATCTCCTGCGTAAATTTGATCTCAGTCACAATTTTATATTACGTATTAGGTAGTTCATTAAAATAAATTTGAATGATAATGCAGGCCATTTCTACCAACTTTTAGTATGTGTATTAAAGTTATGTTTATTATCGTAACCTCATGGCAGATAAATTCAAATATATAAACAAGGTAAAGTTAAAATTCTCAATTTAACATCGTCCCTGTATCTATAAGATAAAGTATTTTACGTTGTAAACGAAAGATACAAGATGAACCACTGTCATATTCCCAAATTATAAGACTAGAGGTAATGTGCGTTTGAATTAGAGAGAGAATGACTAGTATGTAACATATTTGCCAGAAGCTATTATTGGAAATAAATCCTAAAGAACATAAGACATTTAGAAAACACACTTAAATTTAAAAGACTAATTAAAGGATTATTACATAAGCAGCCTTGTATAATTTCCAGGAATACACTCAATATACAAAACCTTAGGCAAAATCAAGGCATTTCTATTTATGTTTGTTTGTAATATATATATATATATATATATATATATATATATATATATATATATATATATATATATATATATATATATATATATATATATTAGTATAGTATTTTTTAGTGTTCCGTACGGAACGCTTATAAGGTGACTTTGGTGTCTGTCCGTCTGTCTGCCCGTCTATCTGTGTGTCCGTCTGTCACACCCGATTTTCTCCGAAACTATTTGTCATAGAAAGTTGAAATTTGGTAATAATACAGGAATTGATGGCCTCATCAGAGCCATGTAGGTTTGAAAGTTAAATTTTGACTTAGGGGGTTAGTTTTGCGGGGTGAAATCGGGGTCATCGAGTGTGGTATCAAATGAAAGCTTGTAAAAACACGAACGATTAAAATATATATATATATATATATATATATATATATATATATATATATATATATAATGTAATACTTTCGCGCATTTTTCTTTGTATTATTTTTAAAAAATCACGAAAAATCGCTGTCCACTCGCCTCATCTCGAAAAGAACTTATCAAAAAATTTTGAAAAAAATTCTGGAATATTCTCCACAGGGTGTAGATTGAACGGAAATTATCACGAGTGTATTACCTTTAATAATTTATCTGATATATAAAAAAAAAACAAAAATTTCAAGGTCATCAGTTTTCAGGAAAGATTGGAAACAAACTTTGTTTAAAACTTATTTGGGGTGTGTTTTGTGAAGTCACTAATCCTTTTATACCTCCGTAACAAAAATTTTTATTTTAAAAGCAATCAACGTACGGAACACTAATTGCGCAAGTTTAACTTGCACTTGACCGGTAATTTTTTTTTAATACTTACACATGCAATTTTATTCCACCCAATTTTAACTGACTTGTTTCAAATCAATAAATGTATTGGGATCTTACCTGTGGGAGGAGCCTACTATGATTATTATTAAGATAGCCTAAATATGGGTGCATATTTAAATTTGTAACGTTTGAAGCATAGGGAGTACGACAGTATTTTGCAAAAATATTATTAACAATTGGCAATATTTGCAAATGGACCGGTATAAATCCTGCCCAAAAGGAATTTCATACTCGGTGAAAAACTTTTAAAATCAAATCTTTTCATCTTTGATTGTGTTAGCCGACACTTGTAGGAAATTCACAATAAAGTTATATAAAAACAACACTATGTTTTAATTTCCAATATATTTAAAGTAACTTTACAATTGTTTCACCATACAATGGCTTTTTCAGAAGTAAATATCTTTCATCAATTGTCAAGTAACTTTAAATATACTGGAAATTAAAACATAGTTTTGTTTTTATATAATTTCAAATCTTTTTCTTGGGTGTGGAATAATCGATTATAAAACTGTGGCGCCCAACATACGAAGATTCAAGCAGCATGTACCATATATCCACGGCCCAATTGCGAACGGTAATGTTTGAGATAAATGACACATTCAACAGTAGAACAGGGGAAATTTTAGGTATGAAATCCTCTTGTAAAGCCGACGAAGGTGAAAAATGCAAACATATCCTCGCAACCCTTTTGTATTGTTACCGGTAAGATTCTAACCTGTAAATGTCTAATATTTACATTTAATTTTTTTGTATAAAAATTAATTTTTTACAACTTTTTAACCGCCTTGTTAAAAATGAAGCATCTGAAACGTAAAGAATATATTTAATTGCAGAATATTTATACAAATTTTAGCGAAATGATACGTTATAATCAATGATGATGAGAACAATTTTAACTAGTTTCAAATCAAATTCAAAAATTCACTTCGGTGGTTGATATTTATTAACTATTTATGACTTTAAATGAATACAAAATAATCGAGACATTATTTTATCAAAATAAAATCTGAAAAATGTTATCTAATCAGGAATTTTTATTTGATACGTACACAAATTACAAAAAAAAAACAAATGACTGCTCATGAATAAATGATTTTATTTACCTGGAAGAATGTAATCTTCTTTTTTAAAATGTTTAGAACAAACTTTAGCATCAATTGGGATTTTTCGTTCAATTAGGAGAACTTTTTCCACACTTTCAGTCTGTCAGCTTGCCCAAATGAAATAATAATATTTAAAAAAACATTTAAATCCTTTTGCAAGCGACTTTCACAATTGTAAGCACAGCATAAAAGTCTTTTTTTTTTGATTATTCACGAAAAGCAAAAATTTCGGTATTCATTTTTAAGAAAATTTGTAATATTAATTTACACAGACACTTACGACAGATTTAAAAATGCACCTCAAGTTTAATTCCTGAAAAAGCCGCGAGATGTCGTATTGAATAGTTAAGATCCCAATAGTAACCGGAAGCCAAATAAAAAACCAATAACCGGCCAAGTTCAAGTCGGACTTGGGGAATTATTGTTCCGTACGTTGATTGCTTAAAAATAAGAATTTTTGTTACGGAGGTATAAAATGACTTAACTAAGTTGGGAATGTGGAATCTTTGGCACAATGATACTACTCAGTATATATCACCACTACACCAAACACTTTATTTTTGCACTCGACGCGCGTTTCGCTAACCATGTTAGCTTCATCAGGAGCGATGATTGCCTCAATCATCGCTCCTGATGAAGCTAACATGGTTAGCGAGACGTGCGTCGAGTGTTAAAATAAAGTGTTTGGTGTAGTGGTGATATATACTGAGTAGTATAAAATGACTTCACAAAACAAACCCCAAATGAGTTTTCAACAAAGTTTTTTCCGGTCTTTACTCAAAACTGATGACCTTGAATTTTATTTTTATATACCAGATAACTTATTAAAGGTAATGCACTAACTCAAGATATTCTAGAATAGTTTTCTTTGACTTTGGTTGAATGTGCAATAGGCAAAGCTTGTTACCGTTATGCAAGAGTACACATTTAAGACTACGTTTTGATGAGTCTATAAATAAACGCCATTCATTTGAGTCATATTTTTATAATTCCATTGCAGCCATTAGACCAGGAATATCACTGCAAAATACAAAATCATCGTCTTCAGAAAAGAAAGGAAGTAAATTCTTTTCCCTAGTGCGGTAATACGATATATTCGTTTCTTTTGTCAATAGATGTCTTTCTTTTAACCGGGAAGATAAAAGTTGATGCCTTTTTAGTTAGTCCAAGATCTCTGACCAAGTCATCTAGATGATTTTGATTCAGTAGTCTAGGAACTCAAAGTCACTATTCTTACTATCGTCACTATCATCGATTGGTTGGCTGATCTCATTTGGATGATAATGGCTATGGTCCTAATGTTTCACCGGAACTTACAACAGGTCTAGTAGCAGATTGTAAGGTAGGATAAATCTACTAGAATGATTGTTATGGTTTGTACCCGTAAAAGCTACACTGATAATCAAAGAAAATATTGCTTTTTTCAAAATATAAATTTGTTTGTGATTTTAAAATACTTTCAAGTATTTTTGATTCGATAAAAACTAAAGCGATTGAGTGACAGTTATTGGAAGAATTGAGGTGTTTGAAATCTTTAATATTGATTCATTGATGTTTGGGGGTCGGGGCACGTCGACATGTATGGTCATTTGGCGCCCTAGTAGAGTTTAGATTAATATTTCAAGTTCTTTAAAATAACTGATTATATCCGACTTAAGTTGGATGAAATATTATGTCTTGTCCTTAAATTTGAACAATGGTCTGCTTCAAAATTGTGTTTCATTGTCAAAAACACAAAAGAAGCATAATGGTGCTGGCTCGTTCTTTAATAAGGGGGAGTGAGTTTGGTATACGTGATCTGGTATACGTATTAGCTTCGGCGGTGCATATACTAAAATCTTTAATATCTTTGTATAAATTCCTATGTATGTACGAGGATGGATTGAAGAGTTCGCGGCCTAGTCAAGAAAACAAAATAAAATACGTACAAAAACATTTTTATTTTTCGACGTAATCTCCACCTGGGGCAGCAATTCGAAACCACGATCACGAATTTGAGCCACAGACTCAACAGACGTGTGAGCACGAGCGTTGTCCTGATTGAACAAAACTTTCTTTCTTAGTAATCATGGACGTTTCTCTTTAATTTCTCGATGTAAACGACGCAAAAGTGTGCAAAAACTGACGCCATCACTTTTCCAGCCGACATAATTCCCTTCGTTTTCTTTGAGGTCGGTTCACCACATTTTTTCCACTACTTGGATTGTTGTTTTGATTCTGGAGTATAGTAGTGAACCCAGGTTTCGTCCATTGTCACAAACCTGTTAAGAAAATCTTGCGGATCAGCCTCAAACTTCTCCAAACAGTCGCGAGAAATCGTGAGTCGAATTCGTTTTTGTTTGTTCAGTGTCTGCGAGCTCCCTGATAGTTAATCTACGGTCTTTCTATATGAGATCACACACTTTGCCGATGTTTTTTTCAGGCGTAGGCGTTGTGGGCCGGCCGGCGGAGGGTCATCTTTGATGCTCTCTCGTCCACGTTTAAAGTCTGCAATCCATTTTTTCACACTGGTATATGAAGGAGCAAATTTCCCTAGTATTGTTTTCGTATCATCGTGGATCTCCTTTGGCGTTAATCTTTCTTTAAACGGGTATGTTGTTCAATTTTTTTCCATTTTTCCGAAAACGCTGCACTTGGTCTCATTAAACTCGTTCTAACCTAAAAACCAGAAATTCTTCAGCAACAAAATTTTACACTGCGACAACCAAAGAAAGTATGAACTTATTGAGGGTACTATAATAAAAATATTATATGTATTAATTTAGTTAGTGAGATTATTATAATATTTTTGATTCATTTTATAAGTTTAGTACATCTTACTCCAACTTCCCCTAACAATAAAAGGCGACGAAGTCACTTTAGCTATTTTGTGAAGGATATTTTATTAGAAAGTCTTCATGAAATAAAGCCCTAGAGCTATAGAAACAATTATTAAAATTACAACTTTTAATAGAATCTTCCTTACAGTTTCACCGGCTTAATAACTTTCTTGAATATTATCAAAAAATGTAAATTTGTTAAAAGAGTATAAATGAGTTTTTTTTGAAAAAAATATTATGTTACGACATACAGAGTTGTAAAGACCTATTTGAAACCTAGTAGCTAATTAAGGCCTTAGGCCACTGTAGCGGCATGAAAATGAACCAACTTTTAAACATTCTTTTTGGGTTCAAAAAAAATTTTTAATCAAAAATTGAACTATACCACATGATTACATATGTATTGAGGTACAAAAATATACAGTGGCGTGCAAAAGTTTCCGGCCAGTGATATTTCGTACTCTAATTTATTAAAAAAAAAAGACTAATGATTTTCAATCATTATGAGATGTGAGTATGAGATATAGGAAACAAAATAAAATAGTAAAAGAATATTATTTATGTTTGTGAATATATTTATTATTATCATTCTTATAATTATATTTGGAAACGTTTCCGGCCACATACACGCAGCAGGATGTTCAAAGACGTATTTACGAATAATAGCGCGTTGAATGTTCACATTTAGTTCATAAAAGATCGTGGGAGCATAAACATGGCTCGGCATATGCAAATCCAAATTCGTGAGAGAGTAATAAAATTTTCAAAAGAAGGAAAGTCTTCTCGTGAGATTGCTTCATTATTATCGATAGCTAAATCAACCGTGAACAATATTATTGTAAACTAGCGTTATGGATATGGTTCAAAAGATCGTCCGTGTAGTGGAAGACCAAGAAAAACGTCAAAAAAAGTTTATCGTATCATTAAACGCAAATCAACTGCGGATGTCAAGAAAACTGCTGACGAAATTGCTAAAGGATGAAAACCTAGCTAATGTTAGTCGTAGTACTGTGACACGACGACTACATGATGATCAGTAAAAAGAATAAGAATGCCTGATTACAATTTGCCAAAGATCACCTAAATTGGACAATCAAAGATTGGAAAAAGTAGCTTTCTCAGACGAATCTAAATTTAATCTTTTTAGAAGCGATGGTAGACAACATGTACGACGTCCTATTGGTACGAGAAATGATGTTCGGTACCAAATTCCTACTGTAAAACACGGTGGAAGAAGTGTGATGGTTTGGGGAATTTTCTCTGCACAAGAAATCGGTCAACGGAAATATGAACGTTGATATTTACAAGGACATTTTAAAAAACAATTTGCTATCATATGCTGAAGAAATATTGTCGCAGAATTGGATATTTCAGCAGGATAATGACCCCAAACATACATCCAAGTTGTTAAAACAGTGATTTTCTGCTTAGACTTGAACCCAATAAAATACTTATGAGAAATGCTAGATCGTCAAGTTCGAAAGCATAAATATTCAAATAAAGCCGCATTATTCAAATCATTGAAGGAAGAATGGGATAAAATTTCACCTGCTTGTATTAATCGATTAATTGAGTCAATGCCACATCGTTGTGCGGCTGTTATCACTGCAAAGGGTATGGCTACAAAATATTAACATAAAAATATAATTTAACTCTATTATAGAGAATATGGACTAATAATTTTTCTCGTAGTACAAAGTGGCCGGAAACTTTTACACATATAAACATAATAATCCTTTACTACATTATTTTGTTTCTTATATCTCATACTTACATCTCATAATGATTAAAAATCATTACTCTTTTTTTTTAATAAATTAGAGTACGAAATGTCACTGGCCGGAAACTTTTGCACGCCACTGTATTTCTTGATATAATATATTTTACAAAATGGCGGCACAGTGCAGCTTTTTAAAAGACATCTTTTTAAAAAATGGCTCCAGAGCTTGCAGCATATTTTAAGTAAATTTGATCCTATAAAAAATCTGCTTAATCTGCACGTGAATAGCTAGAGAATAGGATATTTTTAAAATATTGATTTTTCAGAAAATGGTAAGCTTTTGAGAAGCAATCTCAATTTTCGCGGAAAAAATTGACAGTAATTTGTTAATAACTTTTAAACTATTTAATATTTCATAAAAATCCTACGTACTTCTCTTCACAATCTAATACAGAAGCCACAGTAAAAATTTGAAGTCAGTCGGATAAAAATTGTTTGCTGCAAGCCGATTTCAACCACTGATTTCTAGCTTTTAAAAATTAAAATTACTTCAAAAAAAAAATTGCGATTAGCTTGCGATCACGGCACCATATAAGTGGCCTTCTAAATTGATATTTTATTCGTTTTTTGTCCTTCTCGTGGATTTGGAGGAATTTTTCGAATGATTTTAATTTTTTCGCGTATGTGCTGACGCCCTCTGACTCCGTCTCCGCCTCGTGTCTATTTAGCGGCTGCCCCTTTCAAACGTTACTCCTTCTTGCAGACCACGTGGAGCTTTTCGTACTGTTTTGGCCACGATAAACTCTATTTTCACTCATTTTCACTTAATTATTATAAAAACAAAACTGAATTCTAAAAAAAATTGCAAAATTTCTTTTTTACAGTGTGTACTCGTACTTGCAGCGCGTGTGTCGAACGTACTGTAAACTGCGTGGTTTCAACGGTTGTACCAACATTATGGTGAAAAACTTGAATATAGAATAATTACAGGCGTCCTCTATTATCACTTTCTAAAAGCACATCGTAAATATAGGTCTCATCTTTATTATGATACGAAAAAATCCGAAGCGCGCGAAATACGTAACGATACGGCCTGACTTTCTTGACTTAAGTATTAAACGTATTTTTAAAAATGTGTTTTTCAAAGCTTGTTTGAAAAAAGATTCCTCAAGGTGTTTTTTTTTTTAGATTTGGAAAAGATGAAAGTGTGCCAAATCAGGAGAATAAGCCGGGTGGGGCAGCAATTGGAAACCACAATCACGAATTTGATCCATAGATCCAACGAACGTGTGAACGCGACCGTTGTCCTGATGAAACAAAACTTTCTGTTTCAGTAATCCTGGGCGTTTCTCTTTAATTTCTTGACGTAAACGACGCAAAAGTGTGCAATAGTAAGTCGAGTTTATTGTTTCGCCTTTCGGAAGGTAGTCTACCATAATAATAACTTTAGTATGCCAAAAAATTGACGCCATCACTTTTCCAGGTCGGTTTACCAAATTTTTTCCACTACTTGGATTGTTATTTTGACTCTGAAGTATAGGGGTTAACCCAGGTTTCGTCCATTGTCAAAAACCTGTTAAGAAAATCGTATTTATCAGCCTCAAACATCTCCAAACAATCGCGAGAAATCGTGAGTCGAATTCGATTTTGTTCAACTGGAAGCAATCTGGGGACCCACCTAGCGGAAACCTTAGAAAATCTGAGTTTGTTGGCATTGATGTTTTGTGTTCATTCATACGAGATGCCTATATATAGTGTCTCCAATCTCCCTGATAGTTAATTTACGGTCTTTTAATATGAGATCACACACTTTGCCGATGTTTTCTTCAGTCGTAGACATCGTGGGCAAGCCGGAGCGAGGATTATCTTTGATGCTAAAAATTTGTTTTTGTATAGAACGATTTCTATTATATTTTTGAGATGCTAAAGCATCAAGTAAGCAAATAAAAAAAAAGATTTTTTCAAAAAATTACAGAGGCCTAATGCCTTAGCTCAATAGTTCATATCGGTATTTGTAATAACCATTATACGGCGGCACTGGAAGTAGATAAGTTAGCAGATTGTATTACATGTACAAATCAATTATGTGCTCCTAGGTTTCTTCCACTACAAAAATGATTCAAATTGGAATTTGTTCTCGCCCTATAGTCGTTTTAATTTTTTACTTTAAAATAAAGTATATATCCTACTGTAAACGTAACCTAAAAAAACCGGTCAAGTGCAAGTTGAACTTGCACAATTAGTGTTCCGTACGATTGTTTTTAAAATAGAAAATTTTGTTAGGGTGGTACAAAATGATCAGTGACTTCACAAAACACACCCCAAATGAGTTTTCAATAAAGTTTGCTTCCAATCTTTACTGAAAACTGGTGACCTTGAAATTTTGGTTTTTTTCCATACCAGATAAATTATTAAAGATAATGATAATTTTCATTTAATCTATACCCCGTGGAGAATATTCCAGGATTTTTTCAAAATTTTTTGATCAGTACTTTTCGAGATAAGGTAGGGGACAGCGATTTTTCAAGATTTTTTAAAAGTAATACGAAGAAACGTGTGAGCAAGTATTACATTATATATATATTTTTTACTCGTGTTTTCACAAGCTTTCATTTGACACCACACTCGATGACCTAGTAACAAAATTTTTTTTTCACTTCCGATTTCACCCCTCAAAACGAATCCCTTAAGTCAAAAATTTATGTTACGGTGATATAAAATGATCAGTGACATCACAAAGACACCCCAAATAAGTTTTCAACAAAGTTTATTTCCAATCTTTACTGAAAATTGATGACCTTGAAATTTTTGTTTTTTTTTATATACCAGATAAATTATTACAGATAATGCACTCGTGATAATTTTCGTTCAATCTACACCCCGTGGAGAATATTCCAGAATTTTATCAAAATTTTTTGATAAGTACTTTCCGAGATAAGGCGGGTGGACAGCGATTTTTCGCGATTTTTTAAAAATAATACAAAGAAAAGTGAGTGCAAGTATTACATCATATATATATTTTTTACTCGTGTTTTCACAAGCTTTCATTTGACATCACACTCGATTACCTAATAAAAAATTTTTTTTTTCACTTCCGATTTCACCCCCCAAAACTAACCCCTTAAGTCAAAATTTAACTTTCAAAACTACATGGCTCTGATGAGGCCATCAATTCCTATATTACTACCAAATTTCAACTTTCTATGACAAATAGTTTCATAGAAAATCGGGTGTGACAGACGGACAGACAGACGGACAGACAGACGGACAGACACCGAAGTGATCTTATAAGTGTTCCGTACGGAACACTAAAAAACAGTTGTAGAAATGATGTCGTTCGAAAAGCAATATTTCAGGTACTGTCCTTTACTCTCATTTCAATTAAGAAAATACGCAACTGAGGAGAAAGAAATGATTTATTTGACAATGGATGAAAATACTGTAGTTAATAATGCGTGCAAAAAATCGTTCCAATGGTTTAAAAAGGGAAATTTCAACCTTCAGGATGATAGGCGTCCTAGTGAACCAAAAATAGTGGAAGTCGAGAAGTTGGAGCAAATTTTGGATGAGGATCTTGGCCAAACTCAGCTACAACTTGCAAATTCACTCGTAGTAAAGGAGCAAGTCGGCTCTCATCATCTACAAAAGGTAGAGAAGACTCCCACGAAGTCCAGGTAGGTTGCTTCTCGAACAAAAACAGACGCTATAATACTACGCTGCGCTTACTCTCTAGGTTCAAAAAAATGAACTTTTTGCCAAAAATTATTACTTACGAATAGAAAATAGATACTTTACGATATTCCTAAGATGAAAAACTATAGATCTACTCAGAGCTATCAGCGGCCACCTTAAAACCAAACATCAATGCAAGAAAGGTGCTGCTTGAATTTGAGGTGATCAGAGTAGCCTAATCCACTTTCAAATGCTCCAATCAGGCTAGACTCTTACTTCTAAGTTATATCAACAACAGCTGAGCGTTGTTATACTTGAAGAAAAAATACCACGGACTAGAAAAGGATAATAGTGTCGTAGGAAAACGTCCACTCCTACAAAGCAAAAAAGATCTTGGAAGCCTTCTCAGATTTCGGCTGAGAAATTCCTCCTCATGCAGAGTATTCTTCAGAAGTGCTCCTTTTTAATTATCAATCTATTCTGATTTCCCGAACACCATTTGGCTCATTTTCAGTTCAAATCACTTAAGCAAGTCCAGAAAAGCTTTGGTAAATTCAGAGCATCGAAATATCTATCATGAATTATTTTACAATCTTTTAAACGTGATGAAAACGTGTAAAAAATCAAGAAAATTACTTTAAAGATTGAGTTTTTAACAAATGATGATAAAAATTGATATAAAGGTACATGATTCATTTATACATCTAATAGATTTTTTAGGAGTCATTTCAGGCGAATGTAAAATTTTTATATTACTTACAAGTTTTCCATACCAAAAGTAAAGATTTGCCGCGCCTATGACTTGAAAAGAATCACTCCGATCCTAGATAAGGTGACGCAAGCTTGCAGTGTTTCTCTAACAAACACTTAAGAAGCACTTACCATGGCCTACTTTACAGAATGACACTTATTATACACGCGATGTTGTATAATTAAGAGAGACACAGGACGGAAGTTGGGTTTAGAGATGGCTTTTAAGGTAAACAAGGGTTTTTAGATAGTTTGGTGGGTGAGATTTGCAGAGACAAGTGTAAACTAAAGAAGGAAAAAAACGTTTTCTTAAGAACCAATTAAATATAATTATTATGATACCTACCTAATTTATTAACTAAATGATATATTGAAAATTAGTACATAATACGCAGGCTGAAATGTTTTTGGTCTAGCTATTTAAAACACATTGTTTTTGCAAAATTGAACTTTATTCATCAATATAGTCTCCCTTAAGAGCGATACAATCTGTCCAACGCTTTTCTAATATTTTTATACCTTTCTTGTAGAAGGATTTGTCTTTGCTTTCAAAATAGGTCTCAGTTTCGGCGATTACTTCTTCACTGGAGCCAAATATCTTTCCTGCGAGCATTTTTTTGAGCTCAGCGATAATAGTCGCTGGGAGCCAAATCATACGATGGATGAGGAAACAATTCGAAATTCAGTTCATGTAATTTTGCCATCGTAGCTATTCACACGGTGTTTTGATAAAAGAGCACTGTTTTGTTGTTAATTTGGAGCCGTTTCTTTACGATTTCTGCCTTCAAACGCACCAATAACTTTATATAATATTCGCTATTGATGGTTTTTCCCTTCTCAGCATAGTGGATGAAATTAGTCCATGCGCATCCCAAAATACAGAGGCCAAAACCTTCCCAGCTGACTATGTGTGTGTCTTTGGTCGCTTCGGGAGGCTTCCACCGGCTGCTATCTACTCAGCTGACTGCCGATTTTATTCCGGTGTGTAGTGGTAGATCCATGTTTCGCCCATTGTCACATATCGCATGAAAAATCCTTTTTATTGCGCTTAAACAAGTCCCAAAAAGCGCTCAGAATCATCAACAACACATTGTTGTTTTTGGTCTACTCTGAGAAAACAAGGCACCCATTTCGAACAGAGTTTTCTCATGCCCAAATATTCATTAAAAATATCACCAACACGTTCTTTTGATATCTTTAGGGTTTCAGCTATCTTATGCGATTTCACTTTACGGTCATCCAAAACAATTTTGTGTTTTTTTTTTTACGTTTTTGGGTGTAACCACCTCATTTGGGCGTTCAACATCATTTGTGTCTGTACGACCGCGTTTAAATTCAGCATGTCAGTAAACGAAGAGTGATTTTTTAGAGACAGAGTCCCCGTAATACTTATCAAACCATTGCTTTGCTTGAAAGGTAATTTTTCCCATAAAAAAAAAACAGTTTAATAACACACGAAATTCGATTTTTTCCATTGTTTTGAAAATATCGAAAGTAGCGTCACTGAAACGACTGTAACTTGTAAACTAATCGTTTGGAGGTTGATACCTCCTAAAAATCATATGAATTTTTTGAAAAGGGCGACATCTATGTATCAGACCACGTCTTATTTAGTATTTATACTGAGGAAGGAACTTGTTCCGGTTAACAGAAAGAAGGCGAATGGGGTGGGAATGGATAAGTTCTTAAGGGTTCCATTAATAACATATGATTTCCCTAGTTTTTAGATGAAAGACTGAATAAGCTTTAAATATAATTATTTACAAGAGGGTGTCTTTAAGTTATCTACTGCGTTATGAAGGAAAACTAGGTGACCCTAAAAAAATTTTTCAGATAACTGTCTTCTGCACAAACACATTCAAAAATCGTTTTCTTGTTGACGTCTCAAAGACGACACTATAGCTGCTTTCAACCAGTCATCTCAGGAAAATTATCGGCCCCTGAGATCTTTTTTCAGATGTCTGAACAAAAAATAGGCACAGCTTTTTCTGATGGCTTGCCGTTATGCTGCAATTTCGGTTTTCCATGAATTCGGACGTTTTCCTCTAATGGCCTGCTTCAGTTTTTAGATCACTCATCCGTCAACCTGTCCATTACCTGTGACAGGTTTTTGCGTAAATTTAAAAAGGAAAATTTCTTCTCAGTCCCAAAAAACGTCACCATAAACTTTCGAGAAGGCGACTAAGTTATCACTTTCTTTGGCGGTGGTAACCTATTATAACCGCATTATATCAACTTCTCCTTTGTGGAAGGATCCCAATAGAATACTGAAGTCTCGTCGTCCGGGACATATTCGCGAGACAACTCCCAGTCGTTTTGTAAAATGCCTAAATGTCGCCTATTTCTGCTCTATTGGAAGGAGTCCTTACGCGACAGCAATTTGACAACCACGTAATTTTTTGTATGACGCCATTTCAATATTTAGATACATCACATATAAAAGAAAGGAAGGAAGTTTTAGGGGGTACCCTCGAATGTATCGGATTATATGATGTTTTCAGAGTTCTTGGAATCAAGAAACATAAAAATCATGTTATTTTCCTATATTTTCAATCTTACCAGAAATTGTGTCCAGCGAAGGAAAAGATGAGATCAACAAAATGATCTCCGAGAAATTTTTTTCTTACTATTGATAAATTTAAAGGTAGGTGTTACAATGTTAATAATTTATTTATGCTTGGCAATACACGAAATATGCGACGTAATTAGAGGACGGCTGGCGCACGTACCTCTCCTTATGCCTGATGAAATCCGACTGGGCAAGCTAGCCAGGTAGACCCCAGCGATCGCGACACTCCATTACCTCTTGAAGAAACGTGTAAAAGAGAGAAGTTTCGAGACGGACAAGTTGACGTTCTGCCCAGCTGAGAATACTAAAAGAATAAAATAGCAGATGGGCAAGGTGGGTCGCGAATATTTTTAAAAAATTTAAAAAGAGTCGCAATTAAAAAAGGTTGGGAACAGCGGTTTAGAGTCAGGGTATCAAAAAACCATGTAATTTTTCCGTTATTTATTTAGAGTATTTTTCTTTAGAAGGGACGGTAAATACACAAAAGTTTTAATATGGAAATATTTACTTGGAGATTTCCGAAGATTTTGGTGAAACTTTTTCGTGATCTACCTAAGTGAATAGTTAATGTTTCAGTTAATTTTCACCATTGTTTACAAACAACTCTCAAACTTATCCTGCGACCGTTTCAGTAATGCAACACTGGGCATAGCGTTCCCCAGTTCTCCTATAGACTTGTCTTTTTCCATCATTGCCATGTAGACACATTAAGGACTCGTCGGACAATAAAACGGAGCACCATTGCTCTAAGGTCCAGTCGACATGTTCTCCGGCAAATCTGAGTCGCGCTTGTCGATGGACTGCTGTCAATTTTAGTCCGTTAGCTGGTCTCTTCGGAGTTGGGTTAGTTTCTTTAAGTCTTCTTTTGATTGTCCAATGACTGACAGCCCAATCACGAACTTGTCGGTGTTCCTGCTGGACCTCAACGACGGTCAAGTGACAATTTCTTAGAGTTGTGTTGACAATGAAGCTATCGTCTCGCTCCGAGGTACACCTTCTTCTTCCCGATCCTGATCTCCGTGTAAAGGCGCCAGTCTCTTGGTAACGTCTGTAGAGTCTGGAGACAGCTGACTGGCTGGGGTGCAGTTGCGCAAAGACTGTACATTGGCTATGCCCTTCTGGCAATAGGACTTGTGCCGTTTCCTCCGAGGTGGTATCCATTTTCCGAAGACGTAATTAATGAGCAGCTATAGCAGAGATGTTGACGGTTCAAGTTCCGATAAAGGAATGATAGGAAAATGCAGTTGCATGTGTTTTTTATAGAGATGAATAGCGCGCAACGAGTACGTTGCTGAGGGAGCAAAAACAGTTCTATTGACTAAAACCGTTTTAATCATATAATAAAAGACTGTTTTTAGTCAATTTCCACTGGTTTATTTAAATTGCGATGACGCGTTTCGCTCTCGATGCAGCTTTTTCAGATCTACATTTGACACTCAGTCCTAACAACATATTATCAAAATTTCAAGTAGCCGAAATTATTAAAAAAAATTCATATCTAACAATAACAACATCAACCAAGACTTAAGGACAATAAAAACCATTCAGAGTAAAGCAAAACAAAATGATGTAATCTTTACCAAAGCAGATAAAGGTAACACAGTAATAGCAATAGACAAAATCGAATATATTAATAAAAAGTTAGATTTTTTCAAAACAGAAAATTACGAAATTTTAAATAAAGATCCAACAAATATTTTTCAAAAAGAAATAAAACAACAAATTGAACAAGCTAGAAGTATCATTCACGATAAAGATAAATTTAAATTGATAAATATGAATCCCCAAATCCCACAACTTTATTCACTCATAAAACTACACAAACTTGTCCACCCAATCAGACCAGTTGTTTCCTATATGTCTGCTCCAGCATATAAGACGTCATCCTTTTTAATTGATTTAATCAAATATCATACCAAATTTGAACCTAAATATAGTATCAAAAACTCATACGAACTCGTGAATAAAGTTAAGAATATAACAATACCAGATAATTCTAAATTAGTCTCTTTCGATGTCAAAAACTTATTTCCAAGTGTTCCCCCAGACGAAACAATAATTTTAATAGAGAACCTATTAACAAAAAACAAAGTAAACGAAGTTATAAAAATGAACATAATTAATTTATTAAGAACTTGCCTAAGACAAAATTATTTTTCATTTAACAATACATTCTACAATAGTAAGGAAGGGTTAATTATGGGGAGTCCATTAAGTCCATTACTTGCCGAAATTTTCATGGACAGTATTGAAACAATGATATTTAACAACCATAATAACAATAGTAATAATTGTCTATACTGGTATCGATACGTAGACGACATAATTGTATGCTTTACAGGTACGGACAGACAATTAACTCACTTTTTACAGTATATTAATTCTTTACATAGAAATATCAGTTTTACAATGGAAGAAGAAGTCGAAGGGAAAATCAATTTCCTAGACTTAACAATCAGTAAAACCACGAAAAAACATGAATTTGCAATATATCACAAACTTTGTCATACAGATACCACAATTCACTATAGTTCTCACCACCCTAACCATCATAAACTGGCAGCTTATCATAGTTTTATACATAGACTAACTAATATCCCCTTATCAGAGGAAAATTTTACTAAAGAATTAAACTACATCAAACAAGTAGCCATTAACAACGGTTATTCGGTTACTTTAATCAATAATATCGTTAGGAAAAAACTTAGAAACAAGGCAATCTCAGAAATATAGCCACGTTTTTAAGGACAGAAATACCACATTTAAATGCTTAACCTATTTCGGCAAACCAACGGAAAAACTGGGGAAATTTTTAAATTAAAAAAATATCAACATAGCTTACAAGTCTAACAATACTATAGGGAAATATCTTAAAAACTACAAACCACAAATCAATAAAGACAATAAATCAGGGGCTTATCAATTAACATGTGGGTCATGTCCTAAAACATACATAGGACAAACTGGACGTACATTTATACAAAGAATTACAGAACACGAAAAAAGTTTCATCCGTAGAAAATCTAATTCAACATATGCTAATCATCTTTTAACAGAAAATCACACATTTAACTAGAATTTCAAAATTTTACACACCCAACAAAAAGGTTTAAAACTAAACCTTTTAGAGACAATGCAAATAAATCGATTAAGGACTACAGGTATTTTACTCAACGACCAGGTAGATTTAAGCAATTCACCATTATTGATTTTATTCTCCTAATTCCAAATCTGTGTGGGTTTTCCAAAACTATCAATGTAATTTAATTAGGTGTAATATTATAATTAAGAAATTATATAAAATTGTGAACATTAAACCTAACTTGACATTGGAAAATGTAGATGCGAAAAAGCTGCATCGACAGCGAAACGCGTCATCATAATTATAAACAAACCAGTGGAAATTGACTAAAAACAGTCTTTTCTTATATATTTATAATGAATTTCCGTCAAGTAGAAGCTACAACCATCCAAAATCCGTTTTAATCAGTAAAACTTTTTGGAAATCCAAATGTTTTTGGTATTTTTGGAAAGAGTAAAAAATCAGCAAAATTAGATAAGGATCAGTGTTAAAGCAAAGTCGTTTGAGTCGATTTTTTTTGTTCATCAGTGTAAATTACTGACTAATATCAGAATATACGAAAGTTTACTTCAAGTTAAACTTGTTAAATGTGATCATTGTCAGTACGCCACTGACTCCTAGACATTACTATTAGACAGTTCTGTCTTCACGGCAATTTAATTTGAGACAATATTAAGATAGCGCTGTTTTTGTGTCTCTGTGTGTCTTTGCTAGCCCCGACCTGAACAATAGCTTTAATTTTCGTTACAAAGTGTTAAATCAAGTCCCGTTGACAATGCATTGCGTCGCTTTGTTTGTACCTAGTAAATAGTATGAATGGACTATTTGGCTTGATGAGCACGGTACAATGTTGTACTATATTTTATTGTATTAAGTCTTGTTCTGTACGAGGGCAAATTTGTCTATTTTATTAACAGTAACTAGTACAAATTGTTCTTGAGTTAATTTATTTTAATTTTAAGTCGCTTATAACACAATAATAAAATTTTACCCTATAAATAATAATTATACGTATAACAAATAGATGCTTATACTGCACTCTGTCGGTGACTTACTAAGTCTATTCAAGCAGAGCGGCACAGCACGGCTGGCAACTTATTGCAGAAACACACCTTTCTTGAGCTTACTGCTCGAAGGCATAGATGGCAGTATTGGTACAACTAAAAACGAAAAACGAACACTGGTAACTTCTAAAAATACGATTTTTTCGTTTTTAGTTGTACCAATACTGCCAATTATACGTCTTCTATATTTACCTAGATTATTTATATACAGGGTGCTGTGAAAATCATTTAATATATTTAAACCGGCAAACCCTTGTGGAGAATTCGATCTATATAGGTTTACTTTAACAATTAAATGAACAATCCTGTGTTTGATTGTATAAATTTATATGTATAAGAGTAAGTTCGACATTAATTATTGTTTAAAATCATGTGTCAACACTTCCTTTCCCTCAACTGATATAGATCGAATTCTGGTTCAACAGAGGGCCAACTGTAAATATTCAGTAAGTACCCTTTTATTCTAATAACTTCTTTAAGAAAATTAACAATTATGATAGGGTCTCATACTTTTCTTCTTTTCCTTCAAGTGGTGCTCGGGCTGATGAGGGTTCTTTCTGTAAATTTGGCGCATATATATATATATATATATATATATATATATATATATATATATATATATATATATATATATATATATATATATATATATATATATATATATATATATATATATATATATATATATATATATATATATATATATATATATATATATATATATATATATATATATATATATATATATATATATATATATATATATATATATATATATATATATATATATATATATATATATATATATATATATATATATATATATATATATATATATATATATATATATATATGCATATATATATATATATATATATATATATATATATATATATATATATATATATATATATATATATATATATATATATATATATATATATATATATATATATATATATATATATATATGCGCCAAATTTACAGAAAGAACCCTCATCAGCCCGAGCACCACTTGAAGGAAAAGAAGAAAAGTATGAGACCCTATCATAATTGTTAATTTTCTTAAAGAAGTTATTAGAATAAAAGGGTACTTACTGAATATTTACAGTTGGCCCTCTGTTGAACCAGAATTCGATCTATATCAGTTGAGGGAAAGGAAGTGTGATTTTGAACAAAATTAATGTCGAACTTACTCTTTTACATATAAATTTATACAATCAAACACAGGTTTGTTCATTTAATTGTTAAAGTAAACCTATATAGATCGAATTCTCCACAAGGGTTTGCTGGTTTAAATATATTAAATGATTTTCACAGCATATATATATATATATTTATATATATATATATATATATATATATATATATATATATATATATATATATATATATATATATATATATATATATATATGAGGCTGGTTTGAAAAGTCCGTGCAAAAATAAAAACTACTTATGTGTTTGGGGTAAACCTTTTTTATTTTTCGACATAGTCTCCTTTTAGGCTTATACACTTCGTCCAACGATGTTCTAGTTTGTTGATCCCTTCCGAATAATAGGATTTGTCCAAGTCTGCAAAATATCCATTAGTGTCTGCAATCACCTCCTCGTTTGAATAAAATCTTTGTCCCGCCAGCGATTTCTTCAAATTGGGGAACAAATAGTAGTCCGAGGGAGCCAAGTCTGGAGAATAGGGGGGGGGATGTGAAACGAGTTGGAATCCTATTTCCATTAATTTTGCGACCACAACTGCTGAGGTGTGTGATGGTGCGTTGCCGTGATGGAAAAGGACTTTCTTGTGGGCCAATCGCGGGCGTTTTTCTTGCAGCTCGGTTCTCAAACGGTCCAATAACGATGAATAATATTCACCTGTAATAGTTTTACCCTTTTCCAGATAGTCGATGAGGATTATCCCTTGCGAATCCCAAAAGACAGTCGCCATAACCTTTCCGGCCGAAGGAACGGTCTTCGCCTTTTTTGGTGCAGATTCCCTCTTGGTAACCCATTGTTTAGATTGTTGTTTGGTCTCAGGAGTATAGTAATGTATCCATGTTTCATCCACAGTGACGAAACGACGCTTAAAATTCTCCGGATTCTTCTGGAACAGATGCAAACCATCCTTGCAACACTTCACACGATTCCGTTTTTGGTCAAGCGTGAGCAATCGCGGCACCCGTCTTGCGGATAGTTTTCTCATGTCCAAATGTTTATGCAAAATATTATGTACCCGTTCAGTCGAGATGTCCACAGTACTAGCAATCTCACGCACCTTAACTCTTCTGTCATCCATCACCATATCATGGATTTGATCAATGATTTCTGGAGTCGTAACCTCCACAGGCCGTCCAGAACGTTCAGCGTCACTTGTGCCCATATGGCCAGTCCGAAAATTTTTGAAACCACTTATAAACTGTTCTAATCGAAGGTGCAGAGTCACCATAATGGTTATCAAGCTTCTCTTTAGTCTCCCGAGGCGTTTTGCCTTTCATAAAGTAATGTTTAATCACCACACGAAATTCTTTTTCGTCCATTTCTTGAAAATCACTCGACTTCCTTGATTCACACGAATGCCAAACACAAAGAAATAGACCAATATGGCTGAAACTTGGTGTGCGTTCATTCAAGAGATGCTACTAACTAAACATGACCTCGATACGCGCCGGTGGTGCCATCTCTCGGACTTTGCACGGACTTTTCAAACCAGCCTCGTATATATATATATATATATATATATATATATATATATATATATATATATATATATATATATATACACAGTAGAATGTCGATTATCCGAAATAATACGGATCAAAGTGATTTCAAATAGTCGAAATTTCGGTTAATCCGAATTATTTTATAAAATAAAAGTTTAGATGAATACAACATTGCAGACTGACTTAAAACCATTTATACGATATTCTATTACGTACATATTAAAACAAAGAATAGAACCATCAGTTTACTTATTTTATGTATACGTACGGAAAATCGAAAATAAAACAGCTTCATTCTTAACTTTAATCTCTTAAAAATGAGGTAATTTTTAACTGCACTCGTTTTGCGTTAGTTCTGGTTTTGGCTGCAATGTCTCTCCAACGTTTGATAAGCAAAACGTCCACGGTGGTTGCACTTTCTTGTTGTTCTACATAAGTTAGCGCTTTTTCTAGGGCCTCTAGTCCTTCTGAATGTGACATTTTTACTGGAATATTGTCAGTAAGGATTATATAGAGACGCGCCAAACTCTTATATGCATTCAGTAACATAAGAATATAATGTCAATATCTTACTAATCTATTAGTAATCAGCACCAACAAATTAATAAATTGCATAAAACTTTTTGTGAATTAATTAACGAACAGTTTTATTATTTTATGCATAGTAGACCAGATTAGGTTAATTACATAGGCCAACGATGAAAAAACTTTTTGAATAATTTTACCTGATTCCTATGTTCTTTGGTGTGCTGAGTCCAAAAATAATAATAAAAAAGTCGTATCACCCACCGATTTTTCACATTTTAATATTCAAAATTTTATAAGGTTGGCAGTAAAATCAAATGTTATTAGGTTGGCAGTTCCGATAAATGTCACAGCTGTTCTTAAAAATGAGGTAATTTTTAACTGCACTCGTTTTGCGTTAGTTCTGGTTTTGGCTGCAATGTCTCTCCAACGTTTGATAAGCAAAATGTCCGCGGCGGTTGCATTTTCTTGTTGTTATACGTAAATTAACGCTTTTTCTAGGGCCTCTAGTCCTTCTGAATGTGACATTTTTACTGGAATATTGTCAGTGGCTTCTACTTCGTTATCACCGCCTATTTTTTAGCATTTTTGCATACACTTTTAAATAATTCTTGGTCAGTCATTTCATCTTCCACACTATCACCGTTTAACCATTCAGAAACATCAGTTTCCGTAACACTTTCACATCCTGATATTGTTGTAATAATTTGATGTAAACTTTCATTATCTTTGTTTCTTCCTCTCCTTCTTGTGGAATCAATTTTGACCAAGATTTTTCGAGAGTACTACTCTTTACTTGATTCCAGGTTGAAGCTATCCAATATATAACATTTTTCAAATTTATCTTTTTTACAATCAGTAAGACTGCCACCTTCATCTACTTCTTCTAAAATATGCTCCGGTAAAAAACGCCTGTAATTGCGTTTTAAATTTTCCGGTACACCCTGATCCATAGGCTGAATGAGAGAAGTTACAGCAGGAGGTAAAAACATTGCTTTTATTTCCCCACTTTCAAGTGGGTGAGTGGGGGCGTTATCTAGTAACATAATAGATTTTCTAGGATATCCATTTTCTTTTAAAAAAAAGTTCTACTTTGGGAACAAAATCTCCAAAAAACCAGTCTTTAAGTAGAGTCGCGTTTATCCAGGCATTGTTTTGATTTTTATACAAAACAGGAAAAGCATTGCGACGAATATTCTTAAAGGTTCGTGGATTTGCTGACTTACCAATACATAATAATGGGAGTTTGTGTCTTCCAGAAGCATTACCGCATGCAAGAACAGTAATACGTTCTTTGGTACGTTTGTAATCAGGTGCTCCAGCTTCCGTTTTTGAAGCTAAAGTATGTGATGGCAACGTTTTGTAGTTCAAGCCTGTTTCATCACAATTACAGATTTGGTCTGGTTGTAAACCATGTTCTTTCATAAGCTGCTCAAAATTCTCTGCAATTTTTTTTGCAGCAGATACATCAGTCGACAATCTTTCTCCACAAACTTTCAGTTGACATACGCCATGTCTTTTTTTCCACCTGTCTAGCCATCCATCACTTGCAGAAACATTTACAGGCGCTTCAGTAACCGGCAACTCTTCGCTTAAACCCACTGCCTTATGTTTTAAGATTGTTCCTGAAATTGGTATTCCACTTTCTCGATTCTGTGTAAACCATAAAAATAAAGAATCATCCACTTTTTGGTATTCACCGCTTTTCATACTTTTTCGTGCCTGTGTGGGCGATGACAAAACAATACACTATTTTTCAAGTTTTTCGCGATTTGTTCTCCACCCTGAAACAGTACTCACGGCTACACCTAAATCCTTCACTATATTTTTAAGAAGTTCACCATTATCTAAACGTTGAATTGCTTCAAGTTTCTCTTTTAAGGTAATAACAACACGTTTTCGCTTATTATTATGACGCTCCATTTTGTAAAATATCTATTAAAACGAAACTATTACCTCTGCGATAATAATAGAAGTAATGAGTTACTTATAACACTCGTCGACTAACCTAAACAGAGACAGCGGTGAAATTCTAGACGTCGGGGAGACCCCGACGCGTTAAGGAAACCACTCATCGTTTGTTCCGAATAATAGGGATTTTTTCGTTTAATGGGAATACAATTTGCTTTTTAACAGTTTGTTTTGGATAAGCCGGATTTCAGATAATCCGATTCGAATAATCGGGATTGTACTGTATATATATAATCTTTGGAGGTAGGTAGGTAAAAAACCTCTTTGTATTATTTTAATTTTTCCTACTGTAAATAAATTTTATTTATTATTGTTTATTCATGTTTGCAAACAAGTTTGAACAATAAAGAAATTTTAATAATTTATTCCGCTTCCACTATTTTACACTAATTACTTTTTCTTTTAAAACTCAGTCAGCAAAATAATTTTAATATTTATCTAATTACTAAAATTAATACGTCACAATTAAAATAATTAATTTTAATTTCTGTAACAACAGTAAATTGTTGTTTACTGAATCTGGAAAGTTCCTAATTAGGCCAATCCAGGCTTTGTAAATAATTAAGTGAAATTTAGTTAATAATAAAATCATGATATATTTAGTTCAAATTAATAATGTAATACAAAGGGTGGCTGTATTAATCGCTTTACTGATGAGGTATGTGAAACTCATATCGTCTCATATTCATGAGAATTTAGCTTAATATTGAATATTCTTGGTGTGTGTTATAATTTAAAGTTTTGTTAGTTCAAAAAACAATCGTCTAAAATTTTTGTCTACGATAAAATGGGGTAAATATGTACTAATATGTTTAAAAATTAAAGAGTGTAGATAATTTGTGAAAATACCTCCTCCTCCCACAGAGTGACTCATCCTAACAACCAGGATAAGTTTTTCTTCCAAAAAAAAAAAAAATAATAATAGTATGTCCGCTCCCAACACACATAAAGAGACCCCCCCAACAAAGTAACCTTGAAGTAGATCAAATCCCATCCACGTGAAGAGTGGGGAAAGGAGGTTAAGGATTATAGAGACGCGCCAAACTCTTATCTGCATTCAGTAACACAAGAATATAATGTCAATATCTAACCAATCTGTTAGTAATCAGCACCAACAAATTAATAAATTGCATAAAACTTTTTGTGAATTAATTAACGAACAGTTTTATTATTCTATGCATAGTAGACCAGATTAGGTCAATTACACAGGCCAATGATGAAAAAACTTTTTTAATAATCTTACCTGATTCCTATGTTTTCTGGTGTGCTGAGTTCAAAAATAATAATAAAAAACCGGTCAAGTGCAAGTTGAACTTGCACAATTAGTGTTCCGTACGTTAATTGTTTTTAAAATAAAATTTTTTGTTAGGGTGGTATAAAATGATCAGTGACTTCACAAAACACACCCCAAATGAATTTTCAACAAAGTTTGTTTCCAATCTTTACTGAAAACTGGTGACCTGAATTTTGTTTTTTTTTTATATACCAAATAAATTATTAAAGGTAATGCACTCGTGATAATTTTCATTCAATCTATACCCCGTGGAGAATATTCCAGAATTTTTTCAAAATTTTTTGATCAGTATTTTTCGAGATAAGGTAGGGGACAGCGATTTTTTAAAAGTAATACGAAGAAAAGTGTGCGCAAGTATTACATTATATATATATATATATATATATATATATATATATATATTTTACTTGTGTGTTTTCACAAGCTTTCATTTGACACCACACTCGATGACCTAGTAAAAAAAATTTTTTTTTTCACTTCCGATTTCACCCCTCAAAACGAACCTCTTAAGTCAAAATTTATGTTACGGTGGTATAAAATGATCAGTGATTTCACAAAACACACCCCAAATGAGTTTTCAACAAAGTTTGTTTCCAATCTTTACTGAAATCTGATGACCTTGAAATTTTGTTTTTTTTTTATATACCATATAAATTATTAAAGGTAATGCACTCGTGATAATTTTCGTTCAATCTACACCCCGTGGAGAATATTCCAGAATTTTTTCGAAATTTTTTGATAAGTAGTTTTCAAGATAAGGCCCGGGACAGCGATTTTTCGCGAATTTTTAAAAATAATACAAAGAAAAGTGCGCGCAAGTATAATATTATATATATATTTTTTACTCGTGTTTTCACAAGCTTTCATTTGACACCACACTCGATGACCTAGTAAAAAAAATTATTTTTCACTTCCGACTTCACCCCCCAAAACTAACCCTTAAGTCAAAATTTAATTCTCGAAACTACATGGCTCTGATGAGGCCATCAATTTCTATATTATTACCAAATTTCACCTTTCTATGTCAAATAGTTTCCGAGAAAATCGGGTGTGACAGACACACAGACAGACACACAGACAGACAGACAGACAGACAGACAGACACCGAAGTGATCTTATAAGTGTTCCGTACGGAACACTAAAAAGTCGTATCACCCACCGATTTTTCACATTTTAATATTCAAAATGTGAAAAGTTTATTTTTAGTGTTCCGTACGGATCACTTATAAGATCACTTCGGTGTCTGTCTGTCTGTCTGTCTGTCACACCCGATTTTCTCCGAAACTATTTGACATAGAAAGGTGAAATTTGGTAATAATATAGGAATTGATGGCCTCATCAGAGCCATGTAGTTTTGAGAATTAAATTTTGACTTAAGGGGTTAGTTTTGGGGGGTGAAGTCGGAAGTGAAAAAAAATTTTTTTTACTAGGTCATCGAGTGTGGTGTCAAATGAAAGCTTGTGAAAACACGAGTAAAAAATATATATATATATATATATATATATATATATATATATATATATATATATATATATAATATTATACTTGCGCGCACTTTTCTTTGTATTATTTTTAAAAATTCGCGAAAAATCGCTGTCCCGGGCCTTATCTCGAAAAGTACTTATTGAAAAATTTCGAAAAAATTCTGGAATATTCTCCACGGGGTGTAGATTGAACGAAAATTATCACGAGTGGATTACCTTTAATAATTTATATGGTATATATAAAAAAAAAAAAAAATTTCAAGGTCATCAGATTTCAGTAAAGATTGGAAACAAACTTTGTTGAAAACTCATTTGGGCTGTGTTTTGTAAAGTCACTAATCATTTTATACCACCGTAACATAAATTTTGACTTAAGAGGTTCGTTTTGAGGGGTGAAATCGGAAGTGAAAAAAAATTTTTTTTACTAGGTCATCGAGTGTGGTGTCAAATGAAAGCTTGTGAAAACACGAGTAAAAAATATATATATAATGTAATACTTGCGCACACTTTTCTTCGTATTACTTTTAAAAAATCGTTGTCCCCTACCTTATCTCGAAAAGTACTGATCAAAAAATTTTGAAAAAATTCTAGAATATTCTCCACGGGGTATAGATTGAACGAAAATTATCACGAGTGCATTACCTTTAATAATTTATTTGGTATATAAAAAAAATAACAAAATTTCAAGGTCACCAGTTTTCAGTAAAGATTGGAAACAAACTTTGTTGAAAACTCATTAGGGGTGTGTTTTGTGAAGTCACTGATCATTTTATACCACCCTTACAAAAAATTTTATTTTAAAAGCAGTCAACGTACGGAACACTAATTGTGCAAGTTCAACTTGCACTTGACCGGTTTTTATTTATCATTCGAATGTTATTAGGTTGGCAATAAAATCAGAATTTTATAAGGTTCGCAGTAAAATCGAATGTTATTAGGTTGGCAGTTCCGATAAATGTCACAGCTGTTTGTTTTCTTCCAGTTAATATAACCTCGCAATGCAGTGTTTAACCCATGTGCTTTCATTCACACTCAAAGTATGGCTAATCGTGGTTGTAAAAACTCTCCCAAGTTTTGTTATATATGTGGTGAGTTTGTAGTTAAAATACATCAAAGAAACATTACTGACTTTGTAAAAAAAGTATACTTTACATATTTTGATGTAGAAATCGGTAATCAAGAAAAATATTGGGCTCCTCATAAAGTATGTTATGTTTGTGTGGAGGATCTTAGGAAATGGTACAAGAAAGAAAAGAAAGCTTTTAGATTTGAAGTACCCATGGAGAGAGTAGGAAAATCATTCAAATGATTGTTATTTTTGCACAGTCGATGTTTCTGTATATAACTCCAAAAATAAGAAAGTAATTGTCCATCCTAACTTTACTTCAGCTAATCGGCCAGTAGGACATGGACCGGGACCTCCTATCTCTGAGCCACCTCAGTCTATTGGTGACTTTTTACGGTCCAGTACCGAATTTAATGAAAGTCAACCAGATGATGATGAGTTTCAGTGTTCTCTAGAAAATTTAAAACCACAGTTGTTTACACAAGCTGAGTTAAATGATTTAGTGAGAGATTTGGGTTTGACTAAGGAAAAAGCAGAATTGCTTGGATTCTAGGCTGAAAGAAAAACATTTATTGGAATCTGGAACATCTATTTACCATTATAGAACAAGAGATCAACAGAATGTTCAGTTTTTCGAGCAGGAAGAGGATTTGATTTACTGCCATGATATTGGTAGTCTAATGAACGAATTTGGTATTGAGTACAAGAAGGAAGATTGGAGGCTTTTTATAGACTCATCAAAAACTAGTTTAAAAGGTGTCCTGTTACACAACGGAAATACTTATGCTTCACTGCCTGTTGCTCATTCAATCCATATGAAGGAAACTTACGAAAATCTTAACATGATTTTACAGAAAATTAACTATTCAGCTCACGATTGGATGCTATGTGGAGATTTAAAAGTTATCTCCATGATCCTTGGTCAACAAAAGGGATTTACAAAGTTTCCATGTTTTATATGTCAGTGGGACAGTAGAGCAAGGGATCAACATTGGTCCAAAAAACAATGACCCGTAAGAAAAACTTTAACACCTGACGAGAAGAACATTTTGCATAAAACTTTAGTACACCCAAAAAAGATTCTTCTACCACCATTACACATCAAGTTAGGCTTAATGAAACAATTTGTGAAAGCCTTGCCTAAAGATGGTGAATGTTTTAAATATTTGTGTAAAAGATTTCCTCATTTATCAGAAGTCAAACTGAAAGAAGGGGTTTTCGTTGGGCCTGGTATTCGTAAAATGATGTTCGATTCCAACTTTGAAGCAAGGATGATTACAAAGGAAAAGGAGGCTTAGATATCATTTAAAGAGTTGCGACTAAGTTTTTGGGCAATGTGAAAGATCCTAACTATGAACTTATCGTAGCTAATATGATAGACAAGTTCAAAAATCTGGACTGTTTGATGAACCTTAAAGTCCACTTCTTGGACAACCATCTTGACTTTTTTCCTAAAAACTTAGGCGATGTGAGCAGGGGGAACGGTTCCATCAGGACATAAAGGAGACGAAGAAACGGTACCAGAGACGGTAGTTTATCAACATGATGGATGATTACTGTTGGTCAGTTCATAGAGAAGAACAAAATACATCACGTCGGAGAAAAAGCTATACAAGAAACTTCACAGACAAAAGGAAAAGGAAATACAAAAAATAAGCACCTAAAATATTCGCATTGAAGTGAAATATGTTATCGTGAGTAAAAATTGTAGCCTAATCAAATAAAAGTACGGTTTAAGTTTTTATTTTTATGTATCAAATTTTCCCTATTTTGAAATTTAAATCGATGTCATATTCTGAGAGGACTGTGGGTGATACAAAAAAACTGATACCAGATACGGTTTCAGCACCCAAAAATACATAACACTTGGATGTATTGGTTTAAAAAGTTTTTACAAATATTTTTTTTGTTGGCCGGTGTTATCACAATAATTTGGCAAATTTATATTTAGATGCTGTAGAATTTTGTGACAGTTATTTTGAAACACTAAACATATTGGAATTTAATCGTACAGAAGGCATACGATATTTAGAAAATTAATACCTGTGTGTATATGTTTTTTATGGCTCTCATCTCTCTCCCCACGATAGGGATTTACTCTTTTTAATATATATATATATATATATATATATATATATATATATATATATATATATATATATATATATATATATTTTACGGATATATCGGCGGGGATGTCATCGTCAACATTGTCCAGGTGCTAAAACATACATTTTATTTCATGACACTTTTAAGATAATGCATTATTGTATTTCTACATTGACTACTAGCTAAATACATACACGACACCCAGCTTCTGACCGGAATCGAAACTGCGACCATCCTGTTACTATGCCTTACCTTATCTGGCTAGATTTTTTCACTATATTTGATTAAAATTCTTTCGATTAGACTGGCAGAAATAACATTTATTGATTTAATACTATAATAGTGTCGATGAATATTTAACGTATAATATATACGGAGAAACGTGTCTCGGGATGAATTTGACGAATAAGAGAACAGCGGGTAAACTGCTGAAATATCGGCCTTGTCCGTTTTCAGTTATTTTATGTTAAACTACATATGCCTGAAGAGGATCCCTCATAAAGCGTTGCCTGCGTTTAAGTGTTGACCGTATTAACCACTCTGTCGGTTTGAAAGCTGCTGTGTCAGCTTTCGATGGGAGTATCATATATGGGTATGCTTACTATAATTCGTTGTATCCTACCATCGTGTTTCGTAACTACTTGAATAAGTACCAGTAAATTCTGTTATCTGGCTTGTCAATTCTAGCTCGAATGACAAACCGTGATATGGCGAAACGCGTCTCTGAATAGATTTGACGAATAAGAGAACAGTGGGTAAACTATTGAAATATGGACCTTGTCCGTTTTTTCAGTTATTTTACATTAAACCATATAAGCCTGAGGAGGATTCCTCGAAAAGCGCTCCCTGCGTTTAAGTGTTGACCGTGTCAATCACTCTGTCGGTTTTGAAGCTACTACGTCAGCTTTCGATGAAGTATTAAGTATGTGTTCCGCACATGGGTCATTCCTGTAACGCCTTTCTTTTTCTGCAGCCCCTAAAAGAAAAAACGTCCTGCGTCTGACACTACACGCTTGGCAGAATATAGCTTGTATACCTTAACACATCCGCAACCTTAATATACATTCGTTAATTAGAAACAAAAACGCGTGGCGTTAAAACGTACATCTTTCATTGGCGCGTCTACAACACTCCCTCCGCGAACGCAACAGGAGTTAGAGGCAAAAGAGCGGCATAGAGTATAATTCCGGTTTGAAACTTAGTTGCCATGGAGCGTTTTGCCTCAACGGGGCTTGCCTGCTTATAATTCTGCTACAGTCCTAGGCGACAAATTTGCGTTCAGTAGTATTTAGCCAGCCTCCATGAAACCTCATGTGTTCAACTGATTGACGAATGAGTGCAGAAGTTTAAAAAAATTCACATTTGGTGCCGTAAATAAGCCCAAATGTTAGTTCCAACGGTTCAGGTTCGTTTATCAAAGGTTTGAACACTTTTCGTTATTTATAGGCATCTTATTTTTAGATAAAGGACCTTTCCCACTTCGGGGAGCTCGAGTTACTCAATATGATAATACATGTATAACATTCAGGATTTATCTTTTTCAAGAAAGGGTAAATTCGATCCAGTTTTCAACAGGATCAAAATGAACATATATAAATTGCCAGATTAAATAAAATGCTTAGTGATTTACAAAAAAAAACTCCACAATCTTCTTGATGCTAAATTATTAATAAAGGTACATATGTCTCATAAGGATTAAAGAACGTTAAATTATTAGAGAGATTTTGCAACGCATATTTTCAACATTTCGTTGTTGTTATTACAAGCGTGCGCAATATAAACGCGAAGGAATTACAGATAAAATAGATTTTGTAACTCTTAAAAAGAAGCACTTTCTTATTGTGTCTTTAAATTAACGAAGCGAGATCAAAGGTGCCGAGTTGGACTGTGGGTACTGTATTTTATGTTTACTGTGTCAATACGTTAATTCTAAACCTCAATAATTTAAATTTTTGGTCACTGTATGCTTAAAGGCTAATTTTTTCTTTTCTACTAAAAATAAAAAGTTATTAACTCTTTATATTCGCTCGAGTATCACTTTAAAAAATAATAAAAAGCGATGAGTCGACTTCAAAAGTCAAATAAAAAAAAAGCATACCAGACAAAATTACAACTAATGGAATATTACGCGATATTCAAATTATCCTCATATGTCATGTTTTCAAGCCTGCTCTCATGGCGGCAAAAAATAATTAGATTTTTTTTCCCATGAAAAATGATATTTTAAAACCAACAACCGTGGAAAGATAAAAGGAAAAACTCGGAAAAGTGAAAAGTCCCGTTTTTTCGACACAGTGTTCATTATACGTAGACAACCATGTAATTTGTATAGCCCTTCTGAGCCGCATGGGATTATAATTTTCATTTGGATTTTCAGTAAAATTAATTCAAACTCATTAGGTATAATTGTTATCTTTAATCCTTGAGTTTAGCCCTGGATAAAAATTTTAACTTATTGATTGTTCAGATAACCAAATAATGAATAATAACTTTTTGACCAGAGTAAAATCACACACTAAGGCCTTTTAAAAATCTCAGTTTCTTTTTTGGATTTGTGAAAAATTCTAGGTACAGGGGCTAACATAAAGATTATTAGTGCAGTAAAAAAAAGATCAAAGTAATGATGAGATAGGAATAGTTTAGAGATACAGCAATATTATGATTTTTATCCTCTTTAGGATATCACCAGGAGTAGTGTCCTGAGTTTTGGAGCTCGAAAAACTTGTGCTCTTTTAATGTGGGTTTATTTCGGGTGTTGAGGTCGTGTTCTCCAGGTATTAACTTCCTGATGTTTCACTGACGCTGCGGTCAACATTTTCAAAGGCGATGTGGCAGTGGTCGAAGGTTTCTTCTTGACTGCTTACTATCAACTGTGTTCGATGATGTAGCGCTCTCTGGTTTTATGTATTCCGGAATAGGTGTGGCCGTTTGGACTCTCGCCCAATCAGCGCCAGTGACGTTTCCCTGTTTCTTAACGTTTTTGTTTGTCGTAATGCGGGCGTCCAATTTTACTGAGATTAAGCCCTTCGTCTTTTTTATTGAAATTACATTTGTGTTTGTGAATTTCAATAGCTTCTCTGTATAACCTCAGTAAATAGCTCGATTCGTTAGCTAGAACTCGAGTCAGGTGGAACAGTATTTTGTGGTCTTCCTGGGTCAACTTGTCCTCGGCTACGACAGATTTGTCTGTATGTCCTAGTCGGCAACTCCTTTTGTATTTAGCTAGCCGTGTATTAATGCTACGTTTCGTTGTACCAAGATAGACTGAACCACAGCTGCATGGAATTCGATATACGCTTGCAGCGGAAAGCAAATCTCTCTGGTCTTCGGCCAACCTTAGACTTTGTTTTATTGTCAATGTTGGCTTGTATTGATATTAATATCGTACCGACGTGGCAAATTTCCAATGCGGTCTGTTACATTTTTTACAAAAGGCAAGACAACTCTTTGGCATCCAGTGGATTTTTTGCCTTTGTTGACAGTTTTTGTAATTTTATTCTGACGAGCGGCTCTCTCTGTTTCTTGCCGAGAGTAACCTTTGTTCTGTAAGGCTGTTTTTTTTTAGATGTTCTAATTCATTTGACAGGTGTTTTGGTTGGCATATTCGGATTGCTCGGTCTGTCAAAGTTTTTATTATCCCTCTGTTTGTTTAAATATCAGTCAAGAACTCGTGCAGATCTTGTTCCCAATGGATCGGGGGGGAGGGAGAGAGAGAGGAACGAGAGGAAGGGAGGGAGAGGAAGAGAGGGAGGGAGGAGAGGAAGAGGGAGGGGGGAGAGGGACGGAAAGAGAGGGAGAGGACGAAGAGAGGAGAGAGAAGTAGAGAGATTGAGAGAGAGAGAGCAACAACAGTTAGATTCTACTCGTCTTTGTTAAAAACCCTTGTTTTCGACATAATATATGATAAGATTTATCAAATAAACTCCTGGACAAAATTAACGCAACAATCTGAAAATTAATTTATCTTTTTATGTCAGTTTTAAAGTTTATCGAGTATTTTGAATAGTAGGCTATACATATTTTGTTTCGTTGTTCATGACAGAAATCAAAACAATTCGTTTAGATTTACAGTTTTAAAGAATTTCTTAGAAGATAAACAATTTTCTGTAATAATGCGATAGATTTTCTTTAAAAGTAAGCTTATAAATTGTTCCCTTTTTCAAAGTAATACGTTTTTGTAGTAGACTGTTTTATTTTTGACCCCGAAGAATTAGAAAAATGAATCGAACAAGGAATTTAACTGAACACGAGGTAGTGCGAGCCTCAGTTTTATTGGACGAGGGATATTGTCAGAGTTATGTTGCCAATTTGTTAGGCAAACATCGTTCCACAATAAGTCATATGGTAAGAACGGTTGAATGAAGTAGGAACTTATTCTATAAGGCTGGGTAAAGGCGAAAACGATGCACTAGCGACGCAGATGAACGTTTTATAAGACAATATGCTTTAAGAAACAGAACCGTCACTAGTTCTGTAATAAGACACGAACTCGAAGCTGTTCGCAATCTCACAATTTCTTCTAAAACAGTTAGAAGACGGTTAAATGAAGCTGGATTAAACAGTAGGAGACCAGCCACCGCATCCTTGCTTACTAGAGAGAACAGACTTGCCAGGTTACGTTTTGCTCGAAATCACGAAAACTGGTCTATGGATAATTGGAAACAAGTTTTCTTCACAGATGAAGCTAGGGTTAGTCTAAAACATCCAGATGGTCATGAGCGAGTATGGCGAAGACCAGGAGAGAGTTTGCTCCTTGCAATATCTCTGCAAGAATTCCATTCGGCGGTGGCATCTGCTTTGATGCTCGCACAGAGTTAGTTCCTGTCCCTACGAGATCCATGAATGCTGACTACTATCTTGAGAATATTGTAATGGAACATGTGATGCCTTTCGGTCATTTTGTGGGGCCCAATTTCCTGTTTATGCAAGACAACGCTCGACCTCACGTGGCTAGGGGAGGTACTCGATTATCTTAAACAAGTTGATATACCGATTATGCAATGGCCACCAAAAAGCCCAGATCCGAGTCCGATAGAACATGTATGGGATCATCTTAAGAAAAATGTGAAACGTCATATACCTGCACCTAGAAACCTAAGGAAACTTGAAAATGCAGTTATCACAGAATGGGAGCAAATTCCTCAAGATTTTATCCAAAATTTAATTAGAAGCATGCCTAGGCGCATAAACGCTGTCATCCGAAGTAGAGGAGGCAACACACGCTACTAGTATCACAGTTAACACCATTAATTTTGCTACTAGTGTCCGAGTTTATTTTTTTCATTATTTATATGATTTCAATGATTTTGTTATTAGGTCTTAAGAATAATTTTAATTCGAATCTTATAGAGAAATTTGGTAGCTAATTCACTTTTTAAAGTATCCGAATAAGTATTTTTTTCTAACTTTTAGTGTAACCAATGTTCATAAAAAATTATTAAAATTAATTCATTATAGAGATTTGCATGATTTAATATATTGTTGCGTTAATTTTGTCCAGAGAGTGTATTATATGGAGTTGTCTAAAACAATTGACTAGGATGTTAAATTGAACTAAAATTTGAACATAAAAAGAATTGATAGGCCTCTAAAGATTTTTAGAACATCCCAAATAAATATAATAAAATACAATTAAAATTTACTAGATAATTTTTTTATCTATCTTTAGTATTTTTTAGTTTTTTTTTTTGCAGGATGAAAATGGTTTACAGTAAGTAACATAAGTACATTTTTACTGATGAGGTAGCCAAAGTACTACTGCACTACCTGCAATTTTGTCATAAAAGAGAGTCATGTCAGCTATTTGTCCTGTCTGTAAGATACCAAAAATGTAAGATTTTTCTAGTAGTCATCTACGATTTAAATCACGCTATAAATTAAGTTGTATGACAGGACCTGTCTCTACCCCTTAATTGACATAGATGTAAATAACCCTTTTCTTGTATTTCTAACTTGTGTCTAACCTTCTTGGCTTTTTGAAATGAATCTAAGAATAAGTATATTGCGATTCTGCAAAAAAAAAACAGGCAGCAGTATCTGGTTTATTCGCTAAAAGGAAAGGTTTATTGAAATGTTTAATGAACTGCCATTGCAGTCCAACAAACACTGAACTATCTTTGATGAGATAGAGAGAGTAGTAGGTAGAATAGCTTGTCATGTTTCATATCATTTTCGAGGACTTTTGTAGTTTTTAAAAAAAGCATATCATTTATAAAAACATGAAAAGGCTAGCCAACGTTTTAAAAAAATAAATTTGCCAAATCTGTTATTTTTTACTTACCAAAGAGTCCAAGAATATAAATTATTATATTCGTCACTAAACAACCATATGTCTTTGTTTCGAAATCGAAGCACATAGAGCTGGCCTCTGGACTATTGGGCAAATGGTTATGAACTAATATGTAATCAATTATCATATACGTATATATTTTGTTTTTAATGAAAAAAATAGCAAAAACACAGACCAAAGTCCATATTTCAGCAGTCTACCCACTGTTATCTTTTATTTGTCAATCCATCCAGAGACGCGTTTCGCGGTATTACGACTCATCAGTCGAGCTAGGATCTACAAACAAGAGAACAGAATTTACTAGTCCTATCCAGATACTTACTAAAGTGCCTGGATTAAGAGCGAGTAAGTTATGTTCTGTTTGTATATCCTAGCATGACTGTTGAAACGCATCTCGGGATGGATTGACGAATAAGAGAACAGTGGGTAGACTGTTGAAAACCACATAACGCCTGAGGGGAATCCCTCGAAAACCTCGCCGCCTGTGTTGACTTTGTCAACCACTCTGTTGGTTTGTGCTGCTGTCAGCCTACGATGGAGTATTAGGTGCGTCTACATTGGTAAAATTAGTTGTATCTTACCATATACACTACTGTTAGAAAGTATTTGCTCACCTAGTTATTTCAGTCCCAAGACAACAAAAACCCAGAAGAATATATATTTTTTTTAAATTTTAATGAAATATATTTATTTTCACATTATTTACAGTCTAGAAAATCAGAAAAATATTCATGATATTTCCAGGATTTTTCTCATCTATGTGACCTCCCTTGTTTTAACTACCGCTTTAGAGAGTTTCGGCATTCTGTCCAGTAATTTCTTCGGTTATTTTAACTCATTCTGCTTGTAAAAGTTCCCACAAGTGATTTTTCTGATGTTGGATTGAGTTTTCGAACACACCTGTCCAAATGGTCCCACAGCAATTCGATGGGGTTTAATTGTGGGGCAAAGTCATCACTTCCAGGGCGTCATCGGATTTCCCATTGGTCCAAAAGTTCTCTAATTTGTTTAGCAGAATGTTTTAGGGTCGTAGTCATGCTGAAAAATAAATTTCCCCTGAAAAATATCTCTTCCAGAAGGAAGCGTTTGAGTTAGCAAAATTTCTTGATACTGTTCTTTTCGTATGATTCCTTCTATCCTAAAAATTTTTCCAACTTTAATTTTAAAATTACCGTTGCCAAAACCATTACTAAACCTCCACCATGTTTTACTGAGTAGGCAACTGACAGCTTTCCAACATCCTCTCTCCAGCTGACTGCCGCACGTAAACTCGTGGATTTTTCACTGAAAATTTCGAATTTAGATTCGTCGCTCCAAAGGACTGAATTCCATTGTTCTGATGTCCAATTTTCATATTCTCGAGCCCATTCTAGTCGTTTACGTGTATGCACTTGCCTAAGAAGTGGTTTCCTCTCTGCAACTCTTCTCCGTGTAGTCCACCCTTTCTGCTAACAGCTGTTTCTTCACGGTTGTCACGCTGATGGGGATGGGCCGCTCCCAGGTTTACTTGAGCCGTGATTTCTGGTGCGGTTAGGCGGCGATTACGTCTGCTGGACGTTGTTATATAGCTCTGCCCTTCAGCGGGACTCGTTTTCCGAGGCCTTCCTGAACGTTTTTGGTTGGAAATTCCATGTCCTGCACAAAATTCTTTTTTACGATGTAGGCCACCGTTCTCCTTGCCATTCGCACGTCACTCGCGATTTATCGACTCGAGTGACCATTTTGATGTCTCGCAATTATCAGAGCCCGATTCGGATCGGAAACTTCTTTCGTTTTTGCCATTTTTCACAAAACAGTTGAGCCTGTATCAATGACAAAGTACTGTTTGCGAATGGTTAATTTCCAAAAGGGCAATGGTAATTTACAGCGTAATTTTTATCATAAAATGTCACTAGGAATTTCCATAATCCCTAGAAACCAGTTCTTACTTCAACTGGAATTCTCAGAAATCACCTGTCAAAACGATTATCATGCAAAACTTGGAAATTTGTTCTAATTGGTTTTTAATTTATGATTTCATTAAAAAAAGGCCTAAACAATTTTATGATGGACACTTATTTAAGACAATTAAATTTACCTAATATAATAAAAGGGTTTAATTAGGTATTAAATTTTGGGAGTTACATTGAAATTTCTAGGTGGGCAGATACTTTTCTGACGGTAGAGTATGTATAATGTTAAAACCAAAGGATGTTGCAGTTATCTCTCAATTTACAGCAGGTATCGACCACAGAATCGAGTGCCCCGACATAACCATGTCGGGTTCAGCAACGTCAACTATGTTTAGAAAAAACTGCCGCCTAGGTTTTTGTGGGAGTTAAATTCTACTTGTCTACTTGGTTACTGTTACCAAAAATCAACTTAACCTGAATTATGTAATATTTAACGACCCCCTTTACTTAAAGTAACGTTTCTCACACTCTATAGGTTTCTTTCCAATTACAAGTATTATATGTGTAGTTTTTTTAGTGTCCATTTCAAAATTGAAAAACGGATCACTTATGAAATCACTTCGGTGTCTGTCTATCACAGCCCGATTTTCATTTCTCCGAAACTAATTGACATCGAAAGTTGAAATTTGTCATAAACTTATAGGAATTGATGGCCTAATCGTAGTTTTGAAAGATAAATTTTGACTTAAGGGCTTAATCAAAACTACGTTCCAAAGAATTTGGTGTGTCAAATGAAAGCTTTATGAAAACACGACTTCAAAAATATATATGATGTAATACTTCTTTTTATGTTATTTCTAAAAAATTGTCAAAAAATCGCTGACCCTCTACCCTATCTTTAAGTAATATTCTCCCACAAGGTGTAGATTGAATGAAAATTATCATGAGTGCATTAACTTTGATAGATTATCTGGTACATAAAAAACAAAAATCGAAAACAAATTTCGTTGAAAAACTCATTTGGGGTGGGGTTTTGTGAAATCACGGACCAGTTAATTTTTATACCTCCGTAACAAAAAATTTTATTTTCAAAGCAATCACGGTACTGAACAGTAATTGCGCAAGTCCGACTTACACTTGCCAAAATTAACAAGCATCTTTTCATAAAGTTCCTTGTGACAGTTTATATAACCAAAAAGAAAAATGGCCAAATCTCTCAGTTTTGAGACTGTAAAAAAATCAAGCTTTCCGTGAAACGAAATATTAGGATTGTTGCCCTGTAATCTT